>OZ022326.1:26777772-26872772 GCA_963989225.1 Dromius quadrimaculatus | reverse complement strand
TCAATATTAAATTTTTATTCTCAAAATCTAAATAATAATTATTTTGTTGGGACAGATTCCAATTGTAAATAAAATTAATATGAAATGGAAAATAATTTTTTTAAGTTTTAAATATAAAAAAGTGACTGAAAGTTTTTTTGGTGACTATTAAAAATACTTATGCCCGGTTTTATAAACGGCAGAGTAATTTACTTCCAGAGTAAATAAAATTTACTCTGTTGAATGACAGTCGATTTTTTGACAGCAATTATAATAAGGAATAATTTAGAATTAAAATTTTAAAATGTTTCACAACACATGTTGCTGGGTCAAGAGAATGAAATATACTGCCATTTCTAAAATATTCTTGTTTCCGTTTTAGGAAGATGTAGTATTATGGGTTAAAAATGAAGCCGGAAAAAGCTGGTGGTTTGAATTGAAGTCTTGAGAAAAATGATAGAAGTGTCATTCTAATATTTTATTTGAACGGTGGTAGTCTCAAAAATATATGATTCTGATTGATAAATTCTGTAATTTTGTTTACTAAGGTGTTATCTGTTTGGATATTATGTCTGATTTTGAATTCTTCTAGTGAGAGCAAATTTTTCAATGTTGTTTCGTGACGTAGTAATTCTAAGTGATCTGTGTCTGTCGTATGATTCTGTGTTTTTAGATGTGTGCCCATTGCAGATGGTGGATTATTTTTTATATGTTCTTCAAAACGTGTATGAATGTTTCTGGAAGTTAGTCCTATGTAGCTTCCATTACAGTCTCTACATGAGATTTGATATATACCTGATTTATTTAATTTTGAATTTTTCGGTTTATTATTCAACAGAAGTTTTTCTATAGTAGGGTGTGACTTGTTGGTCAGAATAAAATTGAGTTTATGAGCGATTTCATTCCGAGGATTTTGGATGTAAATATGATATGGAATAGAAGTGAAAGTTTCTAATTTTTTGTGGTTAGGATATATTTATTTTATGAGTTTTGAGTGTTTCGTTTTATTGAAGATGTTGAACATGTAATTAATTATAAAATAGTAATTTTTACCGATATCAATTGAAGTCTTCAATTCGTTGTTGAAGCTTTTTTCAGAAAGTGGTATAGAAAGTAGTCTGTTGAATAAGAAGTCGAAGCTGGTTTGTTTTATTCTTGGTGCATGTGATGAATTGAAGGGGATGATTATATCTGTGCTTGTAGGTTTTCTGTAAATGTTATATGTTATATTTTGATCGAATCTATATAAGGTCAAATCTAGGAAGTCAAGATCATTATTTTGTTCAATTTCTGATGTAGATTTTTTTTTGATAGTTTATTGATTTTCTGAACAAAGATATTTAATTCTACTATTTCACCAACCAAAAACTTAAAATATCGTCGATGTAACGACGCCAAAGTAAGATATTAGAGCTTTCCTCAAGTTGCATTATTTGTGTTTCAAGAAAATCTATAAATATATTTGATAGTGCACCTGATATTGGGCTACCCATTGGCACACTTTCTTTGAATTTATAATAGGTGTTGTTGAATTGGAAGAAATTATGATCAGTAACTGTGATGAATAATTGTGATAAGTTAAAGATGTCTAAGTTTGTTAAATTGTATTTTTGTCTTACGGCGTTATTGTTGTGGAGTTGATTTTTTAGTAGTGTGAGGATTTCTTTGACTGGAGTATTGGTATATAAATTGACTATGTCAAATGATGTTATAATGAAACTTCTATCATTGTTGTGTAATGTATTTTCTATTTCTGAAATTAATTCTAAAGAGTTATGTATTGTGAAAGGTGATTTATATTCAAATATGTTAATCAGAATGTTGTTCAAAGATTTAGCTGATTTGTGAGCTGGAGAGCCGATGGAAGAGGTAATTGGTCTAATTGTTTTATCTGGATTATGTAATTTTATAAGACTGTATAGGATAGGTGTGTTAGGATTCCTTTCTATTACGGTAAACGGTCTTATATTCAATTCATTTAAAGTTGTTCTGCTATTATTGATTTCTTTTCCTAAGTGTGAGGCATATTTAGGTAGAGGATTCATTTTTAATTTAGATATTTCATTCTCATCGAAAAAACTAGTTTTCTGATTGTAATCATTTGTTTCTAAAATAACTAGACCAGCGTTTTTGTCGCCTTTAGCGATTGTTAAAATATTGTTTGTAATTTTTTCTTTCATAGATTTTATGGAAAAGTTTATGTTTTTTGAAAAGTCCGATTATTATCGCTGTAAAGTGCACTAACCTGATTTTTTGATATATTATTTGAAGCTGTTTCTATTTCTGGTAATATTTGATTGAAGTTTAGATGCGATTGAAGTTGTGCTTCTAGATCTATGGCGATTTTATGTAGATGAGGAGTTGATGGTGGTGAAGCAAATTTGTGACCGAGATTTAGCGTATCTTGTTTCTCTTTGGTAAAAGTTATATTCGATGAATTTGTGATTCTAGATGGAAAAACGGTAGTTGAATTTTGATGATTAGCTATATCTTGGAAATGACTTGATTATATGTACGGTTTTTGATTTGAATTTTTTATAAGTTGATGTAATTTTATTCTTCTCTTTTGATCTGTGTGATAACTCCCCATGATGACTTCTTCTTCCAGTGAATTGATAACTGTTTAATATTTCAGAAAATGTAAAATATATTGCAAGTGACTATGTAGGAGTTTTAATTTTGTTTCGATGGTGGTGAGTGTAATCATCTGCTTCTTTATCTTCCGCTGCAGCATCTTAGAGTATATTTCATTTATATATATATATATATATATATATATATATATATATATATATATATATATATATATATATATATATATATATATATTTTTAATTCATTTTATTAAGGTTGTTAATAAGAGGAGTGGGGTCATATATATATATATATATATTTATATATTTATATATATATATATATATATATATATATATATATATATATATATATATATATATATGAGTTAGGATTATGAGTTAGGATTAGTCGCGACTGCAATTAGTTAAGGAGGCGGTAAATTTTGTAGGCTTTGCAGTCAGGTTTTTCTTGACCAATAAAATAAAAGATTCCTCTTTTAAAATTTCGTCTAGCTTTCGGCTTGGTTCAAGCCTTTATGAGGACACTAAAATAGAATTTATTCACAGATCAAAATTCACACATTGATAAGTATAAAAATAAAAAAGAAAACTTATTGTGAATAATACAATATTACTTACATTTTTATGCGAGATTATTTTTAAGAAAAATAATCGAACAATGTACGAATAAATTTGGAAATATAATGAATTTGGACACTTTATCTGGTGTACAACAGAATTGTATCATTTTGAAATTTTATTTTTTTCGAAGTTTTTGAATTTTAGTGTCCTGATGAAGGCTTGAACCAAGCCGAAAGTTAGACTAAATTAAAAAAAAAAAAAACTTTTATTTTATTGGCCAAAAAAACCTGACTGCAAAGTCTACAATATTTACTATATATAGTAATATATCAAAATGAAACGTATGTGACGCTGCGTCGAAAGATAAATAAGCAAATGGACATTATTAATATTAAATTCTTAGAAAATTTTTTCAAAATCTAAATATAAATTTTTCTGTTGAAACAGATTTAAATTGTTGAGGTTGTTGAGAAGGAAATCAAAGTATGTGATAATTCATCCAAATTTTAACAGTATATTATTTGTTTAGTGAAGAATATTCTGGTAAAGTTTGAACTCGATCTTGTTTCTAGTTATTGAGATAGAAAATGTCAAAGTTGCTGTTCGGTGACATGTTATTACATTGCATTAATGCACGCGATGTGTTTCACATTGATTTATACGTCATTATCTCGACTACCTGAAATGAAAACATCACAAAAAATCGTCAAAATATCTACGAAAATCTTATAAACATGTGTACCAAGTTCTAAAAAAGTCTTGTTTATAGTTCCAGAGAAAATTGAATTATCACTCAAAAAAATTGTACAAGAGCTACTAAGATTCAGCAAGTTATCATACTCTTGGCAACGTCGCCGCATGAGATGAAATGAGAAGAGTGTGTGTGATTAGAATAAACAAGATTTTTTAACATTTCCCTGACTTGACGATACACTGATTGAGTAACTCATTCATTCTTCCATCGATATTATTTTCTTGATGTAGATTTATCATCAATAAGTTTGTTTGGTTATGAAACGCAGTACCATTACTAAACGTTAGATGTCAAAAATACTTCCGAAAGTCTACAGCATTGCGCACTATACATATCATATTTTAGCCTTGTTAAAATATGAAAAAAGAATATTTCAACGGATGGAAGCTCTTTAAAAGAGAAGAATAAGGAACGAAATTATTCAAAATCATGTATTTTCAACCGAAAACAAACATTTCCATTAGTTTTAATCATTGAAATTTTGTTTATTTGAAGTTCGCAATGAATGTTTATTATATATATATATATATATATATATATATATATATATATATATATATATATATATATATATATATATATATATATATATATATATATATATATATATATATATATATATATATATATATATAAAAATGAAATACACTCTAAGATGCTGCAGCGGAAGATAAAGAAGCAGATGATTACACTCACCACCATCGAAACAAAATTAAAACTCCTACATAGACACTTGCAATATATTTTACATTTTCTGAAATATTAAACAGTCATCAATTCACTGGAAGAAAAAGTCATCATGGAGAGTTATCACACAGATCAAAAGAGAAGAATAAAATTACATCAACTTATAAAAAATTCAAATCAAAAACCGTACATACAATCAAGTCATTCTCAAGATATAGCTAATCATCAAAATTCAACTACCGTTTTTCCATCTAGAATCACAAATTTATCGAATATAACTTTTACCAAAGAAGAACAAGATACGCTAAATCTCGGTCACAAATTTGCTCCACCATCAACTCCTCATCTACATAAAATCGCCATAGATCTAGAAGCACAACTTCAATCGCATCTAAACTTCAATCAAATATTACCAGAAATAGAAACAGCTTCAAATAATATATCAAAAAATCAGGTTAGTGCACTTTACAGCGATAATAATCGGAGTATTTCAGACTTTTCAAAAAACATAAACTCTTCCATAAAATCTATGAAAGAAAAAATTACAAACAATATTTTAACAATCGCTAAAGGCGACAAAAACGCTGGTCTAGTTATTTTAGAAACAAATGATTACAATCAGAAAACTATAGTTTTTTCGATGAGAATGAAATATCTAAATTAAAAATGAATCCTCTACCTAAATATGCCTCACACTTAAGAAAAGAAATCAATAATAGCAGAACAACTTTAAATGAATTAAATATAAGACCGTTTACCGTAATAGAAAGGAATCCTAATACACCTATCCTATACAGTCTTATAAAATTACATAATCCAGATAAAACGATTAGACCAATTACCTCTTCCATCGGCTCTTCAGCTCACAAATCAGCTAAATCTTCAAGCAACATTCTGATTAACATATTTGAATATAAATCACCTTTCACAATACATAACTCTTTAGAATTAATTTCAGAAATAGAAAATACATTACACAACAATGATAGAAGTTTCATTATAACATCATTTGACATAGTCAATTTATATACCAATACTCCAGTCAAAGAGATCCTCACACTACTAAAAAATCAACTCCACAACAATAACGCCGTAAGACAAAAATACAATTTAACAAACTTAGACATCTTTAACTTATCACAATTATTCATCACAGTTACTGATCATAATTTCTTCCAATTCAACAACACCTATTATAAACTCAAAGAAGGTGTGCCAATGGGCAGCCCAATATCAGGTGCACTATCAAATATATTTATAGATTTTCTTGAAACACAAATAATGCAACTTGAGGAAAGCTCTAATATCTTACTTTGGCGACGTTACATCGACGATATTTTGAGTTTTTGGATGGTGAAATAGTAGAATTAAATATCTTCGTTCAGAAAATCAATAAACTATCAAAAAAAAATCTACATCAGAAATTGAACAAAATAATGATTTCGACTTCCTAGATTTAACCTTACATAGATTCGATCAAAATATAACATATAACATTTATAGAAAACCTACAAGCACAGATATAATCATCCCCTTCAATTCATCACATGCACCAAGAATAAAACAAACCAGCTTCGACTTCTTATTCAACAGACTACTTTCTATACCACTTTCTGAAAAAAGCTTCAACAACGAATTGAAGACTCCAATTGATATCGGTAAAAATTACTATTTTATAATTAATTACATGTTCAACATCTTCAATAAAACGAAACACTCAAAACTCATAAAATAAATATATCCTATCCACAAAAAATTAGAAACTTTCACTTCTATTCCATATCATATTTACATCCAAAATCCTCGGAATGAAATCGCTCATAAACTCAATTTTATTCTGACCAACAAGTCACACCCTACTATAGAAAAACTTCTGTTGAATAATAAACCGAAAAATTCAAAATTAAATAAATCAGGTATATATCAAATCTCATGTAGAGACTGTAATGGAAGCTACATAGGACTAACTTCCAGAAACATTCATACACGTTTTGAAGAACATATAAAAAATAATCCACCATCTGCAATGGGCACACATCTAAAAACACAGAATCATACGACAGACACAGATCACTTAGAATTACTACATCACGAAACAACATTGAAAAATTTGCTCTCACTAGAAGAATTCAAAATCAGACATAATATCCTGACAGATAACACCTTAGTAAACAAAATTACAGAATTTATCAATCAGAATCATATATTTTTGAGACTACCACCGTTTAAATAAAATATTAGAATGACACTTCTATCATTTTTCTCAAGACTTCAATTCAAACCACCAGCTTTTTCCGGCTTCATTTTTAACCCATAATACTACATCTTCCTAAAACGGAAACGAGAATATTTAAGAAATGGCAGTATATTTCATTCTCTTGACCCAGCAACATGTGTTGTAAAACATTTTCAAATTTTACTTCTAAATTATTCCTTATTATAATTGCTGTCAAAAAATCGACTGTCATTCAACAGAGTAAATTTTATTTACTCTGGAAGTAAATTACTCTGCCGTTTATAAAACCGGGCATAAGTATTTTTAATAGTCACCAAAAAAACTTTCAGTCACTTTTTTATATTTAAAACTTAAAAAAATTATTTTCCATTTCATATTAATTTTATTTACAATTGGAATCTGTCCCAACAAAATAATTATTATTTAGATTTTGAGAATGAAAATTTAATATTGATAATGTTCATTTGCTTATGTATCTTTCGACGCAGCGTCAAGCGAATAATTAAAGACTGACTACCCAATAAACTTCATAACATATATATATATATATATATATATATATATATATATATATATATATATATATATATATATATAGGAAAACAAATATGTAACGGGTTTAAGCTGTCTTATATATATATATATATATATATATATATATATATATATATATATATATATATATATATATATATATATATATATATATATTTGCACAAGAAACGTTTCATTTTATTCATCTTTTAAAAATGTATTGAACTGTGATGATATCTTACAAAATGATAACTCAAAATATTCTAAATTTATCAGAGATGGAATTCTATTATAATTTCCAAAAGTAATTACCCTGATGAAGATTTGAACATTAAAGTCGAAAGCTTGGTAAATTTCAAATGAGTAATATTTGATTCAATTTAGCCAAAATTCAAGACAGCTTAAACCCGTTACATATTTGTTTTCCTATATTTATATTTATATATATATATATATATATGTATATATATATATATATATATATATATATATATATATATATATATATATATATATATATATATATATATATATATATAAAATATATTTTTCCAACTTGAGAAATAGTTTTTAAAATTTTTATTTTAACACTTGAAGATTTGTGCTGTGCACTACATGAAACTTGAATGACAATAGGAATGGTCAACTTAGGGAACTATGCTATTTATACAGAGATCATCTTCTTGTACGTGATTCTAATGTGAACTATATTCTGCTGAATTTATGAGAAATAAATGATTCAATAATTCACACTATAGTGCAATAAGGGCGATGTCTCTACATAACTCCTCCCTCCTCAAGAATAGAAGTTACAATTTTGGAGCTTCTATCATTAATTTCTATTAATTCTATATCTTTGGATTTTTTGATTTTTCTTTTAAGATGATCTTTGCATTTACAACCTAATATTACAAGAATTATCAATATAATTATAATATAAATTGAAATATAATGATAGTTATTCACATCTACATTATAGGGTGAATTCAACTGAATATTATTCTCTAACTCATGTTTAATCAATGAAATATTTTTGATCCTATTTTCTACGTGTTCAAAATGATTTTTTGTAGACTTAATATGAATTTCTATCAACTCCCTAAAATTATTTTCAATCTCAATCTGTTAATTCATTTCACAATTATAAGTGTAATATATTCCTCTCAAATTTTCAATCTTCAATTCATTATTGCAATAAAATTTATCCTGTTCTTCATTCGGGAAATATAAATATCTCAAATCTAAATTTTTTACTTCTATTATTGAATTTATCGGCGATATTTTATTATATTCACAAAACTGAAAGTCTATAACAAATCACGTTTTCTAGACATCTCTCATATTCTTTATTTTGTGATAGGCAATAATATTCATTTTTGCCTATTCTAGTACATTTATCTATAGCTTTAATTCTACAATTGTTTTGTGTGTAAAGGCCGTTTGGGCCGTTCACTGTTTCGTATATATTGTGTGAATTCGTAGGGATGGAAGTAACTTTGAAAATTTCTTCTTTAGAAATATTTGATGGAGTTCCAATAAGGATTGTGAGATTATCATTTTTGATTGAGCAATATGTTGTGAAAATACTGCCATTCTGCATATTATTCAGTAAAATTGTCCTGATAAAACTATTTTCAATTTTATTAATTTCGTTCAATAATTCATTATGATTAATAAATGCAAAATACAAAATGTTCAATTTACAAAAGGTCATCGTTTCCTCTAATAAAATCAATGAAAAATGAAGCTCTTGTCCTGTCTGAATAAACTCATTTATTAAATTTTGTGTTTTTATAATGTCAATGTCATCTAAAACTTTTCCTAATACTTTCTCCAATTTATTTGATTTTTAATTCAAGAATAAACTATTTCCATTAATCAATCTGATTTATCATTAACTTGCTCTGTTATATTATTATTTATGATAACCATTTTATTTATTCTACTTGTCAATTTATTATCATTACTATTAATATTCTCAATTGTCTGATCATACCTTTCTTTTCTGTTGAATCAAAATTTCCAGTTATACTTTTGATGATAGAACCTAGTCCGTTAATTAATCCTTGTTTCTGTCTTTTGATGTTTATTAATTGCGTTTTGTCTTTCAAATGAGACATCACGTTTTTCAATATATTTCTATGGTTGATGATATTATTCTCAAATTTATATTTTTCTAATGTTTCATCCAGCAAACCGATATTGGATTCCAGCATTTAGAATTGTTGAAGAATATTAGATAGTGGGATTTGGAAAGGAATGATCTGAGTATTTACCTGTATATAGGCTGTCCCTAAGTCAACTATGTTAAGTCCAGTATTAATGTCATCCTGAATGATTTGTGATATTCCGGAAGGAATCAATCTATAACAAGTCGAGGATTTTTAAAATTTGATAATCCATGCTTTTTGTTCTTATTGTCTACGATCTGTCCTCTTTTATGTTTTACTGTCTTTACATCTAAAATTTCAAATTTCGGCTTCTCTATTTTCCCAGAATTTCGTTTAATAATTTTGACATAAACTTTAGATCGTAAATCATATTGCTTTGATATTTTGATATATATTGGATTTTACCTGCTCACTAATTTCATTCAATATTTGTGCATGTTTGTGTAGATATTCATTTACTTGTATCTCTTCTGGTCTCAAATTTGTTTCTAATATTTGTCCAAATACGATTTCTATAGGTTTTCGTTTTGTTACCGAATGAATGCTGTTACTGTAAGCTATCAATGCGTAATTTAATCTTTCTTTTAGTTGTAAGGTTTTTATGATAGCGTTTTGATTAATAATTCGCATGTGTTCTATCAGGAGAGAAGGGAATCTTCCAATCATTGCACTACTTTTCGGGTTAACCACAGAAATATAATGAATGTTGATTTTTCTTTAGGCCAAATACTTTTGAATTGTCTTATTATTAAATTCCAAACCATTGTTGGAAACAATTTCCTTGGGGATCGTGAAATGTGTAAAGTATTTGATTAATTTATTCAAAACAGTAATTGCATTTTTATCTTTTATGACATAAGCTACAGCAAATTGAGAAGAAGAGTCTACAATAGCTGATATTTAAATTTGTTCTAACGATAGTAAATCTATATGAATTTTTTCGAAAGGTTTATCAGCTGTTGGTGTCCAAATAGTGGGTATTTGAATGGGATTTCTTCCATACTTTGTACTCAAACAAACATTATAATTATTTATGAAATTTTGAATACCTCTTTGCATATTCGGCCGATAATATATCTGATTCAATTCATTATATGTTTCTACTATATCCCTGTGGTTAGTTTTCCCTTCGTGATGATTTCTAATAACAATCTGTTGTTCTTCCTTGCTTTCAACATCGGTATTTATTGTTCTACAAGCTATTAATTTATAACTGTTAAAATCAAAATAGGTCTGTAATACGGCATTTAAATTGATTTTAAATAATTCTGGTATTAAACAATAATAGGTGACTCCTGGTTGCAAATATTCCTTAATGAATTTCATGATTGATTTATTGCTATCAATTTTATTCAAATAAAAATACAAACGTTGGACTTTATGATCGAA
Source organism: Dromius quadrimaculatus (assembly GCA_963989225.1). Classification (NCBI taxonomy): domain Eukaryota; kingdom Metazoa; phylum Arthropoda; class Insecta; order Coleoptera; family Carabidae; genus Dromius; species Dromius quadrimaculatus. The sequence continues at coordinate 26,861,864 of OZ022326.1, read as the reverse complement.
AAGTGTAGTAATTTTAACTTCGTTTTTATAATTTGTTTCTTTGATAACTATTTGATTTCTACAAATATTTATTGGTGTATCTGAATAAGTCAAACCGTTTACAGGACTCTTGTCATCAGAATGTGCAGTGTCTGTGTCACTTCTGGTTTCTACTCTAACTGAATTTGTATCTGAATTTAAATTTGAATCAGTGTCTTTTGGTTTCTCATAAACATCTATTTTGATATTTGAATCGTGAAATACTTCTGTAATCAAATTTTCAATTTTGTCCCATTTTTTCATATCAAACCCAGAACAAATTTTATAGTGCAGTCAAAATAGACATTTATCCTTGCATAAATTCCCAAGAAGCTGAAAATTGACATGAACGTCAAGGATTGGCTTGGGTTATTTTTCACTCGGCAAATTTGGAGATTTATAATCAACGATAATATCCCTCGAGCTAAAACTCACGAGTATTATCAGATTATGAATCTCCAATAATACCTCGTAGAAAATTACCTAAAAGACAAGAAGTATTTTTGTGAGATTCTCCGGTATATCGATAATACCCCTCTCTATCGGTAAATTACCGTTGATTATAACTCTAGATTGTTTCTTTTTCAGAAATGGTAAGTCTTAGGGAAAAAGATGTGAAAACTATTTTTGTAAAGAATTGAAAGATCTACAATTCTTATCTCAACTACTCTTATCATAGAATCAACCGTTTCACTTAAAAATCCAGAAAGCCTATTTTTGTGAACTTTGACCTCGTATAAAATTTTTTGCATACATGGGATCGATAGGGACTTTTCACTACTCCATTATATTTGTATTTTTAACGTTCATGTCGATTTTCAGCTTCTTGGGAATTTATGCAAGGGTACCCCTATTTTTAAGGCTAACTTGACTGGACTATTAGGCATATCTAGTTCGACTTTTTCATTTTATATAGAATAATTCAATAATTCCTCTGAGCAAATTTTTATATTTCTAAATGTAGGTTTATCAAAATAATTCTCTTTTGTAACTAAATGACAAATTAATCTTGGATTTCTCTGTATCATAATTTTGTTGTCTACATTATTATAATTCTCACAAGGATAATTTTACTCAGCTTGATGTGCGAACCCCTCGCTCATTTTCATGTCTTTAGAAACACAATGAACTAAGGTTTTATCGGATTTGAAAATGTTTGAATTTTCATATTCGATTTTAAAATCTGGTTTGATACGAGATAATGCATCTGCTCCTAAACTTTGACATCCTTTTTTGTATTCTACAATATAGTGAAATTCTTCTAATTTCAAATGACATCTTATTAATTTAGAGTTAGGCTCCTTCAATGAGTTTAGCCACACAAGCGGTCTATGATCGATAATTTTAAATTTGTGTCCTAGTAAATATGGTCGAAATTGTTTCGTTGCCCAAGTTATGATTAAAAGTTCTTTTTCGATAGTAGAATAATTGATTTCATGGTTATTAAGAGTTCGAGGAATGTAAGCGATAGACAGATCTTTATTTCTTTTGTTCGTTTGTGATAATACGGCTGCAATTGCATGATTACTCGCATCTGTTGTAAGAATAAAAGTTTTTGAGAAGTCTGGATATTGTAATATTGGATCGTTTGAAAGAAGTGTCTTACATTTATCAAAACATTTTCTATATTTTGGATCTTTTATGTCAATTTTTTGTCTTTTCTTCAAACAATTGGTTATAGGTATGGTTATTTTTGAAAAGCTATCGATAGAAGGTCTGTAATATCCTAAGAGTCCTACGAAAGATTTCATTTCTTCCGTTGTCTTTGGGATAGGAAAGTTTTTTATCGCTTGAATTTTGTCGGGGTTTGGTTTTATTCCGTTCGTTGTAATATTGTGACCTAAGTACGCTACATCTTTTCTTAAAGACTCACATTTGTCGAACTGAATTTTTGAACTAGCTTCCTGTAATTACTTGACCTGACTGCAAAGCCTACAAAATTTACCGCCTCCTCAACTAATTGCAGTCGCGACTAATCCTAACTCATATATATATATATATATATATATATATATATATATATATATATATATATATATATATATATATATATATATATATATATATATATATATATATATATCTATATATATATTGCTATATTTACTTCTTACATCTTCATAATAGCGAAAATTGTTGACATTTTCAAGAATTTTGTCATATTTACTTCTTTTAGAAAAAAAATTCTCACGCAATATGTATTTTCCAGCAAATGCCTGATGATGGCTATATAGCCAAAATCGATAGCACCACGTAATTTGAAATATAAAAAACTTTCCAACAAAGTATACATCATTTATTCAATACCTACCTTCCAAATCTAAAGATGTATACACAACTGGAGAACTTCATACAGAAAATAGCATAAGATCATTCTCAAATCGCGATACAAATATTCCAGAGAAAAAACAAGAGAGGATACATTTGAAATTTTAACTGCTCACGGTACATCCGTTGAGAATTAGAGAGTCTCACTACCTAGTTCCAAATTATTCAAAAATCAGAATATCTTGTTGAAATATCATTCATTCGATTTCCATAATCAATTCAGTATTCTGTTGACTTTAGATAGCTTGAAATAACTTGACACTATTATTAATTCGACACGCTGTAAAATTGTAATACCTGTACATGAGATTGGAATTCATTATCACAAAATTTTGCCAAATCCATTTTACATCCAAGCATCAGGAAAGAATAGCTAAAATCTCTATTAATAGTATAAAAAATGGTGAAGTATTCATTCCAAAATCCGAAAAACATAGTTGTATAGTTCCGCAAGGTATTGCATCAGCTCAAATCTATGGAACACTTTACCCTATTATCAACCCTAATGATCATGATTTGATAACAAATATTCCATATAATATCAATGTCCAGCCCTTGTTATTTTTTTTTTCTCGTCGAATTTTTATCTACTATCTGTTGCAATATAACAATAAGTGAATGCTGTAAAATATGAAACATCACATGAGTCCAAGTCAGTATTCAATAATAGTACCTTATTATATCAACTTTTAGTAACAAATTATGATAGATTGGTGAATATTCAATTTCAAGTGAATCTGTGAGGCAGGTGTAGTGTAGAATATCGATTTAGTCTTCTTGTCTCAGAACTGTTGTCTAGTAGGCTCACTGCTGTGAAGATGGGATGCTCCTCTAGGCGTTGCAGGTACTTGGTGCGATAGTTTTGGATCTCTTCTTTCACTGCCTTCATATTCAAGTCATTGTAGATGGTGCTATTTCTCACATACCAATGTGTATCTACTATTATGCGCCATGTTTTGGATTCGAATCTTTGGATGATGTCTATACTGAAGCGCATGCTGTACTCCAGAGCTGAATTCCGTAAGTCCAGATGAGTTTCAAGATTGTTTTATAGAGTAAGATTTTATTTTCTCTCGATAATTCAGATTTTTATACCTATCAGCCAGTACAATTGTTTGACTTCCATATTCAGTTGTTTTATTTCAACTTTGATGTGATCTCGCCTCGTTAATTCTTTTTCCAGGTGTGAGCCCAGATATTTCATCTTCTTGACTTGGGGAAATGGTTCATTGTATAAATATACTGGCTAGCAAGTTTCTCTTCTATCTGTGAATGTGATGTGTACTGATTTTGTAGCATTTAGTTTCATTTTTCACTTAGTCAACCATTTTTCTACTTCTGTTTGATGCTGTTATGAAATCTGTGATGCTATTTAAGGATCTTCATGCGACGCCAATATGGTCGTATCATCTGCATATGTGACAGCTGTGACGTTTGGTGAAGTGGGTAGATCATATACCTATAAATATATATACCAACGACTTGGACCTGACAGCGTACGGGGTCTTTTATCTCTTTTCTTCTGCAAGTCTAAACTGCGCATGGTCACACTTTGAAATAAGTCTTAATTTAGAAGATAAATTTGACTCCAAATCATCCCGAACACAATCTTTCAAACATCAGCCAATGAAATTCAATACTATGACCATGCGCAGCTTAGACTTGCAGAAGGAAAGAGATAAAAGATACCGTATGGAGACGCTTTCTTGTAAAGATAGGAGGGCAGCAGTATATATATTTAAAGGTATATGGGGTAGATCGGCAGTGTACAAAAGGTATAATACGGGACCAAGTACGCTGCCCTGAGGCATTCCTGATTTAATTTGGAATAAATCGCAAAGTTCGCTCAGAAATTTCACTTAAAAGAGTCTTTCACCCAGGTATGATTTTAGTAGTTGCTAGTATGTACTTGGTAGCTGCTTTTTTATTTTGAAAAGCAAACCTTCGTTTCACACCTTGTCGAAAGCTTAAGTGACGTCAAGAAAAGTGACAGACGGTATCTTTTTTCTTCTAGATCACTTTGGATTGTGTTGACTACTCGATGAATTTGTCCAGTTGTTGCGTGGCAATTTCGGAATCCGTATCGATGTGTTGGTTTTACATTTTCTTTATTGACTATTGGGATTAGTCTTGTAAGTAGTATTTTTTCAAATGCTTTTGCTGTTAAATTTCGAGATGAATTATTTGAATTTTTTTGGAGAAAGTGACAAATATATGTTAGATATGTCTGAATCACGGTACAAGACATAGTAGGTAACCTAACTTGTTCCGATAATGCGTCTGCTGAGATGGTTATAGTTCGCACTGTCGCCGCTAGAGACGCTTACATCATTAAGGCCTGTTTTACAACATACACATATGTATAACTACACTAAACTTACAAAATTTTACGAAATCATTCATATATTGAAGGTAATCGTATATGTGATGTGTACAGCATATATTTTACGTTAATTAGAAATTGATATACTTGTTAAATTAGTGTTGCATTGAGTGATATTTAATCATTACCTATACAAGAAACTGAGTTGGATAAATTCAGAGATCACATGTAATTAACAATAACTGAGAAATATTTGAACAATATATCAACAATGTGTTTAATTTTCAAGAATACATATAGATGATATCTTCTCAATTACATGAAAATTGTTTGAACTATCAATAAAAACATAAGTTAAACAAAAATTAGAATCAGTTCAAAATATTATATTTCTATATTATACATAATGTTTTACAACGTAATAGTTTTTTAAGTATTAAGGGCACTAATATTTATTTTTATCAAAAACACGTTATTTTAAATTATGTTATACTTAATTCATCATGAAGAAATCACATAAATAAAAATTTGACACAAAAACTGTGAAATATGTGAAGTGCTGTGCTATGGAATATTCAAAAAATGAATAATTCCAAAAAAGAATTGTTTTCCATAGAAAATTCAAATCTAATTCATTAAAATTGTCAAAATTTAGATTTGGTCTGAATTCATAACAAAACACATGAACGATGAAGAAGAACAAGCGATAACGAAATTTGTTGAACAATACAGTGAGATATTTCACACTGACTATTAAACCTGACGTTTACAAATGGAATCAAACAGCATATGGAAACATTTGATAAAATTCCCACTCTTACTAAGACATACCGCTATTCTGAAGTCCATAGAAAAGGAGTACAATCACAAACTACGAAAATGCTAGAACAAAATATTATACAATCTGGAATAATAACTGTTAAAAGCAGTAAAATTGTAGAATAAATGATAGAATATATTAATAGCTTGTTTTATAGAGGACCAAGTACATTCAGTCCTTGAGTGAATTTATTTTATTAAACAAATTCTAATCAGTTCAAGTTCCCTTATGACAGCAGAATCATTACTGTCAAATAATCTACTGTCATCTAACAGAGTGAATTTAACTCACTGTGGAAGTAAAATACTCTGCCCTTTATAAAACCGGGCATGAGAATTTGAACACTTCTTTTATTGATAAAAACTAATTCAAGTAAGAATAATCATCATGTTGAAACGTAGAACAATAACATAACTCACAATAAATATCAAAAATAGGTCAAAAAAGTACCATAGCGATATAAATATATTTCCTGGTCGGGGAACCATGTAGCAGTATTCTAGATTCCAAATATGTAACTGCTACACTCTCATTCACTTTAGTCATCTCCTGTTTGGATTGTCCCCAAGAGAATCAATGCTTCCGGTCGACGAGGATGGAGATTATTAATCAATCACCGAAAATAACACGGGAAGACAATTGATGGTGAATATCCCATTCCTCACATTAATATCTTGCTCGATAAATTAGGCCGATATCAATATTCTACCACTCTTGATTTGGCCTCCGAAGTCAACCAAATCGAAATGATTAGGAACGATATCCAAAAATCTACATTTAGTACAGAAAACGGACTCTATGAATCTCTTAGGATGCCATTTAGGATGAAAAACGCTCAATTAACATTTCAAAGAATGATGGAGAACTTATTGAGAGATCTCCTGAACGATATATGTCTTGCGTATCTCGACGATGTTATAATATTCAGCACGAATCTACAAAAGCATATAGAAAGTATTAATGCAGTTTTCGAGATATTATAGAAGGTCAACTGAGAAATACGTTTCGACTAATCTGAATTCTCCAAGCGATAAGTAGCATATATTTCACACGTACTAAGCCCTGAGGGCGTAAAGCCTTATCCGGAAAAAATTCGAGATATTAAATACTACCCTCTACCAAAAATATTAATACAAATTGAAGCATTATTACCACTGCTTTCACCGAAAATTTCGCTAAACTGACGAAACTTCTCACAAATCGCTTGGAGGAGCTACAATTTGTTTCGGCCTCTTCCTTCGATGGTCAGTGCTTTGTCCGGACCTAACTTAACCAGTTCCAAATTCTACGTTGGTTTAGTGATTCTACAGTTAAAAAATTTGTGAGCACAATTTCCTATTAAAATTCATATTTGCTTGCTTTTGTTGAATAGTCAATTCTTGCTGTGAATATTGTTATTGTTAATTAATTTTTTTCAGTCCTTGTGGCTCAGTTAAGTTCATATAAGGAATTTTTTTTTTTTTGATTGAGTTTGGGCTCTGGCAGAGTACTGTTTATCGACAAGAGACCGTCACGAGTTTTTTTGGGCTCTTTGGAGCTCCTTTTTTTTCTCAAATTCAAAAGATGACGTAGTAAAATTTTTTTCTTCGCGTTTCAGTATAACTATTCGATTTTTCATTCCTAACCGTTATTTTCTTTGGCCGACTTACAATTGATTCAAATTTCTATACTAACTAGGATTTTTTCTTTTGTACCAAAACGCACAGTTACGTTCTAATTTCGCTTAACCTTCTCCTAAGTTGATTTCAGAAACTCCAGGTCCCAGAATTCGCTAACTCCTCGACTTTGCTCATTTTCTAACTATTTTAGTCATTCTGTTTTATATGCTACGGCTCACTCCTAGTTCGTATCGGTATAAACTCGAGATCTTGCTTCGAGTGCAGCCAGTATGAATTTGAAAACTGCTTCACTTTTGTTTGATTATAACGTTATTCTGCCTAAATCAAATCTTTATATTATTTATCACTACATATTTTTGGGCATATTTTTTTTGGGTCATTTGGGTAAGTCTTTGAATGTAATTTCTTATGCGTATTGTTGAATGTATTTTTTTCTGGGTAATATCACATGTTTTGCTTAGTTACTTGATTCCTCAATTCCGCCGTATTGTTTGTTGGGTCATTTCACCATATATTACCTTTCAATGAATGAGTTAGTGAATTGTGAAGGAAACCTATGATAATTATTTTTTTTTTAATCCGATTCAAAAGCTTCGTGAACTCTGCGCTTCGTAGTTTCTATCAGCAAGGAGTTTTCACTTGTTTTTTTTTTGCTAATTTTTTGGTTCGATGTAATAACTTATTTGCTTGAGTAACGGTCGAGTGGGCCCTACTGATAGAACCAATTTTTACTTACTTGTACAAAGTAACAAGTAAGTATTGTGAAACCGACAAAATTCACCTATCGAGATTTCGATGGATATATCCGTTTTGAGCATCCCTGAATTCATTTTGACTATTTTTGGTTTGATGTCGGTACGTATGTTCGTGCGTGCGTGCGTTCGTACGTGCGTGCGTTCGTGCGTAACTCGCAAATCTCAAAACTGGTTGAACGTATAATGTTGAAATTTTGTATTTAAGACTGATATAGGGTCTACTTGTGCACCTCGCGTTATGGTTCCAATCGTCTGTACCGAAAGTGCACTTTATTTGGAACTTTTTTCGAATTTTCCTAAAAAATTCAGAATGATCAACCGTAGAATGTTGAAATCCAGTATTTGAACTCTATGTTCTATCAGAATGGTTATCTGCTATTTCCGTAAGAATCGGTCAGGCCGGAAGTGCACTTTACTTGAAGCTATTTTTGAATTTTTGAAATTTCGTATGAAGAACTTTTTTTTTTGATTTTTTGCATTAATATAGAATGATTTGCCATAGCATATTGAAATTTCGTATGAAGAACTTTTATAACATCTTATTGTACATCTTGCATTATGATTGCGATCGGCTAAACCGAAAGTGCACCTTTTTATAATTTTTCGCATGAATCCAGAATGATCAGCCGTGGAATACTGGAATTTAGCATTTGAAATTGCTGTAGCATCTGAATGGCCATCTTCTATTTTTGTAACAATCGGCCAAGACGGAAATTCACTTTCTATGACAGACTTTTTGAATTTTCCGCAAAATTCTAAGCAATCAGTCGTAGAATATTTAAATTTTGTATTAAGCACTTTTATAATATCTAGTTCTACACCTTGCATTATGATTGCTATCGACTCAGCCGGAAGAGCACTTTATTTGAAACATTTTTTGAATTCTACGCCTAAATCCAAGACGATTGAACGGAGATTGTTAGAATTCAGTATTTAGGATGATTATACCATCTATATGCTTATATCTTATTCTTATTGAGATTCACCGAGCCGGAAGTGCACTTTACTTGACAGTCTTTTGGAATTTTTCGCATAAATTCGAAACGATCAGGTGTAGAATATGGAAATTTTGGTATTTCAGTCTGCTGTAGCATCTGAACGATTGCTTTTTATTTTCATAACAATAGACTGAACCGGAAGTGCACTTCAGTAGGAATTTATTCTTTAATTTTGCGCATAAATTCAGATATGTTGGTAGTCGTAAAACTTTGGAAATCAGTATTTAGGAATGTTGTAGCATGAGAATAATGGCCTACTGTTTCCATAGCAACCGACTTGGCTGAAAGCGCATTTTACTTGACAGATCTCTTGGATAAATCCAAAACGATCAACTGTGGAACGATGAGATTTTGTGTTGTATATAGATATATAGAATCAAACAAAAATCACATCGTATTATATATATATATATATATATATATATATATATATATATATATATATATATATATATATATATATATATATACATATATATATATATATATATATATATATATATATATATATATACATATATATATATACATATATATATATATATATATATATATATATATATATATATATATATATATATATATATATATATATATCCGATTATGTACAAGTAAGTCAGTTGATGTTCACGTCAGATTTTTTATTGCGGTCTACGAGTTACTCGTTTTAAAACTGTCTTTGTGTTCATGCGTTCACTCACATTGCATGCTTGCGATCACCCCATCTGTGTTGTGTTGCATCTCCCCCTTATCCCCCCGTAATAAGTTTTGTTATTGTTAATTTTTTTTGGTACAATTATGTAGAATTAGTTGTCATTCGGCCTAAATATCCAAACCCTGGTAATTTACCTCAGAACATATTATTGGCGTGAGTTGTTCCTGATCTATAGTTCGTCATTTGACAATTACGTCAGAAGAGAATTCAGCAGGGTAGAGTACGGAGGCGGGATACCAGCCGTAGGAGCCGCCGAAGTCAACACCTTATTATTTATCGCTTCTGGGAGGCTGCTAACCCAAACTATTGATTCGCCCAGCCGGCGAAGACCACACAAACAGCCAAAACTTCACTGACAGCTCCAAGTGTTTTTGTCTACTCCAACTGCAAAAGCCGTGACACCACCTCAGACTCAACCTAGAAGAAGATATAACTAGCTTTAGCCAGTATCGGCAAGTGTTAGTTGTACTTTTGCATTTAATTTTTAGTTATTTTCCTCCAAGTCCAGTATTTTATTTTTTATATAAATGTTCAATAACAACATTTATTTGTTATGTGGAAATCAGTAGGGCCTTAAGGAATTCATATCAGAATAATAAATATTTATTCTATGTCGTAGTACATTGGGAACGTTTCGAGAACCATTTTCTCATCATCAGCAAACAAGTTGTTCGTCATCCGGCTTTGAGTGTGGCCGACACTCTCATGGACTTCACAATTTTTTGGTTTTCCATGTATTAATTTCTGTAGCAATTCATATGAATCTAACTGATTAAATTCAGCCAATATGTAGTAGAATTGCTGATGATGAGAGAATAATGTACTACGACATAGAATAAATACTTATTATTCTGATATGGATTCCTCAAGGCTCTATTGACTTCCACATATAATTCTTGGATCCTTTTTAACAGCCTAATAATTCATTTGGCTCTGAATTATAAATTATTTTTTGCCACATTAGTAGTAAGCCTCAACAGAATTGATATCTGAACAAATACGCTAATAAATCTACTCCAGAGAAAAAGTACAAAAATAATGAGAATCAGGCCCGAGATTGATCAACCTGGTTAACAACATCAGGATGTAGCATTTATAACGTATTAACAAAAAAAAAAAGCATAAAAAGAGAGGCGACAACGAATGCCTACCGCAGCAGAGTTATACATGAAAAATGAATCAAATTCGTGGTGAATCCACGAGGTGCCTAATTACACAAATTAGCACCAAAAAACTCAAGTCAAAGTTGCAGAAAAAAACCAAAACTGAATCACTTATCTGGTGACGTCGCTAGAGACCCTTAATGACTCGTCCGCCTGGCGTCTGGATCTTGGCCTTTAGATCTAATTTTGCTGGATTCAAGATGGTCAGGAAATCCAGGGTGAGAGTCAGATACTTCCACAGCGCTGTGTCTTAGTCCGGACAACGTTAAATCGAAGATAGTAGCGATGGAAACAAAACGGAATGACCACTCACAATTTATACTAATCCCCAACACGTGGGCTGCTCCGCCGAATAAAACCAATGGCCAAACTGTCCCAAAATATTCAGCCGGAGCACAGGTTTTCCCAAGAGAATCCCCGAACTTGGGATTGCATACGCAATAAAACTTTGGAAAACCCACAAAACTGTAGTGGTAAAAAAAAAAACGAAAAATCAATAAATTCAACGCCCATCCTATACAAGGACTTGAGGCTGACTGTCTTGAATTAAGTCAAATCCGGTCGGTTTGACTTAATCAAAAATAAACCGTTTTTCATTGACAAAAAAAACCTAGCAGACGCCCAGGTACCAAGATTCAAAAAAAACTTAATCACGTCACTGACTACAGCGCGCGCATCACAACAGCGACAACTCGAAACTAAAATCTTGAGCTAAAATTAATTACTGGAAGTGAACAAAAAACACGCTTCTGATACAACCAAAAAATAAGCTCAAAGAACAGAAAAGAAACGAAACTAAAGATTTGAAAAATGAATGAGACTATAGAAATAAAAACTAGAATATCTTTAACCAAAAGTAAGTACATAAAGTTAATCAAAAGAAACCCAAATCAACCCAAATTATGTTTCTGAATTTAACACAGCAAAAAAAGTGATTAAAAGCCAAATCGGCACGTAACAATTTATTTACTTCTGAAAAGTGAAAACATTCAAATTGACAAATTCTGAGAAGTATTTTTGATTTACACAAATGACTCATCTGTCAAGTTTCAGTGTTACCAAAAGTCAAAAAAATAGATATTCCTCATCGATGTTTTCAAAATAGAGGAATTTATCATTTTTTGACATGTATGAACCAGATTAGAAAAATTGTATAAGATACACGTTTCATAAGACATTTCAGGTCACTTTTTCACTATAGAACTCGCCGCAAGCGGCTCGTTTTCCAACAAGAACGCGTGCCCTAAAATCATGTCTTATGAAACTTATACCTTGAAATACTATAGGCTATGTGCAAGGGGTCGGAGTTTGAACAAATATCGATGCGAGCACTCATGATGAGCACCATTGTAACCATTGAACTCCATTTCTCAGAATACGTCATTGAGCTGTCATTGAGTATTGTAGTTAAAAGTGATAATAATTGCATAAAAAACATAAGAAAACGCTTGTTCTATTTCAGGCTGTTGTGCTAAGGATGATTCAGGTGGAATATAGTTTCATAGATTTCATGTACGCAGTTATAACATAAAAAACGAATGAAGTGGATCAAAGCGATAATTCGAGTATTATCTGTCTTCCATCATTAATCTATATAACAAAGATATTTGTAATTCAATTGTGGAATCAGAATAATCCACCATCGATTTGGGATTCATGAATTCACCTCTATCTCCAATTTGTTAGGTGTTTCAGTGATAGAAGTTTGTCGGATGCACATCGCAATAATTTTGTTGTTTATATTGTCAGTAACATATTCTTCACCATAATCAATATGGCAAAAGTAGTTTCACGCTTTTCTTCAATGCTTCCTCGGTAAGAGGGATACAGTGTTTGATACATACAAACCCGATCTTCAAGATCATTGGCGTCATAATTTGAGGTTATCCTGTCAATTTGGACGAATTAAGACGTTTTCTCTAATATGTACGTTATAATTGAAGGAAAAAAAATACTCAAAATTAATAATTTCAACGTACCTTCTATGCTATGCAAGTTATATCATACGCACACAGCTGAATTAAATAATATTAGTACATTTAAAAAATAATAGGTAAGAAACAATGATAAAATGTGAGTTCAATCGTTCTCCATTGCCCGCTAGAGGCGCTAATAGACTTCATGCACGTAGCCTATAGGCATGTTGCGCATCTTTAAATTTCGACGAAAGCGCCGCATATTATTCAAAAATCACAGCTTCGAGGTGCGATGTCACCTGTCAATGTTTTGAAATATGTCAATCGACTTTAAAATCAAAATGAGATCCATGACGTACCACCGGTATTCCTAATAATAATATTGTATTTAGTTTATGACAACATTTGTAGACAAAAATATTTCAAGAGAAGCAAATCAACCTCAGTCATTATTACTGTTTATTGTTTATGTGATTCGTTAAAGGATGATCAATTAGTCAGATTTATAATGTGTTATCTATATACGTACATAATTTGAGCGAAATCCTTGGGGGAGAGAGATTTTCTCATATTGTTTATCTTTGAAACAATTCTTGAATTTTGAGAAGGAAAAATATTAAACAAGGTGTGTATGTAAGACGATGATACAAGCGATTCATTAGTGAAGTGGAACTATTGAATTATTACTATATACATATTAAAACAGAGACTTCAGTTCTCAATTGGCGTAGCTTTGCATCCAAATAACGAGCGAGATTTATCCGCTCTGAATCTGGAGTTTACTATATTATAGAAAAAAATCTCCCAGATCAAGTTGCTTGTGTTTCTAGTAAGCTACTTGGAATAATGTGAGTCAGAGAAAAGAAAAAATCAATTTTCGGGGTCATACCAATTTTTGACTTTTTTTGAATAGTACGCCCTGTATATTCCTATGCTGTTTGGTGGGATATAATTTTTGCTTCAAGAAAGTTCAATAAGGTATACCGTCTAAACTTAACACAAGTCGAGATATTGAAGAAAATGTTGAAATACTTTCACTGGAAATTCAAGCTGGGTATGAAAACAAAATTATTGAGTTCTAAGCTTTTATTACAGACGATTGCACCAGTAAAACTCAAATTTTGAGGGTGCTCTTATAATACTGGTAAGAGTAACACCATAAAAATTTTCACTGTTTTGTCGTATACAAAAATTGACCCTTTTCAACAAATAATGTTGATACACTATATTAATAAGTTTGTTATTCAGCTCGTTCACAGCTTGTCTCATTCTGCTTTTAATGGCACCCCACAGATAGAAATCTAAGGGTGATAGATCGGGAGACCTTGCAGGCCACATTATAGGTCCTCTTGTTCCAATCCAGGCATTTGGAAATTCTTGACTTAAATAGTTTCTTACGTCTATAGAATTGTGCATGGGTGCACCATCATGTTGAAATATCATTTCACGGCGATCTGCTAGTGATATATCATCGAAAAAATTTCTTGGTCTATTTTATGGAAAAAAAATAAAAATATCTTTGTGAAGTTAGAGTGCCTTCATAAAGATATGGATCCAGAATAAAATTGGTTCTACATGTTAATCCTGGATTTAGGTTGGTAATTTGCCAATGATGCGTATTAGGCCTAATAAATATACCATTATTGGAAAAATGGCTCTCATCCGTCCACAATATTCATTTAGAAAATGTGGATTTGTGCGACATTCCTGAATTAAATGATTGCAAAAGTAAAGTCTTCTTACAGAGTTACCAGGATGAAGATTATGGATTTTATGTATTCTGTAAGCTTTGAATTTATGTTTTTTTGATATCTTTTGTACCCGTGTATGTGATACGTTCAATTCTAGTGCAGCTTCTCTAGTTGAATTGTTAGATGTAAATAAAAATTTGCTAATAGATCAGTTCCCAAATTCTCATTTATTTAATTAGCTTCGCAATTTACCATAGTGAGGGAGCCAGTTCTACGTAACTTTCTCTCTAATTTGAAAAACAATGTTTAATTTGGATGAAAGCGGCCAGGATATTGTTGCCAGTATTGTCGCAGGGCTTGTCTTGAATTATTAATTGATAAATGAAAACATTTCAACATATCTACCTTCTCGTTAATTGAGTATAGGAAACGTGCGCGGCGATAGCTCTGTCATCTAGTGGCTTATTTTCGAAGCTTTTACTGTAGTTGTCAAAAATCTGAATTGTGCCAAACCACGGGAAGAGATAATTTTGAATTGTAAAACAATATCATATTGAAATGTATTGTTGTTTTTCTGGCTGCTCCAATACATCCAAGAAAAATAAACATAAATCCAATAGTATAAAATCATACTATTTTCCTACATAGTGCTCAATGCCCTGGCTGAATGAGAAACGAGATAAGTGGATAAATGCAGTGGAAAAATATACGTAAGTATGAATTCTTAGAGCATTTAGAGAATACTCGTAATGCTGTTCATATAAAATTAAAAAATTTCAGAGTCATCGATCAATACTGTGACGAATTAAGCTCCAAAATCCATCTCAGTTGCACATCCTAGAGCCTTCTGCTACTGTCAATAACTTTCAAGCCCCTCAAAATTCAATTCACCTCTTGCACATCCTGTAAATTTCAAATTCAGTGATTCTGCTTCAACATACAACACCGCTTACGGTTAGTTCATCAGTCTTCAACTGCTTCAAATGCATTTAATAAATTTCACATGTGGCAAGTAATTCTGCTTCTAATGAAATTACGAGAGAAACATTCGACGGCACTCCAGGCAACATTATTGAAGAAAATAAAAGAAAACTCCGACAAAGAGTCAAATCTATATCTCAAGCTAAAGGGCCGCTTGACAGACATATCACAACAAGAACAATTACCAGCTCTTCAACTAAAAATTCTAATCTAAAAAACTAATAACTTCACAGATCTCAAAAACACAATTTCTTTTCCGGAATATAGAAGGTCTGAAAAATATATTTAACTTAACCCCGAGCGATGAAGAAAAACTTCTAAAATATGATATCATCTGTCTCTCCGAAACATGGGCAAACTACAACATGAACAACATGCCAACTTTTCTCAAAAATTATAACATTATACAGCAAAAAGCGATAATAAATGCTAATACAGGACGAGCCATTGGAAGACTTATGATATTCCATAAAATAGATCAATCGTATACTAAAATCATCGAGCAAGAAATTAACTGGACTATTTTGGAAATCAAAACACGTAAAATGAAAATGATCATAGGCAGTACTTACTTTTCGCCATCTTACGACTATTCTACACTCTTAGAATTGTTCGCGATAAGTTTGAGATCTGTAAGAGAATCTTACCCTCAACACGCTTCAATTATTGGAGGTGACTTTAACCCAAGAATTGGTGACTTGAATCAAGCAGACGATCAGCTTTTCACATATTCGAGCCCCACAGCATGTCGATCAAGTCTGGATCGAATCATAAATAAAGAAGGTCGTAATTTGACTAATATTATGGAAAATGAAAATCTCTATGTACTAAATGGGAAATGTACAAGTGATATACCTGCCAAATATTCATACATAAGTGGACAAGGAAAATCTGTCATTGATTTTGTATGGTCTGATAAGAACATTCTCAGTTTAATACAAGATCTCAAAATCATTGACGAAATAAATATCTCTGACCATTTAATAGTAGAAATAACTCTGGATAATATTATACAAAATCGCAAAGTGGAAAATTGTACAAATGAAATAATTCAAATCAATAGAAATAAGTGGAA
Source organism: Dromius quadrimaculatus (assembly GCA_963989225.1). NCBI lineage: Eukaryota > Metazoa > Arthropoda > Insecta > Coleoptera > Carabidae > Dromius > Dromius quadrimaculatus. The sequence continues at coordinate 26,845,462 of OZ022326.1, read as the reverse complement.
CAATAACAAAATAATAGAGTATATGTCGGAGCTACAAGATTATCAGTTACAGAAAAACGAAAATGAAACAGCAGAAAATGCATATAGCAGTATAATTTCAGCAATTAATCAAGTCTCGGAAAACACTGGTATCCGAGAGAATATTATTATCAACATCTCAAATAATAGTAGTAGAAACAAATTATGGTTAACCAACGAATGTAAGGATCTGAAAATAATCATGAGAAAAGATCTCAATGAATGCAAAAAACATAAATTTAGCAAAAAATATCTTGACAAATTCTGAGTATCAAAAACTAAATATAAAAAACAGAAAAAACTTGAGAAAAACAGCCTTGTTCAAGAAACGAAAGAAAAACTTGCAAACGTGAAGAACCAATGTGATTTCTGGCAAACTGTAAAATCATTGAGAAGGGCTATAATGCCCTCCAATAAAATATCTTTAACAGAATGGCACAGCTATTTTAGTAAATGGTACGATCAGAAAATGTATTGTCATACCAACTTCATCGACGTAAGACACCCCTACTTAGATAGCGATATCACGATGGCAGATGTGAACTCCGCATTTAACAGATTGAAGTCAAATAAAGCCTCTGGCATGGATAATATTATCAACGAGCAATTACGCTATCTACCCGATAATACAAAGTTCTATTTGAAGAACCTGTTGAACATCTTTCTTACAGAAGAGAAGTTACCAGAAGCCCTAACAAAAACCAAAATGATTATGTCACACAAAAAGGGTTGTCAGAAGGATCCTAGTAACTACAGAAGCATAGCGCTTGCTTATGAATGCTATTACCAAACTATTCACCTCCATAATCACGCGTCGATTGCAGATTTGGAGCGAGAGTTTTAACATACTTCTCGAATCCCAATCAGGATTTCGGAAAAACTAAGTCGTGCTCAGATAACCTATTCGTATTCACTACAATAATTCAGTCAAGAATAGTAACGCACAAGGAAGGAACATATGCTATTTTTATAGATTCTCAAAAGGCCTTTGACTCGGTGCATCATGACATACTTTGGTCAAAAATTCTCAGTATGGGAGTAAGTGGAAAAATAACACGATTCTTCAGGAACATATATGACAAGGCAACAATGCAAATCTCAATAGATAATGACCTATCTGAAGAAATTAATATATCAAAAGGGGTTTTGCAAGGAGAATGTGCAAGTCCTCTTCTATTTGCCATGTATATAGCAGATTTAGAATATAAATTCCGAAAGCAAGGGCTTGAAGGAATATATGTAAATCACAAAACAGATACTTTAGCGCTGCAATATGCCGATGATCTCGTTATCTTGGCCAGTTAACCGCGGGACATCCAGCGCAAACTGTTAGCACTAGAAACTTACTGCAATAGTTTGAAATCAAAATTGAACTGTCTGAAATCGCAAATACTTCACTTTCATAGAGGACTTCCAGTAGGAAATAATAGAAATATTGTCAAGGAAATGAAGTGAAACACACAAAAACATACACTTAGGAGTTACTTTTACATCATCAGGTCTATTCAATATAAATGCGCAAAATCAAATTAAGAAAATTCCAAAGATCACTGGTAGCATAAGGAATACACTGATAAAAACCAAAACCTACAACTGGGAAACAATCATAACTCTTTTCGAATCCACTGTAGCACCTGTTCTCTTGTATGCATGCATATGAAATCTGGGCGACCAGCCATTTTGATAATCTAGAAAGAGGCCAGACAAACTATTTTAAAACTATTTTGGGCTGGCAAAAAACAACTCCGAATTATATAATCAGGCAAGAAACTGGACAAGAAAAACTGGAACTGAAAATTGTTCAAAGGTTACCGAACTGGTGGAAAAAGATATTGTTAATTCCCGATACCAGATACGTAAGAATCTGCTACGATAAGCTGCTAAAAATGAGCTTGCAGTCTACTACACCAGAAGAAACAAAATCTGAATATATATGGACAAATAGTATTGAAGAAATACTGAAAAAGGCAAATTTTCAGTATATCTGGAACTAACAAAATGTCATAGGATTGAAACAAGAAATACCTAACATCTTGAAGTCCTATAATAACGATCTTTACAACATGGATACTCAGAGAATAGCTAGTTCCACATACAATCCTGAATTTAAATCCTTTCTTTATAGTAACGTTTTCCTGAATCTGAATAACACAAAACTTTATCATCACGGCCTCTGTTTCAGTTTGAATCAAGAAGATATTTGTACCCTATGCAATCTTTATCATTAGGACGAGATCCAGCAAATGCTCTTCTATTGCCCACTATTCAATGCTCCTAGAGATGAATTTTTGAAGAAATACTTCCTCAACACTTGCACAGAGAACCTGCATCGGACTCTCCTAGCAGACATCACAAAAGAAAAAGCCCTGAATATATTCAAATTTGTTGATACAGCTCTTAAAATGAGATCTTTTGTACTTAACGAATAAATAACACGTCAAAATTTCACTTAATATATTACCATGAACTATTTTTCAGCATGCGGATATACTGTTTAATTTACTATTCATTAATAAGTTGGAAAATAATAAAATATAAATTAATATCTACCTATGTATAATATATATTATGTTTACCAATCTCTTTGTATAGAATTCTTTTTCTAAAGCAAATATATGTTTATTATTATTATTATTATATTTCACATGTGGAGGAATAAGGTTAGGTTTTAAAATCACCTGAAATGAAAAGCAATTGATATCGTATGATCTGTATTTATGTCTTGTGTCTTACAGTAATAAAATCTGAATGTAATCTACCGTTGTCCTGTAAATATGTTGTATATTGTATATTGTTACATGTTATGTTCGTGATCTTTGACAATACACAAATGAAAACACCTGACATTTGATCGTTTCAACTTACCGACATAATCTATATTACCGACCGATTGAAAAAGTATTCAGGACAATTTGAATATTAAGGAAATAAAATCAGGAAAAGATGTATCCGACATAAGAATAATAGGAAATTTGCTATTGTAATGAAATTTGTATTTGTAAAATTACTTCTTCTTTTTTTCTGTATGTCTTCTTTACATTATTTTTAGTGCTAATATGAATTTCATTCAAAAACATATTAAGTAAGGTTTCATTAAAATTTGGGTATGAATAAGGCCTTCTGGCCGATCTAAGTCACTTCTTTGTAAGTCCAATCTTCTGAGCAGCCGTTCAAAGTACGCTTCCAGTTCCGATACCGAGTCTCATCTTCAGAGTGTTTACCGTCCAAGTGAAGTTTCTGTGCTAAGTCCGTTAGCACAACTGTCTGACACAATTTGTGAGTTTCTTTTGTTTTTTCTAAGTCCGTAAAAGGAACTTACATTATTTTTGCTGTTTTGAACTTGGAATATTTTTGCTGTTTTTTGAACTTGGAATATTTTCTGAATAATTTACCGTAGAAGCACCGCTGAAGAGGTCTTCCTGATTTCGCAGCGTTTGATTGAATTAACGTAGAAGCACCGCTGACGAATTCTTCGTGATTTCGCAGCGTTTGATTGATTAAACATATAAGCATCGCTGACGAAGTCTTCGTGATTTCGTAGCGTTTGATTGTTTTAACGTAGAAGCACCGCTGGCGAAGTCATTGCTGACTTCACAGTGTTTGAAATACTAAACGTAGAATCACTGCTGGAGGAGTCACCTGGTGACTTACCAGTATCGAAACGACTTAACGTAGAATCACTGCGGGGGAGCAAGTTTGGTTCCACCCGCATAGAAAGTCAATCCACCGTCTAGAAAATCGCTTCACGATTTGTTTGTCTTAAAGTTTTTTGTCATCTGCGACCGCCTGGGCCCGTACTGCGACCGCTGGTGTCGAGTTTCATGTACAGCCGTTCCGTCACCGTCAGCCGAAGTATCTCCATGCAAGTGTCCTGTAACATATATGTTCTATGTTCACCGTCATCGTTTTTGTGTAATAAATCTCATTGTGACACTTACCTACTGATGATTATTTTTGTCAACTCTAACTCTTCCCGTCTGGGCTATCCAGCCGTCTGCCACAGAAACTGCGTCACTGACCGTATTGACGCCCGAGCACACCGTTAGCAGTTTTCAACAGCGACGCCAAAAGTAACCAACCCCGCCATCAGCCAAGGGTATCGCTACAATACAAACTTATTTTTGATGAGCGTACCGAGCCTTTTCAAATTTTCCTTTCAGCATAAATCCAAATATCTGGCTTCCGTCTAAAAATACTACAATCTGCAGCGCTCACTTTATTGGCAACAAAAAATCTGGGAACTCTCTACACCCATCATATATTCCAAAAATTTTCCCTGGTGAAAGACATAAAAACAAACTTGGATAAAAGAGTTGAAAGATTTGAAATACACCAACGTCGAATGAAACAAGCCGAGTTAGTGAAAATAAATACTCTTGAGAAGCCCTGCCAAGAATTTAGAGCAGAACATAATGTTCAACCTAGTAAATCAGCTAGTCGAAGTGTTGGTTGTCAAAATGGTACTTTATCAAGTGGAAATTAAACAAATATTCCATTGTTCTTTTGTAACTCAATTAATTCGAATGGTGTATGCACTACTGAAGTCCAGGCTAACATTGTATCAAAGACAATGGCAGATGAAAGTTGTGAAGCAAATATTTCCACATTTAACAAAATTATGAAAGATTTTAGTTGTGACCCTCTTGCCCAACATTTACAAATTATGCTTTGTCCAGGATTCTATGAGATGAGCTCAATGAAAACGGAAGAAAAACTAATCAATTCGACAAGTGTCATATTTTCAGTGTGTAATCTACTTTTATACCCAGTTGCACCGCTATCACTTAACTTTAAATACGGAATAATGACTATGGGAACAATTGTCTGTACAATGGTAACCATAGATATTATTCTTCCCTTAAAGTTAAGTAACGGCGGTTCAACTGACCATCAAACTCACTGCCTGAATTTGACATCACAATTATAAATAAAAAACAAAATTACTCATTACATTGATGAAATTGAAGAAAGGATTACGTTTTTCAGTATTGAGTGTGATATTTCAAATTCACAGAACAACCCTTCATAGAATATATAAGACCTATTTGTTTTTGTTGAACTCTGAGTTAAAAAAAATTATTTTATGGCGAATATGCCAGAATCATTCAAACTTCACTATCCAAACACCCATTTTATAATAGATTGCACTGAGGTTCACACAGAATATCCTCCAACAGTTAAGCAACGGGTCCACATGTATTCAGATTATAAACATGGTTACATAGTAAAATTTTTAGTCGGCTGTACTCCTGATGGATTTATAATTTTTGTATCAAAATGTTATGAAGATCGTTCTAATGACTGTTTCATTGCAAATGATTGCGGAGTCAAAGATTTATTGGAGCCTGGTTAGACTGTTTTTGCAGACAAAGGTTTTCCTGCAACTAAAACATCTGTCTAACAAAAAGCTATTCTAGTTAAGCCACCAATTCTTCATGAACCACAATTTTCATCAGAGGAGGTAGAAGAAACATATAGAATAGCTTCAGTGAGAGTCTACATAGAGAGTGTCATTCAAAGGATTAAACAATTTCATATTTTTGATAAATTACCAATTATTTTGTTAAGATACAGAGATGAAATAGTTTGTTATTTGTGCATTAGTGAAAGTCGAAAATCCAATTACTGAATGAAAATATAATTTTATCCTAAAGAAGCTTTAGCAAATAAGTTGTAGAAGTATATATTTTTTTTCTCTTAGTAACATAGAATCAAAACAAACAAATTCACGGCATCCTCATTTTGAAATAATTATTTCTTAGAAATGCAACAAAGCTAAGAATTTAATGTTAGGTACTATTATGTACTACTTTTAAATGATTTTCTTCTTGCTAAGCTTAAAACAAACTTCCTAAATAGAAAGAAGCACTAGCAAATAATTAGTATTATTCCAAATAATAGAAACGTATCTGACATAGAATGAATGCTAAATCATTTTCTCGCTTCCTCTATACAATTGGAATATAACTTTGGTAAATAATGAGTGAAAAATTATTTTTTTAAATGGGGAACTAGATTAGATAGAAACATTTCATCTCCTCTGATAGGAACTAAATCACTTCCCTTAGGAGAATATATATATATATATATATATATATATATATATATATATATATATATATATATATATATATATATATATATATATATATATATATATAATCAAACACAAAATCTCACCGTTCCCCAGTTAATAGTTTTGGATTTATTATTGGATGATTAAGTGAAATGCGCTTTCAGCCGAGTCGGTTGCTATGGAAACAGTAGGCCATCATTCTCATGCTACAACATTCCTAAATACTGATTTTCAAGATTCTACGGCTCACAGTTCTGAATTTATGCGCAAAATTTAAAAATAAATTGCTACTGGAGTGCACTTCTGGTTCAGTCTATTGTTATGAAAATAGTGGGCAATCATCCAGATGCTACCGAAGACTGAAATACCAAATTTCAATATTCCACACCTGAATTTATGAGAAAATTTCCAGAAGACTGTCACGTAGAGTACACTTCCGGCTTGGTGGATCTCAATCAAAATAGAAAATGAGCATCTAGACGGTATAATCGTCCTAAATACTGAATTCCAACAATCTACGTTCAATCGTTCTGGATTTATACGGAAAATTCAAAAAATGTTCCGAATAAAGTGCTCTTCCGGCTTAGTCGATAGCAATCATAATGCAAGGTGTACAACTAGATATTATAAGAGTACCTAATACAAAATTTAAATATTTTACGACTGATTGCTTAGAATTTATGCAGAAAATTTAAAAAGTCTGTTATATAAAGTGCACTTCCGGCTCAGCCGATTGTTACAAAAATAGAAGATGATCATTCAGATGCTACATCAATTTCAAATGCTTAATTCCAGTATCCTATGGCTGATCATTCTGGATTTATGCGGAAAATAAAAAAAAATTGTCTCAAGTAAAGTGCACTTCCGGTTTAACCGATCGCAATCATAATGCAAGCTGTACAATAAGATGTTATAAAAGTTCTTCATACGAAATTTCAATATTCTATGGCGGATCATTCTATATTTATGCAAAAAATCAAAAAAAAGTTTCAAGTGAAGTGCAGTTCTGGCCTGGCCGATTCTTACATGAATAGCAGATAACCATTCTGATACAACATCAAGTTCAAATACTGAATTACAACATACTACTGTTGATCATTCTGGATTTATTAGAGAAATTCGGAAAAAGTTTCAAGTAAAATGCACTTCCGGTACAGACGATTGAAACCTTGATGCGAGGTGCACAACTAGACCCTATACCAGTCTTAAATACAAAATTTCAATATTATACGTTCAACCAGTTTTGAGATTTGCGAGTTAAGCAAGCACGCACGCACGCACGTACGAACATACGTACCGACATCAAGCCAAAAATAGTCAAAATGGATTCAGGGATGCTCAAAACGGATATTTCCGTCAAAACCTCGATAGGTGAATTTTGTCGGTTTCACAATACTTACTTGTTACTTCGTACAAGTAAGTAAAAATGGCAGGTGAGTTTTTTACACCAAATGGTAATTTAGTATAGCTGAACAATCCAATGGGAGTATTAACAGTCAACAGTTCTTTTCATTATTCAGCAACCTCACTTTGTAAGAATGTGTTTGACAAATCAAGAACTGAAAAAACTTCACTATTGTTAATAGACGCAAATATTTCTTCAATATTTGGCAGTGGATAATAATTAGACTCAAAGACAAGGTAAAGAGTATTTTTTAAATCCCCACAAATGCTAATCTCTCCATTAGGTTTAGGTACAACTACTATTGGACTTGCTCATCCACTAAACTGTACTAGTTCTAAAATACCGTTATTTACTAATTTGTTAAGTTCGTTACTGACTTTATCTTTAAGCGCATATGGTACTCCATATGGCTTACAATATTTCGGACTTACGCTAGACTTTAAATGTATTCTAGCCTTAAACTCTGTAACTGGCTCACTTCCTGTAAATACATCTTTATACTCCGAAAATATATTTTCCTCTTTTTGAATACATTGGCTATTATGCACTTTTCCAATTGGATTATCTGTTAACATTAAATTACGCCAGTTTAGAAAAATTGCATCTAACCAACTTCTACCCATTAGATAAGTATTTTCATTATAATCGGCTATTACTACATTAAGTATATATAACCGATCTTTATATTTTACATTAACACTAGCAATTCCAGCAATACTTTTCCCGGCAAACAAAGTTTTAAGTGTTAACTTATTATGAATAATTTAAATGTTTGGAAAAAATGATCTAAATTATTTTGAAGGCAAAATAGTACTTTCAGTTCCTATATCAATTTTCATTACTACGTCTTTACCTTCACTATAACTGGTTTTGCATGACTCTTCACTTGAACTTGATAGACTTTTTCGGCTACATTATCCATTTACAGTATGTGATATGTGACTTCCTCTTCTTCTGCTACTGCTTCGTTTTCCTCAAAATGTTACGATTACGACATATCTTGAATGTATGCCCTTTGACTTTGCATATAAAACATTGCCAGTTGATTCCTGGACAAAACTTCTCATCATGATACCTTGCACATCTTCTACATTCTTGACTTTTTGGTCTTCCGCTTTTAAAACTAGACTGGTTCTGACTCTAATTTTTATAGTTTTTTATATTTGACTTTACTTGCTTGTGATATACTTTATGAACCATATACGGTTAAAGAATTTTAGACTGTTCTTCAGCTACTTCATAATTTAAAGCAGTTTTACATGCTAACCCAAAATTAAGATTTTCTGTAGACAACAATTTTTTTTGTCAAGTTTCACTTGCAACTCCCCAAACTAATTTGTCTCTTAAAGCTTGGTTTAAAAATTCTCCAGAATTACAGGACTTTTACAGTTTCTTCATTTAGACTATGTAGTTTGATATTGACTGATTAGGTTTCCGACTAGCATCATAAAATTTGAACCCTTCAGCTACTTCTAATACTTTAGGTGCATAATGTTTCTTTTACGTTTCAACCAATTGTACATATGACTTTTTACTTGATACTTCTGGACTACATAAATTTTTAAGGACTTCGTATATTTCAGCACCAATGAATGTAATGAACAGAGCTACCTTTTTCTGTTCCACTACATCGTTATACAAAAATAGCTGTTCTAGATTAGATTAGAGGTCACTGGTAACATAGCTATCATAGATCTCAGGTAGCAAGGGACGCAACTATTTTCATGCGCATAATTTTTAACATTGAGTGCTCATTCTCGGTACTCCCTGGATTCTCCGTTTCTAACCACTTGTTCAACTAAGGCACTAAATACATGAATATTATCATCCGCCATTCTGTGTCCTTAGAAAGCGCTTAAGCATACATGAACAGTGCAGGAAACGCGATGATTGAGTCGAAATAGTTTAATCTTCAGGTAGAAAATGTGACAAAATAATATCGGAATCTATCAGACTATTTATTTTTGGCATGATGTATTATTATATATAAAAAAATAATAATCAATGGAATACCATACAAGTGGGATAAACAGGAAAATGGTGTAGTACCCACTGGAAACAAAGTAGACCCAAAAGATATAACAAATAAGGGAAACCCAAAAAACTCTTAATGTACAACATAACCCAATCAGTCAACGTGGAAACAAACATGCATACGAAAAGGTTAAAACGAATAGATATATGGAACATTAAAAGTATAAATGGTAAGGAAATAGAATTAGTAGAAGAGTTTGGAAGAGCTAACTTAGACTTATTGGCTATAACGGAAACGAAAATGAAAGGACAGGGTATAAAAAAATTAAATGACAAACATATCTTAATATATAGTGGAGTAGGAATAGAAGATAGAGCAAAAGGTGGCGTAGGTTGCATATTACACAAAAGCATAGAACAAACTTTGAAGAACTGAAAATGTGTAAATGAAAGATTAATGATTGTTAAGACTGAGGATACTAATAAAGCAATAATGAATTTCATGATAATCTATGGGCCAAATGATGATGACGATAAATCAACGAAAGATGAGTTTTGGGACACGATGCAAGTAGACTATGAAAAACTAGAAGAACCAATATACTTAGTGGGAGATTTTAATGCAAGAGTGGGTAATATAAACAAAGGAATAGAAGAAATAATGGGAAGATATGTTGAACAAACTAAAAATAACAACGGAAGAAGATTAATCGATTTCTGCATAATAAATGACCTGAAAATATCAAATACATATTTCCAGCACAAAAACATACATAAATATACCCGAGAAGTAAAAAGTAGGAATGAGAGATCAATAATAGATTATTTTATTACAGATAAAACGCAAATAAAAAACATAAATGATGTTAAAGTCAAGAGAGGTAGTGAAATCGGAAGTGACCATTTCCTAACAGTAGCGAAAATAAAAATGAAACAAGAAGAAATCCAAACAAAGAAAGAAATCAGGAAAGAAATAAACACGGTTAAATTGAGGATAGATAAACTGAACAATGTAGAAGTAAGGAGGAAATACCAAGATAAAATTGGCGAATTGATAATGAAAACACCAATTCCAAATCAAGAAAATATAGAAGAAATGTGGAAAACGTTTAAACAGATAATACAAGAGGCAACAGAAGAAACATGCGGAACTAATAAAAACACAAGAAACATTACACAGACACACTGGTGGAATAAAGAAGTAAAAGAAGTAATTGAAATGAAAAAACAAAAATGGAAGAAATACCTAAGTACAAAAAAGGAAGAAGACTACAAAGAGTATAAAATACAAAGAACAAAAGTGAAACAAACTATAAAACAATCCAAGTTAAAAGCATGGGAAGAATTCGGAAAAACAATGGAAATCAACTACAAGAAAAACCAGAAACTATTCTACAAAACATTGAAAACATGCAAAAAACAAAAACAAGTTATACTAAAACAAATACAAGATAAACAGGGAAATATATTAAAAGAATATGAGTTAATAATGGAAAGATGGAAAGAACACTTCCAAGAGCTATTAGAGGAAGATCAAGTCATAGACGTAAGAGATCATCAAGAATCAAACAACGAAATTAATAACGAAACAGAAAATATCACGTATGACGAAATGAAGACAATACTACAGAAACTTAGAAACGGTAAAGCTCCAGGACATGACATGATAAAGGCAGAACAGCTGAAGTATATAGGGGAACATGGAGAGCAAATATTATTAATCATGCTTAACCAAATATGGAAAACAGGAAAAATGCCAACAGACTGGGAAAAGGCGGTGATATTTCCGATACATAAAAAAGGCGATAGCAAGAAATGTAGCAATTATAGAGGAATATCACTCCTATGCACAGCGGTTAAAATTTATGAATCCATATTGGAAAACAAATTAAGAAGAAAAATAGAATTAAACATCGAACCCGCGCAAAGTGGCTTCAGGAAGGGACACTCAACCCAAGATCATATCTTTACCATCAGAACATTCACAGAAATAGTAATGAAACAAAATAAAAAGCTCTACATAACATTTGTCGACCTAGAAAAAGCCTTCGATAGAGTCCCTAGAAAAAAAATGTGGGAAATATTAAGAAAGAGAGGAATAAGTGAGGAACTTACAAATGCGATAAAGAATATATATAGTAATACCTCAAATTATATAAGAACTGGAAATGAGACCTCATCAGAATTTATTACAACACAAGGACTTAGGCAAGGAGGAGCCTTGAGCCCTATACTATTTATAATTTTCCTGGACAATATAATAAAGAACATAAAGAGCAAAATGAAGAGAGTAGATGTTGGCTACCATAAATTTGCCAGGATATCAATAGCAGAGTGCGCTTTTGCGGATGATCTGGCAATTCTAGCAAAAAACGAAAACGATATGCAACACAACCTGAACGTGTGGAATGAAGAACTCACAAAGCACATGAAAGTGAACATATAAAAAACAAAAGTAATGGTAATAGCAAAAGAAGACATAGAAGCAAACGTAACAATGAACGGGAAAGAGATAGAACAAGTGGAAACTTTCACATACCTTGGAGCTGTTATACATAATAGAGGAGGAATTGAAGAAGAAATAAACCAAAGAATACTAAATGCGAATAAAAGCTATTACTCAATAAACAAAACAATATTGAACAATAAACAGATATCTAAGGGAACTAAGATGACACTTTACAAAACAATGTATAGACCAACATTAATATATGGAAGTGAGTCATGGAAGATGAATAATAGACTTAAGAGTAAAATACAAGCGAGTGAAATGAGATTCCTAAGAAGAGTAGAAGGAGTTACAAGGATGGACAAAATGAGAAATGAACATGTAAGAGCTAGTCTAGAAATTGAAAGTATTCAAACCACCATTGAAAAGAAACAAGCTGCATGGTACGGTCACCTAATAAGAATGCCGGAAACTCGACAAACCAAACAAGTATGGAACTCCAAAATAGTGAAAGAAAAAAGAAGAGGAAGACCAGCCAAAACATGGCAAGATATAGTGGAAGAAATACTAAGAAGGAACAACATCAGCACCCAAGAGGCAAAGAGAATGGCAAAAAATCGAAAAGAGTGGAAAGACTTCGTAAATAATATGGACTAAAACTAATAGTCAATCCTGACACCCGTAAGGGTATTAAAGGATTTAAAATGATAATAATAATAATGATGTATTATTTGTAACCAAATTACATGCTTCGATTTAGAATTTTCAGTTATCAAATGTTGAATCAAATTATACGGTTTCGAATCATATATAATTAGAGTAATATTAAATACTCAGAATATCATTATGGAATTTTAATTTATATTGTGTAATACAATTTTTGAAAACAATCTGACAAATTTATTGCACTTCGGGATCTCTAACTATCTAAAACTCTATTGTTTATCTTCAAACTTTGTAATCTTCAACTTTCCTAGAAAAACTTTCATGCATATTTATTGGAGGATTCATTATTCTACTGCTCTCACCCAAGGGATAGAAAATATGGAAGATTTGCAATTTTTTATATCGCATGTCTTCATAGAAAATTGTTAGTTCGTAATATTTCACTTATCAAAGAAATAATAATTGATTATATATTATTTATACTCATAATATATTTATATATGTAAATATATAATATATATTCTATAAATTAGGTACCTATGTAATACAAAAATATATTGATCAATTATTGCTTGAAATTGAGGGTAGATTCTATGATCGTGTCTAAAAATTTAGATAAAAATATATATTAAAATGAACCGAGATAACTTCAATCAAAATTTTAATCCGATCATAACTTTAAATGGAAATTTTGACTAAATATACGTACTTTTATTTGAAATACTGATAATTCGTCTGTGAATCTGACAGCCACAATTGCCGCTAATAATGATGATAAATCATTCGGCACATTAATGAGTCACTCCGATACTATTTTCTTTAGTTTTTCAAGTTATTATAACATTTTATCCTCGTCAAACAACGCATTTCCTTAATGCTTACATTGGTTTACATATGCTTTCTTTTATTGACAGGACACCAAATGGCGGATGATAATACCTATGTTTTTAGTGCTCTAGTCCAACTGTTTTCTTCCTTAACTACCAACCACGAGGGAGAATAATAGAGGAGCGGACACTCAGTTGGGAAACATGAAGCCTAAAATGTAATGCGGCAGACGTGAGAGAGATAGTGAGAGCGGGCCCAGCTTTGCATGCTTCATATACAGAAATGAGATTATATTTGAATTTTTTTCAATAAAAAACAATTGCCAGATGAATTCAATATTTTCATTACGTTGAATACATTATTGTTTATTGAATGTAAGGCAAAAATAAAAGAAAATTCACATTTCTATTTATTAAAATCTGCAATGAAAAAGTTTATTATTATGAAACATGTTTTATGAACATTTCTTTGGATAAGAGTTCTCTAATTATGAATAACAGATACATAAGCAATTTCGTGAATATTATATATTACAATGAGCGTAATAAAATTGAGGAAATACACACAAACAATTTCATATATAGGTACCAGAAAAAAGTGTTAACAAAAATCTTCCAGACTGCGTACATCCGTGTTATTTATGGAAAAATTCCGTTAATTTTTATATTCCTTTCTGAAAAAAAAAGTATTTTGTCTTCAACATCTCATTGATAAAAATTTGTTTTTCTTCGATGGACATACTTTTCAAATCGAAAAAATTCTTATAAGTCCTCTGAATCCAAGTTCTGCATTGGATTTAAATTTATTTCTAGCGTTTATGTGTCTTCTATCAAAAATTAAAAATTATTTTAATAGAATAAACGGAAGATGAATTTTATCTACACTTTAATATCTTTCTATTTTTTGTACAGCTTGAGCTTTTTCAAAGAAGCCTCCTGTTTTATAAGAGATTTTCTTGTTTTTTTAGAGACGCTCAAATATTTAGGGTTATTTGGAAAAATACTCGGTCATGCATTTTCTTTTAGTCGGATATATTTGAACGGTGTCTGTAATAATATATTTGTCACATAATTGAATGATTCCATACTATACTGTACGGCGAATTTGTAAACAACTATCAGATCTCTATTTATTCCAAAACATAAATAGAAATACTTGTTTCTTTATTGATAAGAAGTTTTCTTGAAGTTGAATTTTTCACTAAAAGTTTAGATTAGATACACTCGGACAAGCCTAACCTGTCGCTTGAAAATTTATCTTCTGGAGATAAAAATAGCCTGACCTAACTGCATCTATCTCTCTCTTACCTATGTTATGGAAGGAAAAATTGTTGCATGGCGTTTGTCTTTCCAAGTTAAGATATACTCTATTGCTGATGCCCTCTTTAATTTCTACCTACCGCCTTGTACCAGTAGGAAACGTATGTCTGCGTGAAGATATTTAGTCCATTCGCTTCCATGAGCGCACTTAGTAATTTTGTTTGGCTAATCAATAAGGTTTGAGCCACGCGAAGATTGAATATAATTGAATTAAACGCTTCTTTCTTTTTACTTGTTGATTTAAGACATTATGTACATTTCGTATGCAAAGCAAACATCGGAGAACAAATTTTTTCTTGAAATTATTTATATTTGATAGAATAGATGACTGTTATGTGGTGGTTATTGATTTTTAATATATTAATTCAACCAAGACAAATCATAAATTCATTCTATAAAAAGTTCTAACTTTGATAAACAATACACAGATCAAACAAAAAGAGATATTGGTAAACGCTTTCAAGAACACAGCATGTACCACATTAAATGCAAAAAATTTATTCAAGTCTACGTTACCTTATAATTTTCAGCAGGATTCAAATTTCAGATTAATAACCCTAATCTTCAAGAAGATTATGATATATGAGGAAAATAATTTGAATGCTTAAGAGGTAATCCAAATGTAAATCGAGAAGTTGTAATAGATCAAAGCGACGTATCACCTCTAATTATAGATTGTAGAGGATTCCAGTGATGATACCGATGACTCCAATAGTTGCTGGTGATTGTAACGGTAATGATATGTTGTCAATAACATTGTAAATTATTAATTACGATAACAATGACAATTCTTGCTTCTATCTTTCGATTTTCATTCTACTTTATTATTATTTTGATTATATATATATGTACATATTCAATGAAAATTCTTTGATAAATTTAAAACATTTGAGAATGAAATGCGTGCGCCACTGACGACGTCAGTTTCCTATCTTAGCCGATCTTGAATCATACGATTACCGAACTTACCCGATAGGACTAATTTGACTTGTCCGAGTGTACGTTCAATAATTTGGAACATTGATATAAACTCACTCTCCAGGCAAGCATCCTTTTATGATATCCTCGCCTCTTATTCAATAAAAATATTATCTTTGGGTGCAGAAAAAAAAGAAAATTCCTCTCCACGTTCTGTGCCCAGTATCACATTTTGTCACAAAACATTTTCTTCCCATTTTACGATATATTTCTACATGAAAATAATAAATAAACTGAACCTAGCCATTTAATTCCATACAAACATGGGCCCGCCTCAACCTATCTCTCAGTTACGTTCTCTCTCTAACAATATTACATTTTTGGCTTCACTTATGCAACACAGTCGAGATAGGGAATTGCATAGGCGTGCTACCAACCAAGCATTGCCTTATTATTGCTCATATTATTGGCGGGAATATTTAAACACTTGACATAACAACAGGTACATTTTTACATGTTGCAGGACACTTAATTTTAACCACTCTTTTATTCCATATATCATTTCCGTAATTCACAACAGCATTTGGGGAGCAGCTTAACCATAGCTGGTAGAGATTAACCACTAAACCAAGCTTAACTACATCAAAATGTGGAAAATACTTTTCCATAATACCTGCATTGGAACAGCGCGTTTCAAAGCCTGTTTTGTCAGTCGAAACAAGGAAATTTCAGACAAATGCGAGTGTAGTCGAATAGAAACAAGCCTGTTTCTGCCCGATGAATTTGTTTCTTATATATAATGGCTTGGACACCCCAGGTGGGGTTGCGCCGCTTCTACTGAAGCTCTCTCGATCCTTTATCTGAGGGGGATCAGTCCTCATCGCCTTGTTCTGAATATTCTGACATTTTTCTCTCCATGTCTTCCTATTTTCTGTTTTCTCCTTCCATTTCTTTATTCCCGCTTTACTCAGATCTGCTTCTACTTCTTGTAGCCATTTCGACCTGGGTCTGCCTCTTCTTCTGTTTCCGCCTGGTTCCCATTGTAAAATTGCCCTTACGGAGTTTTTTCTTCCCTTTTTCTCCATATGTGTCCTAACCATTTCGCCCTCTGTTGTTTTATTTTCCTTACTATATTTTCTCCTTGCAGCTCTTGTTCTATTTCATGGTTCATTGATATTCTATATTCGTTTTCTGTCGTTTTTACTAATCCTGTAATAGTTCTTACTATTTTTCTTTCTACTATTCGTAAATCTTCTCCATCTTTTTTGGTCATTGTCATTGTTTCTGCCGCGTACATTATTATTGGTCTGATTATTGTTTTATAAACTTTTAATTTTGTTTTCTTTGTTAGGTTTTTATCCTTGAGTAATTTTTTATTTGCGTGAAAGGCCCTGTTCGCTGTTAATATCTTCTCTTGGATTTCTGTTTTCCTGTCTCCATTATTTGATAGCATAATGCCTAAGTATTTGAATTTATTAACCTCCTCAAACTGTAGGCTACCTATTTTTATATTTCTACTTCCTGATTTTTTTTCTATCCTCATTATTTTAGTTTTGTTCCCATTGATTTTTAGACCCATTTTGTTTTCTTCTGTTACTATTTCTTCGACCATTTCTTTCAATATTTTCCTATTCTTTGTTGCCAATACTATATCGTCTGCGTATGCTATTATTTGTCCGCCTTTAGTTCTGAGTGTTCCTTTGTTCAAATTCCTCATCACATATTCTAACGCTATGTTGAACAGAGTTGCTGATAGTGTATCTCCTTGTCTTACTCCTTTGTTTATTTCGAATTCCTGAGTTTCTCCTTTTTGTGTTTTAATTGTGGTTGTTGTTCCACTTGATGTCATCAAGATCAATCGTCTTAGTTTAGCTGTTATCTCAAATTCTTCTAGGACTTTCATAAGTTTTTCTCTTTTGATCGAGTCAAACGCTTGTTTGAAATCAATGAATAATAAGTCTATGTTCATTTTATATTCATGTGCTTTTTCTATTATCTGTTTAACTGTATGTATAGCGTCTGTTGTTGATCTGCCTTGCGTGAATCCGCACTGATGCTGTCCTATTATGTTTTCTGTTTCTTTCTGGACTCTCTTTTGTATTAGTGTTGACATTATTTTATATGTCGTGTTCAGTAGCGTTATACCTCTATAATTTTCGCATGTTTGTTGGTCTCCTTTTTTGTAAATTGTGACTATTTGTCCTCTTTCCCAATCCTTTGGCATTTTTTCTGTTCTCTACACCTTCATTATAGGTTTATATATATATTCGTCTAGTTCATCTCCTCCATATTTCATTAGTTCTGTGTTTATTCCATCTTTGCCTGAAGTCTTCCCATTTCACCTGCTCCTTATTATTTCTCTGACTTCTTCTTTTGTTGGTTCTTCTAATACTCCTTCGTCCGCAATTTCATCTTGTGTTGTAATATCCATGTTTTGTTGCGGGTCTGTTAGCAGGGTTTTAAAGTATTCTACCCATGTTTTCTTATATTGTTCATCGTTTTCTGTTTTGTTGCCCTTTGCGTCTTTTATACAGTGGACTTTTGGTTTGTATGCTTTTTTTTGTTCATTTATTTTTTTATAGAATTGTTTCGAATTTCTATTCACACTTTCTTTTTCAATATCTGTCATTTTATCGTCTATCCAATCTCTCTTGTTTTTTCTTAGAATTTTACAACATTTCTTCCTCATTTTTTTTTATAATCTTCTCTGTCTTTTATCCTATTTGTATTCATCCACTTTAGTCTTGCATTTTTCTTTTCTAATACTATTTCTTGGCACTCTTTGATGAACCATGTTTTTTTATTTTCTTGTTTTTCTTCTCCTATCCCTTTTTTTGCAGCTTGGTTTATACAGTTTTGTATCTTATGCCACTTATTCTCTACACTGTCTTCTTCTTCATATTTTTCTTTGATGTGCTTCTCTATCTCTTCTTCGTACTTCTTCCTTGTGTCTTCATTGCTAAGTTTTTCTATGTCCCATTTAGTTTTCTTGCTTCTGTCCTTCTGATTTCTTCTTACTTTCTGTTTAAGACTTGCTATTACCATAAAGTGGTCTGAATCCGCGCATGCTTCTCTGTATGATCTTACATCTGCTATATCTGATTGTTTTCTTCCTGTGATTAGTACGTGGTCTATTTGTGTCTGGGTTATTTGGTCTGGCGATACCCAAGTTATTTTATGTATTTCTGGATGTTTATGTTTGGTACTACTTATAATCATGTTGTTTCTTGTCGCTATACCACATAGTCTTTGACCGTTGTCATTTGTGTTTTCATGTATTGTATATTTTTCTGCTACCTGCTTTATATTATCTTCTTCTCCTATTTGAGCGTTGAAATCTCCCAATAGTAATAGGGTGTCTTCTTTTGGTACTTTTTCTAATTCCTCTTCTAATTTTTCATAGAATTTTTCTTTTATTTCTGTCTTTGCGTTCTCTGTTGGTGCGTATACGTTTACTATTGACAGCTTGAAAGGAGTTGTTTGTATTCTCACATAGGCTAATCTTTCATTTATTGCTTCAAACTGTATCACTTTCTCTTTTAATTTACCCGGTATTAAGAGAGCCACGCCGTATTACCCTTGTTTTTCATCTCCTGAGTATTGTAATATGAAGTCTTTCTTCTCTATTACTCCTTTTCCTTTCCATCGAGTCTCTTGTATTGCCGCTATGTCAATGTTATATCTTGATATTTCTGATACTATTTCTCGCATCCTCCCCGGTTGTAGCATCGTACGGACATTCCATGTACTGATTTTTATTTCATTGCGCCTGTTCCTCTTTTTTGATTCTTTTTTGGTTTTATTTTTCACTTTTATGTTTCTATTCAATAAATCCTCATATCCATTTTCTTGTTCGGTCGTCGTACCCCTTCTTTCCTTTTCTTTCTTGCGGCTTAGTTTTTTGGGATTAATTTCTCCCTTTGTTTGTCCCACAGCCACATGCTGTTATCTATCATCAGTTTATTAGTGTAAATTTTTACCTGTTTTCCATCCTCTCTTTCCTGTTTAGCTTTTTTTATTATCTCTCCTTGTATTTTTCTTTCATTGACTGTTAGGAATTTGTCTATATATATTTTTTGTCTTTTCAATTTATTTTTCGCGTTGAATATCTCCTGTGTATCTTCTTCGTTGTTTACTTTTATCACTACTTTCTGTCTTTCCGTTATCTGTTTAACCTTGTACGCCTCCACGATTTTTATATGGATCTTTAGTTCATCTTTAATGAATTTTCCAATTTCTTCTCTCAAGTTTTGTTTTATTTCTAGTCCTGTTATTATAAATTTGTTTTTGTTTGCTTCTTTTTCTCTTTGTTCTTCTCTATTCTCAAGTCTTTTTATTCTTTCGCCCATTTCTTTATTTTCTTTCACCCACATTTTCTCTTTTTCCTTTATTTGATCTATTTCTTTATTTATACCCTCAATATTGCTTATAATTTTCTTATACGACTCTTCCATATCTTTTCTGATTGCTATGTTCCCGTTTCGTACTTCTTCCCTTCCTTTCGTTACTTCTCCCTTTATTTCCTCATAACTATTTGTAAGCTTTTTCAGATCTTCTGAAATCCTCTTCAACATTTTCTTCATTTTTGTCGTTTTCTTCTGTACTTCTGTTGTACTTCTTTTAACAGTAAATCTTTTTTCTATCGCGCTTCTTTTAGATTCTCTTAGTTTTTCTTCTTCCTCTTCTTCTCTCTTTCTAATGCAACTGGTACTATTGCTTCTTTCTCTACCATTCATTTGATATTGTTGTTGCTTCCGCTCTAACTCTATAATAAATACTGCCTATGCTTTTATTATATAATTGCGATTGCTTTAATCTCCTTTCTAAGTGTTACGATTAAAAAAAAAAACAATTTATTTTTATTTTTGCTATAGTTTGCAGCACTGGATTCGCCCGGCTCGCCGCTAAGCTACACGTGCGTTTGTGTCTGTATCGCGCGCGATTCTCGACCTTACTGAAATTAACCTTCCCGGCTGCGATTTATTTTTTAACGTTTATTTCACTTCTAACCGGAAGACCTAGTGACACTATCTGTAGTCTTTTATCTTAGCTGCACTCACAATCCACTTTAACTGTTAATTCTCACTGAATTACACAGTAATTACACTTTTTCTTACACTTTTTCTCACTACACCACCGTACACGCCAACTTCACAATACTATCCAATATAATTGAATTAAATGCTTCTTTCTTTTTACTTGTTGATTTAAGACACTATGTACATTTCGTATGCAAAGCAACCATCGAAGAACAAATTTTTTTCTTGAAATTATTTATATTTGATAAAATAGATGACTGTTATATGGTGGTTATTGATTTTTAATATAATAATTTAACCACGACAAATCATAAATTCATTCTATAAAATGTTCTAACTTTGATAAACAATACACAGATCAAACGAAAAGAAATATTGGTGAACGCTTTCAAGAATACAGCATCTACCATATTAAATGCAAAAAATTTATTCAAGTCTACGTTACCTTATAATTTTCAACAGGATTCAAATTTCAGATTAATAACCCCAATCTTCAACAAGATTATGATATATGAGGAAAATAATTTGAATGCTTAAGAGGTAATCCAAATGTAAATCAAGAAGTTGTAATAGATCAAAGCGACGTATCACTTCTAATTATAGATTTAGAGGATTCCAGTGATGATACCGATGACTCCAATAGTTGCTGGTGATTGTAACGGTAATGATATGTTGTCAATAACATTGTAAATTATTAATTACGATAACAAATATCCTTTATGACAATTCTTGCTTCTATCTTTTGATTTTCATTCTACTTTATTATTATTTTGATTATATATATATATATATATATATATATATATATATATATATATATATATATATATATATATATATATATATATATATACATATATATATATATATATATATATATATATATATATATATATATATATATATATATATATGTACATATTCAATAAAAATTCTTTGATAAATTTAAAACATTTGAGAATGAAATGCGTACGCCACTGACGACGTCAGTCTCCTATCTTAGCCGATCTTGAATCATATGATTACCGAACTTTCCCGATGGGACTAATTTGACTTGTCCGAGTGTACGTTCAATAATTTGGAACCAATGACGTATTATTAAAGTAGACCCAGCACGTCCTATGGCAGTCCACAGTTTGTTGTGATGTTAGCACTTACATGGTGAGGGGTTCTGAGAAGCGAAGGGAGTAAACATGCTTGTTATGCGGTTTGCCTGCTTTTATTTATGTTTGAGAATTGCACGCTTATATTCTGTACTGTATGTATATATTTGTTAAAATAGAAGTTATAATATATTAATTGATTCAAAGCAAAAAATAAATAGATTTTTCCCACATCTCACAATCGATATTTTTTCAAATGAAAAACGCAACCTGCGATACAACGATGGTCTCCCTCCTCACCCCACTGTTTACTCCTGCATCAAAACAAATGCTGCATGCTGGGTCTACTGTTAATACGTCATTGTTTGGAACATTGTTATAACCTTTAATTTTAATATAATTTTAAAATAATTTCTTCTTACTCTCCAGGCAAGCATCCTTTTATGATATCCTCGCCACTTATTTAATAAAAATATTATCTTTGGGTGCAGAAAAAAAAGAAAATTTCTCTCTACACGTTCTGTACCCAGTATCACATTTTGTCACAAAACATTTTCTTCCCATTTTACAATATATTTCTACATGAAAATAATGTATAAACTGAACCTAGCCATTTAATTCCATACAAACATGGGCCCGCCTCAACCTATCTCTCAGTTACTTTCTCTCTCTAACAATATTACATTTTTGGCTTCACTTATGCAACACAGTCGAGATAGGGAATTGCATAGGCGTGCTACCAACCAAGCATTGCCTTATTATTGCTCATATTATTGGCGGGAATATTTAAACACTTGACATAACAACAGGTACATTTTTACATGTTGCAGGACACTTAATTTAAACCACTCTTTTATTCCATATATCATTTCCATAATTCACAACAGCATTTGGGGAGCAGCTTAACCATAGCTGGTAGAGATTAACCACTAAACCAAGCTTAACTACATCAAAATGTGGAAAATACTTTTCCATAATACCTGCATTGGAAATGTGCGTTTCAAAGCCTGTTTTGTCAGTCGAAACAAGGAAATTTTAGACAAATGCGAGTGTAGCCGGGCAGAAACAAGCCTGTTTCTGCCCGATGAATTTGTTTCTTACATAGTTTTATCCCTAGCAGAGTCCTATTTGTTTCTTTTCAATCTATAAATGAAAATCATATAATCTCTGTTAATTTGACAGTGGTTGCATTTGTTACATTGAATTTATTTGAAAGAACGAGAAGAGTGTTGATACAATTTCAAGTGAACCTCAACATCCAATTAATAAAGCTCAAGCAGCATCTATTGACTTATTGCCTGTAAAATCGAAAGAAAAGTATTTGGTCTGCTATGAAGAATTTGTAAAATGGAAAGAAGCAGAACGAACTACATCTTGGTCGGAGGATGTATTACTAAGCTATTTTGTAGATCAAGCCTCAAAATATGCGCCTACGACTATGTGGTCGATTTATTCAATGCTGAAGACTTCGATAAGCTCACAACACGATATAAATATAGGTCAATAAAGTCGGCTGCAATCCTTTTTGAAGACGAAAAGGACTGAATTTCAGAGTGAAAAATTTGAAGTTTTTTCTTCCGGCGAAATAAAAAAATTTCTTAATGAAGCTCCCGATACAGAGTATCTTTTCATGAAGGTAGTAGCTATTCTTGGAGTTCTCGGAGCATGTCGAAGGGCCGAGTTGTGTGACATGTCAGTAGCTGATTTTGAAGATCTTGAACAAAAGTTACTTAAAATTACAATTCCGAAAACAAAAACCCACACAAGTCGATCATTTACGGTTAAAGGCGTATATTATACAATTATAAAAAAATATGCCAATTTAAGACCGAAAAATGTGGAATCTAGCGGTTTTTTCTTAAATTATCAGAAGGGTAAATGTACCCGACAAGTAATTGGAAAAAATAAAATTGCTGACTGTCCAAAACAAATCGCTGAGTCTCTAAATCTACCAGGTAGCAAAGAATAGACGGGCTACAGCTTCCGGAAAACTTCAGCAATCTTGCTTGCTGATTCTGGAGCGGATATTACAACTATCAAGCGCCATGGTGGTTGGAAGTCAACGACTACTGCTGAAGGTTATCTCAAAGACTCAACCAGTAATAAAAAAAAAATTTCAATCGAATTACCGAATTAATTGGTCATCCATCACCACCTCTATTATTAAATCCCACAACTCTTAAAAAAATATTAAAATTGATGACTTTGTGAATTTTTCTACCAAATCTGAAAATTTGAGTAGGTACAATAACATCAGAGACAGGTACATCAAAACAAGCCATTTATGATTTTATTAATTGCTCTATCAATGATGATGATAAAATATGATTTTTCGTGTACTTCATAGAAAGCAGCGTCTTTTCTGAATAGAAAAATGAAGAAAAGTGCTATTTTTCTCGTTAGTAACACTTTTCCACTTAACAACACTTTTCTGCATAGAAACACTTTTCTTCATAGCAACAAACAGTACAAACAATTTTTTCATTATCATTACACTTATTAATATTAATTACAAATGTACAATTGTGTAAATTATTAAATGTTGTGCCAGAAGAAGATGCCATCGACTGGAAATCCGAAACCTACAGAGAAGTGCTGGCTCGTTCGCTTGATGCTACTGTTGATGAGACACAAGAAGTTCCAATAGATGAAAGTTGCTTACTAACGTTATGCTAGCCATAAAAAATTATTCTTGTCGTATTTATTTTATTCTCGATACTCTCGTCAACGTATTTCTCGGCAACGGTGCTCGAACGCCATCCTCCATGCCTTTTCAACATTTGGATGTCAGCCCCACTCTCTGCAAGTAATGTCGCAGAAGTCCTTCGGAAACAATGTCCGGTATAACTACTGGCATTTGGAAGTTGTAAATACTTTGCAATTTTTCTTCGTATACTGTAGAAAGTATTAATTCCTACTGACTGCACAGTACATTTGCCTTTTCGGTAACATACGAAGAACCTACGATGACTAATACTTTTTGGTCGTACACTCAAATACGTTCGAAATAATGCAATTCCATTGACACCTCCCACATCTGATATGATTGTAAAGACACGGTTTTTGTTTGTTTTTGTATCTTGCAATGTGACAACCAAAACAGATCCGTTATCTTCAATGTTGTCAACTTGTAACATACGTAGTTCATCACCTCGACATGCACCATGAAGAGCAAAAATTAATACAACTTTCACGAGCAGAAATAAATCATTAAGAGCTTTCGACAAAAACATTATAACAAGATCCATCGTCAAAACTTTAGATTTCTTTGCCATATAACCTCCAAATTGACGTTTTATATATGCAATCAACTTTCTATATACAGCAATGTCCACGTTTTCATCAATTTGCAACGTGCTTTTCAACATAGAATACACTGACCACAATGTTGAGGATTTAAAAGTCTCAACCTATGAAAATATGAAAATAAAAATAAAAATTTTAACAAGTTAGACTATAAAACTAACCTTCTCAAAAAAATAAGCTATTAAAATATCTTCATTAATTCCCTGAACTTTCTCTATTATTCTCCAGTGGCAAAATAATTCGTAGCATTTTTCGTATTTTTCTTTTGATTTTGTCGGGAGTAAATTTGAGGTTGCTTCTGACACAGCTTTTAAAATATCAGGAAACTCTTCTTGATCCATTTCGAGAATTGTTTATTTACTCGTCGTTATGATGTTTTGTTACCATGACTATGTTAACAATAAAAATTAAAAAAACAAATTTGACATAGCTTCTTTGATAAAAACATTTATGTAATGTCAAATTTTAAATTTTCATGTTATTTTTGTATACGAAAAAATAGCATATTCAACATGTAAAGAAAAGTAGATTTTCAAGTTCGTGTATAATTAATGCACTCGCTACGCTCGTACATTAATCTTATACACTCATTAGAAAACTACTTCTTTTCTTTACTTATTAAATAATCTACTATTTTTCTGTTATACTATCATAATTTTCTTAATGCTAAGATATTATAAGATTTTTCTTGCACTATTAGTCTAGGATTGTATTATGCCGATTGACTCAAGACATTGATACTGATTCAGTCGATTTCATAACCTCATTTAATTTGACAGTTGTAGTATTCGTCAAACATGATGAAACAAATGGAAACGGCCAAAGTTAATTGATTTTGCAGTAACCAACAATATAAAAGTCATGAGCACACATTTCGAAAGAAAAGATATATACAGGATGTAGAACGGAAATTGAAACATAGGCGTTTAACATGGGGAATCAGTTTCTCCCTGCGCATTGCTCTCCTAATTATTTCAGACAAAAAGTTTCAAATGGATATAGTGAAACAGAAATTTCTGCATCCGAATCAATAAAAAAAAAATATATTTTGGCAGCCTTATAACAGCAGAAATAGAATTTGAAAATTCACAGAGTTACAGCTGATCGTATTAGCCAGTGATTCCCAAAGTGGTCTATATCGACCTCTAGGGGTCTATGATTACCTGCAAGAGGTCTACGTCAGCGAAAAAAAATTTGGGGGTCAATGAAATGAAAATTGGGGTCCACGATAGTGGATCTCAGCACATACACTGATAGTACCTATTTACTTACATCATACTATCTTATAATATCAAGACATATATATTATTTATAAAAGTACCTATAAAGTAAAAAATTTATTATATAAGTTATATAGAAGATTGACCCCTCACTGGACATGGGAAGACACGTACTTCTATGTCTCGTGGAAAACGCAATCTCAGCATTATGTAGTTCATATAAAGTGATTTTAAGATAGTTTAGGGCATTCTGTATGTAGCTTCTGTCAAATAAAGATCTTTTTAAAAACAATACTCGACGTTCAAATATTATAACTGGCGACGAGGATGGGATACAGCAAAACTGAGTGAAAAAAAAATACTTCGAATTGTTCAGTGCATTATCACCGTGAGAGAACATTCTTAGTTCTACAAGTGAATAGTGAAAAAGTGAAGTGTAAATTTACAATCACTCTGGTTGGTGTTAACGATTAATTTGCATCGAACCTAAATCACAACGATATCACCAGTGCGCAAGTATCCAGTTCGAGTGTTTAAAGAACTTTGGACGAAACGGTTCGTAAGCCCAATCCACGCAGGGAAACATAAGAGACCCATGACCACAGAATCATCACTATCCCGAGGTGCCCAATCCACATAAGGAAACACAAGCGACACCAGAGGAAAGAAAATCTGCATGCTATTCGCAGCAATACTGTAAGTGCAGTTCAGTTGTATTGTTGTAACAAATAATTTAAAAAAAAAAAGACACAAGTCAGAAAAATGGCACAACAATGCGAACAAAGATATTTGGATACTATTCCAATTTTGAATGGAAATTCAAATGAATTAGCTTATTTTATTCGTATGAGTGAAGCACTCATTACAAAATTTTACAATCAAACTAATCCCGCAGATTACGAAAATTTTGTTTTACTAGCGAATATTAGAAATAAAATACGTGGAGATGCTGCAAAAGCAATCTCACATTACACAATTAATAGTTGGGCAGATCTAAAAAATGCTTTATTAACAGCTTATGCTGATAAACGTGATTGTTATACCCTGGCAATCGAAATTTCGAATTTATGCCAAGGCTTTGAAAATACTTTCGAATATTATAATAAAATGCTGACATTGCTAAACGCGCACACTGCATATGTTGAAACTCAAGTAGATGCAGCACATCGACCTTCTGTAATTATGTATGGACAGAATTTAGCGGTAAGAGCATTTTTAAGAGGATTACGCGATCCTTTAAGAACATTTTTGCAAAGTAGGAATCCACAAAGCCTAAATGTCGCATTAAAAATATTAACAAATGACTATCAATTAGAAGCTAGTAGATCGTCATCTACACTTCAACCGAAAAAAACTCATAATTTCAAATATACAGGAACTGTTCCCAGAAACACACAACTTGTGCAACCATTGTATGTACTCCAATTCACACAGCCTAGACCATCAAACTAATTTCCAAAAGGTCCTGTACAGGCAAAACAAAATTTACCAAAACCAACCCCTATGTCGATCTCTACTAGACAAACACAGTCTACGAGACAAGCACACCCAAGAAACCCATACCAGTCTAGACCAAATTTTTACAATACAGAACTGAACAATGTTGAAAATATAGGTCAGGAACAGAGCGAAAATGAAATTGCTTTCACTGATGATGAACAAAATTTTTATCTTGATCATGAACCACAAGAGGTGGAAGAAATTGAGAACGAAGAAAATAATTCTTTTTTAGAATTAGGCCATCAGAACCAACATTTGGAGAAATAATGAATATTGAAAATCCAACGCAATTACCATTTTTACAGTTAGGTAGTTTTAAATGTTTGGTAGATTCAGGAAGTACCAGATCCTTTATTAATCCAAAATATATTCAAAAATATCCTGAAAAATTTGAAATATTGGAAGAAAATTTTACTTTATCAACGGCACATGGCATTTCTAAAGGAAAAAAATATGTTATATTTCATTTTGATAATACAGCTGTAAAATTTTATGTTTTCGATTTTCATAATCAATTTGATTTGCTTATTGGATTAGAAGATTTGAAATTATTACAAGCTCAATATGATATAATGAATGACAGAATACTTTTATTAGGTAGAGAGTATAAATTGAATTATTATAAGAGAGAAATTAAATTAAAACCTAAGGAAATGAAATTTGTCAGTTATTTTATAAATAAAGAGGATTCTGAAGTTTTGTTAGAAAATAATAATATAAATACATGTCATGAGATCCCAGATAGTTTAGTGGAAATAAAAAATAAAAGATTGATAGTTCCAATAATCAATAAGACCGATAAAGAAATTGAAATAAATATTTGAATATTCCGAATTTCACAATGGATTATAAAATAAGAGTTCCACCTTAAAGACCAATTGATTTGAAAAATTTTCGTACAGATCATTTGAATACATTTGAAAGAACCAATTTATTGAAAATAATTCAAGAATATAGAGACATATTTTATAAAGAAGATGACAATTTGACGTTAACAAGCAAAATAAAACATGAAATAAAGACAGAAGATGAAATACCTGTTCATGCCAGGAATTACAGATATCCCCATTGTTATAAAGAAGAAATTCAAAATCAAGTTTCAAAATTATTAAAAGACGGGATCATTAGACCGAGTTTTTCTCCTTGGGCCAGTCCAGTCTGGATTGTTGGAAAGTAAACCGGATGCTTCAGGAAAAAAGAAATTTCGTATGGTAATTGATTATAGAAAGTTGAATGAGAAGACCATAGATGATAAGTATCCGATTCCGAATATTAATGATGTTTTAGATAAATTAGGAAGATGTAGGTATTTTTCCACAATTGATTTAGTCTCAGGATTCCACCAGATTGAGGTAGATTCAAAAGATATACCCAAAACTGCTTTTAACGTAGAAAACGGTCATTATGAGTTCACTCGAATGCCGTTCGGGCTAAAAAACGCACCCAGTACTTTCCAGCGTCTAATGAACTTCGTATTGAAAGATTACATTGGAACAATTTGCTTAGTATATCTCGATGATATAATTATTTTGGGCAATAGTTTGGAAGAACATTTAGAAAATATTAAAGAAATATTTAAGACATTGATGGCCGGTTTCACGATCTCGAGTTAAATTAATCCGGTTTGAAGAGCTCATTTCCTTGGTAACAATATCAATTTCTGTATTTTTTGTGTCATCACTGCCCAATCAAGTTAATCAAATGAATTGAAAGCCTGTTTATTGGTTAACTCCTCGTCACTTTAACCCAGGTTAATTTAACTCGAGATCATGAAATCGGGCATAAGAGAAGCAAATCTTAAGGTGCAGTTAGATAAGTCAGAGTTTTTAAGGAAAGAAGTCGAATATTTAGGACATGTAGCCACTTCTAATGGAATCAAACCAAATCTTAATAAAATTAATGCAATTCAAAATTTTCCGATCCCTAAAAATCAGAAGGAGATAAAATCATTTTTAGGATTAATAGGTTATTATAGGCGGTTTATAGAACATTTCGCGAAAATAACAAAACCTCTTACTCAAGCCTTGAAGAAAGGTTCTGTAATAGATATAAATAATGAGGCATATAAAGAAAGTTTTGAGACATGCAAGAGACTTTTGACGAATGACCCAATATTACAGTATCCCGATTTCAACAAACAATTTATATTGACAACCGACGCCAGCAACTTTGCGCTAGGTGCCGTACTTTCTCAAAATTTCAACGGAAAAGAATTACCAATAGCGTATGCGAGTCGACCGTTGAATACTCATGAAATCAATTATTCAACATATGAAAAAGAGTTACTTGCTATAGTTTGGGCGACAAAATATTTCAGGCCCTATATTTATGGAATAAAATTCAAAATCATAACAGACCATAAACCATTAGTTTGGCTTTTTAAGTTGAAAGAACCAAATTCTAAATTACTCCGTTAGAAACTTAAATTACAAGAGTACGATTATGAGGTAGAATACAAGAAGGGAAAGTTAAATACAAATGCAGATGCTTTATCAAGAGTAAAAATAAATAATTTTGAAATATTAGAGAAAGAAGGAAATTTATTGGAAGTGAATGATAATTTAGCTCATTGTATAAGTGCAGATAGAAAATTTGGTAAAGGAATAGCTGCACAAATTGATTCAAAATTTGAAAGCAGAGAGTATTTATTGAAGTTTAAGACACCAAGAATTACAGATGTATTATTGCAAAAATTACCGAATGGAAAATTATTATTTCATTTAGTCACGAAAGAAAAATATAGTTATAAACCTACATATAAAAACATTAAAGATGTTTTACAAAATTTGAAATTATATTTAATACAGAATAATTTGGACAGTTTATCAATTCCTAAAATTGGATGCGGTGAAGATAAATTATCATGGCAAAAAGTACAATTGATAATGAATGAAGTTTTTTCAGATTCAAACATAAAAATAATTGTTTATTCGCTACCTATAGATTTTGAGAATTTTGCGATTGACACTGATAACGAGAGTAATATGGTAAATTATTCTTCAGATTCAAAAAATACTTGTCACTCAGACAACGAAAGCCCTGTTTCCGGAACAAAATTTTCAGAATCAACTCTAAATATAGGTAAAAATCAAATAATATTCAATATTACAGATTTTCCGAAACTGAAAGTAAATATAAGTAAACCGTTTGAGGGAAAAGCAAGATTGGACGTTTATATACCGAAAATTAGTTTGATGGTGAATATTATATCATTTTTAAAAGATTATTGCAAGCCTAACACAAGATATTTTTGCATCTTCAATGATAATCTTTACTTTAATATTAATGAAATATTACAAAAGAATTTTTTATATAAAAGTGTAGAGTTCATAAGCTGTAAGAATAAACTTAAAGACATTAACAATCAAGATCAGCAAATCGAAATAATCAATTTATACCACGAAGGAAAGACCAACCATCGAGGAATAACAGAAACAATAAAAAGAATTGAACAAAAATATTATTGGCCAAATCTTCATATTTCAGTTCAAAATTATATTAATACGTGTGAAATTTGTTTACAGAACAAATATGAGAGAAGTCCTATTAAATTGAAGTTAAGAGTAACACCGACAAGTAATAAGCCTTTAGAAGTAATACACATGGATGTTATTTCATTGGAAAGAGATAAATATTTAACAGTAATTGACAGTTTTTCAAAATTTGTACTAGTGCATAAATTAAAAAATATGACTTCCATAGAGATAGCTAATAAATTGTTGAAATTTTTATCGCAATATGTTATTCCAGAAAAAGTTATATGTGATAACGGGAAAGAGTTCAATAACATCGTAATAAAAGAATTTTTAGCTTTGCATAAAATAAATATTCATTTTACAAGTATAGACAATCCAAATTCAAACGGACAAATAGGACGTTTTCATTCGACTTTGATCGAACATTCAAGATTATTGAATTTACAAAAAGAATATAAAAATTTGAAATTGAAAGACAAAATTAGATATGCAATAATAGGTTATAATAATACAATACACAGTGCTACAGACTATCGACCTATTGATATGTTATTTGGACATTTTAAAAGTAATGAATTGAATTTAGATTTAGAGAAACATATTAGTCAAAATTTTGTTCAAAATCATAAAGAAAAGATGCAAATTATTTATAATAATGTAAAACAAAAGTTAGATCAGAAAAAATTAAATATAGCAGAAAAGCGTAATGAAAATAAGAATGAAGTTATTCCCGAGAATTTAAATGAAGCAAGAATAAAACAGAACATAAGACATTCTGGCAAAATAACTAAGCCTAAATATGTGTCACACAAAGTGGCTAGTATGCAGCCAAAATTTGGAACATTGACAACTTCAAAAGATAAAAAATATAAATTGTCAAAAATTAAGAAACCTAGAAAAATAGTTAAAGAATCTGTTGTTCCAGGTTCATCCTGCTCGGATCAGGATCGACAACAAAACATTTGATTGATATAACACATAATCCTGGTGCCTTAATTAGTAAGTTAGGAGATACAAGAATTTATTCCAGTAAGCATGTTATTCAGTTCAAATATGATTTTCAAGCACTGTATGTCGAATACTTGAATTTAAATGAGCAAGTTCATTTATTAAAATTGGAATTGAATAAAAATGGGGGCAAAGATATTGTAGAATTTGATAATTATTGGAAAATATTGAGTTATTATCAAGACGATATATTATCGAAATTACAAAATTTGAATATTCAAGTTAGTAAGAGAATTAACAGAGGATTAATAAATGGTTTAGGTACTATATTGTAAAGTATTACAGGAAACTTAGATCATGATGATGCTCAAAGATATGACAATCTGATACAGCAGTTTAATGATACGATTGGAAGTTTGAAGCACAATCAAATAGTATTAAAGGATAGAATATCGATTATACAAGAGTTTTTGAATCAAAAGTCAACAAAAATAGATCATTTATTTATTAAAGATATTATGAATCAGATTATTCATTTATATAGTATCATACAAAATATTTTGAATGACTTAGATATTTCTATAAGTTTTTGTAATATGGGATTATTGCACGAGAGTATAATACCTTACGATTTATTGAAAGATAATTTAATTGAAATTAATATGAATAGTAAATTTGAATTTCCAGAAAATTTGAATTTTAATGATTTGAAACAGTTAATTTCAACTCATTGTAAAGTAGAAAATTATGAAGTAAATTATTTAATTTTAGTGCCATTGTATTTTGAAAATATATTTGAATTATTGCAATACACCCCTGTACCTACAGTTCAAAATAGTAAAGTGCTTACAGTGTTTCAAAGTGAACATTTGTTGTTGAAGGAAAAAAATAAGTTGTATTCAGTGACAAATAATTGTAAGAAAGTAAGCGAGTTTTATTATTGTAATCAAGTTAATCATGACATGATCAAAGAAAGTGAATGTGACTATCAGATAGTGTTTAATAAAGAGTTGCGTAATTGTAGTTATATTAGAATAAATAGTAATGTTATAAATATGATAGAAATAAGTAATACCAATAAATTTGTTTTATGTTATCCGTATGATAATAAAATTACTATAAAATGTAAAAATGAGAATGAAGAGTTTAAAATATTGAAGGGAATATATTTATTGGAGAATAATGAGTGTAAGTTGAATAATAAGTTAATTTTGAATAATAAGATAAATGGTGAACCGATAATAATTTCAAATTATAAATTTAATGTTACAAAACCACAGAAAATTAATTCAGAAATAGAATTACAAAATATTAAAGAGATGAAAATAATTAGACATGATTTGCATTTAATAAATGATGTTTCGGAAATAAATAAACATAATATAATTAATTATGTTATTATAGTGATAGTAATTATCTTGATATTATTCATAATTCGTAAGAAGATATTTAATTGTAAAATTTTTAAGAAAAGTGAAAATATTAATATTCCCATGTCAGTACTCCACCTTCCGGGCGATGCCCAACTTTAATAGGGGAGGAGTTATATAGAAGATTGACCCCTCACTGGACATGGGAAGACACGTACTTCTATGTCTCGTGGGAAACGCAATCTCAGCATTATGTAGTTCATATATAGTGATTTTAAGATAGTTTAGGGCATTCTGTATGTAGCTTCTGTCAAATAAAGATCTTTTTAAAAACAATACTCGACGTTCAAATATTATAACTTATATGTTTTTTTAAATTGTGTAAGTTGTAGGATGTTGGTATTCGCTTTGTGTTCGCAATACATTTTGAACTTGTAAAAACCTGAGAGTCGCAGTCGTAGTCGCAGTCTCAGAGCTTCGCTACCTTGCACTGACTTGTTCAATTCGTCACTCTATAAATACGAATGTGGGACAAATACGTTTATTCGTTTCCTGAATCTTGAAAAGGAAAGTGCTAAGAAAATATTTTTAAAAATATAAACAGATAGTATATCACACAAATTATAGTGAATCAGTGTTATTTTGCTCGAGAGTGCTGGAGAAAAGTAAGTACATTATTTTTTATTAAATTTTAGTTTTGTACTCGTAGTTAGCAAAGATAGATGAATTACGCCAATCATGACTTTAGTTATTAGTAGTTTAATATTCAATCATGCAAAATTACACGAGTACTCCTCAATAGTTTCTTTTCAAAAGTTTTAGCAATCGGTATTATAATTACAGCGCAATCTCTGTAAATCGAGCTAATTGCAAGAAGATGTTCGGATTATGGAATGTTTTCGGAAAAATCTAAAAAAATTTTTTAATATACAGCTGCTGGATTTTCTGTCTTATTTAAATAATTTAATTTTGTCCACAGATGACTGATGCCATGTCCGAATCTTAAAAGAAATGTAGACAGTACAGTGTTGATTATTTGAAATT
Organism: Dromius quadrimaculatus; assembly: GCA_963989225.1. Lineage (NCBI taxonomy): Eukaryota > Metazoa > Arthropoda > Insecta > Coleoptera > Carabidae > Dromius > Dromius quadrimaculatus. Next base: position 26,810,803 of record OZ022326.1, on the reverse strand, counting down.
TGGCTTCAGTCCATCATTGCCGGACAAACAATTGCCTATGTGCCTTTCATGCAACAAAGTTTTGGACAATGACGCTATGAAACCATCTAAACTGCAAGATCATCTGAGAAGATGCCACCCTGATAAAACAGAGAAAATTTTGAAATACTTTCAAACACTCAAAGATAAGCTTCAGAAGAGACCTACACTGGACAGAATGTTCGCTTCGACGTCACAAAGAAATGATGATGGTTTGCGGGCGTCTTACAATATCTCGTTACTTATAGCAAAATCCGGAAAACCGCATACTATCGGAGAGAAGTTAATTTTGCCAGCCGTTGAAGAGGTTTTAAAAACTGTTTTACACAAACCTGCATCTGATATCATTAAAAGAATTCCCTTAAGCAACAATACTGTTGAAAGACGTATTGATGAAATGAGTTCTGATATTGAAAGCTTCTTATGTAATTATTTGCAAACGACCCATTTCTCTATACAACTGGACGAGTCAACTTTACCTGATAATGCAGCATTATTATTGGCATATGTTCGTTTTATTATGAATCAAGAAATCTACGAAGAACTGTTCTTCGCAAGAACTTTGATAACCGACACTAAAGGTGAATCAATATTTCATGTTTTGAAGGATTACTTCATTGAAAAAGCAATTCCTTTATCAAATATAATATCAGTAGCTACGGATGGAGCACCTGCCATGCTTGGACGTTATCGTGGATTTATAAGCTATTTAAAACAAAATGTGTCAGGGGTGTTAGCAATACATTGCGGCATCCATCGACAACATTTAGTTGCTAAAAATTTGAGTGTTAGATTGCATGAATCACTTCATTTAGTCATTGATGCAATCCGAAGCAACGCGTTGAATACGCGGTTATTTACGCAGTTATGTGAAGAAAATGACGAACACTTTCATCAATTACTCCTTCACACTGAAGTACGCTGGCTGTCGAAAGGCTTATGTTTGACAAGATTTTTTGCACTTTTTGAGACTATTTTAGAATTTTTAGGTACTTAAGATAAAATTTTAAAAGAAAATTCAATGAAGAGGAAAACAGACATCGCCTATTTAACAGATTTGCTCACGAAATTTAATATGGTTAATTTGCAATTACAAGGCGACAGTTTAAATTTGATTAAAACAAAGTCCATCTTATCAGCGTTTCTTGTTAGAGTTAAACTAATGAAGCAAAATATTGGACGGAGCGAATTTTCTCAGTTCCCCAATTTGTCACAGACAAACTGCCAGGAAGACGACGTTTCAACTTACGTTCAACATTTAAATGCCCTCTATTCAGATTTTGAATCTAGGTTTGAGGATATTTTGACTATGGTAATACTACCGTGGATAATTAATCCATATGGTGACATAGAAGAAACGAATGTCATAATACAAGAGGAACTGACTGAACTAAGTACAAACGAAGAACTTAAGGTTCAGTTTAAAAACGGATATCAGCAATTCTGGCTGCAAAACAACATACCCGTTACTTATCCCGTATTATGGAATATAGCGAGGAAATTTTTGATTTCCTTTCCATCGTCATACCTAGTGGAAAGGGGGTTCAGCGCTGTTACCAATCTCCTAACGAAAAAAAGAAACAGACTGGACATCATTAGCCGAGGAGATTTAAGATTAACCCTTACAAAATTGACGCCAAATGTTGATAATTTATTATTAAAGTATCAGGTTCATCCTTCTCACTAAAAATATTGACTTATTGCTTATGTTACATTATTTATAGTTTATTTTATGTTACGTATATTTTATAAATGTATAGATTAACATGTGTTTTTACTTCAAGTTTTTAACACTAAACTTCACTACAGTTAGAAATTTACAGGAAATCAATATCAGGTAAGTAGGAGGTCTACCCAACACGGAAAAACATGGCAAGGGGTCTACGACACAAAAAAGTTTAGGGAACTCTGGACTATAAGCCATGGAATCAGAAATAAGAGACGAACAAAAGCATAATGCTTCATACGTCAAATTATTATTATTAATTTTGAAAAATTGTTGTATTGTAATAAAAGATCGATATAAAAGTTATTCTCAAAAATTGATAACTATTCAAATGGAGAAAAGCTACAAATAACTAAATGGTATTATTCTGGCAATAGTTTACGGCAAATTCGTGATTAAATTAGTACTCTTTAGCGAAATCATGATATTCTGGGGATGTTTACCATTCGACGATTCATTGCCAAGTTTGAGAAGACAGGTACACTCAATTTCAAGGTAGAGAAACAAAATATCGAGAACTACAATGAAAATGAAGAAAATGTTCTTGCTTTGATAGAACTAGAACATACAATGAGTGTAAGAGAAATTTTCAGGGAGCTGAATATTCATTTTATGACAGTTCTTAGAATTCATAAGAGACATAAATACATTCCTTTCAAATTTCAAAATTATCAACATCTTTTGGAACGAGATTTTGAAGTGCGTGCATCATTCTGTGAAATAATGATGGAGAAGTTAAATTATGATAAAGATTTCATGAGGAATATTTTATTCTCAGATGAATGCACATTAACCATGAATGGCGAACCCAATGGTCATAATCACCGGTATTGGTCCAAGAATGATCCACATAACGTTATAGAGTCCCGGACACAATATCGACAAACTGTGAATGTATGAGCAGGAATTTTAGGACATCAAATAATAGGCCCGTTCTTTATTACAGGAATAAATTCGGAGTCGTATTTGAATTTATTAATGAATATAGTTGGACCAGAAATTGCCGAAACAAAAAAAGAAAATGTGTAGTTTCAACATGATGGCTACCCTGCACATAGTACAACAGAAATGTGGAATATCTAAATCAAAAATTTCCTGGAAGCTGAATAGGACGAAGAGGACCAATTAACTGGCCAGTACGATCGCCTAATTTGAATCCGTGAGATGTTTTTCTTTGGGATCATTTGAAAACTAATGTTTATAAAAGAAGATGCAAGAGTATAGAAGAACTTGAATATGCTATAACACAAGAATGTCAGAAAATAAATAATAGGCAATTAAGTAACGTCCGGCAAAGTTTCTACAATAGATTGGGTTATTTTTTAGCACAAAACGGAGGATTGTTTGAATATCTATTATAATTTGAGAATTAAAGACTATTTTGAGTTTGTTGTAGTTCATATTGGATTTAATTTGTTGCATTATTTAATTGTTAGTGTTACTTTATTTTATTTCATCAATCTTAAACAATAAATCCAATTAAACCACCCATCATTATTATTAGATTTTCATTCAGAAAATTGATATTCACTACCTACGGAAAATATCTATTTTGACAATCATCATTCTGACACTGACGTATTAAACGTAATGCTTTTGTTCGTCTCTTATTTATAATTTCATAGCTGATACTATTAAATGCAATTCCGTGAATATTCATATTTTATTTCTGCTATCATGAAGTAAATCACGAGAAAAATTAATATTGTTTACCGATTCAATATTCAGACAATAATTAAATAGAACATACAAAAAATATACCCGAACGTACATACTATCATGTCAAGTAGAAAACTATGTTTACACTTATAATAATTTACATATATCTTGACCAATACATTATACAAATTTGGATTTGTTCCATCACTAAATGTGCCAGGCGTTTCGCGCAAAGTAACTGCCATAATTTTACTATATCTTCTTCGTTATTTTCAATTTCTTCTTCGTCGCTGACATGACAACTTTGTACCAATTTTTTTCTTTGGCTCAAACTTTTGGATCTAAATATAGATAAATCAACTTCTTGAGACCCGCCTTGAAGTACTACTGTCATTGTAACAAACTTTCTGGTAATTCTGAGTGCCAGTTTTGCAAATTACGTGAATACGTCAAAATTGGTTGATTGTCACGATTTTAAACATATTAGTAAACAGGTGCCAAGTGTCGCCACCAGGACGGCGCTCGCGCCGCGCATAACGCTACTGACATAGCGTATAGCTTAATAAAAACACTAGCAACTTTATTTGAAAGATTTTTTTGTATATCTAATAACTTTAGAAAGAAATCGCGTAGCCTAGTTCCGTGTACACCCTGTATACCACGCAAAAATGTCATTTCCACGTCCAGGACTCACTACCATATACATCAATTTTGGTACAGGCACTTTGTTATATAGACTCAATCTTGCATCATTCTGACACTGACGTATTAAACGTAACGCTTTTGTTCGTCTCTTATTTATAATTTCATAGCTGATACTATTAAATGCAATTCCGTGAATATTCATATTTTATTTCTGCTATCATGAAGTAGCATAAATGATTTGTTTTCTTATTAAGTCGGTGCAGAAACTCTGCTCTACAATATCCATTTGAAATTTTTTGTCCAGGATAATTTGGGGAGCAATGCGCACAGAAAAACTGATTTTCCATGTTAAACGCCTATGTTTCACTTTCCGTGATACATCCTGTATGAAGGAACATTTATGTCAGCTGATTTCAACTGAGGGTGATGCCAGCCCTCGCCTCGCTCGGGCACCTTTACCCTCAGCAGAAATCGTCTTGTTTCGTCCCTAGCCACACAATATACTATTATACTCCGTGAGAGCCACATCTTCCATTTTTTGCCATAGGCCATAGCGGATGTTTTTATTTTTCGCATACTCAATTAATAATCTACTACATTATCTACATGAAAACAATTACCCTTCAGTCTATGTGCATTACTTGCTGTAATTCTTAATCTTCTTTCCATATGCCATAAAGAACTGTTTGCTTCGTCAATAGTTTCACAACGAATATTTGAACCAGAATCAATATCACAGCAAACTTTATTGTTATAAAATTCATATAGAGATTTCTGTATTGATGGTTCAGAGGAATAATAAGTAGCACTATACTGCAACATAAAGATCTCTAGTATCAGGTGGCGAATTTTTTCATTCAATTCTCTTTTCTCAATCATTCTATCCAAGTCAACTGAAGCTCCTGCTGCTATAATTTCTTTTTCGTTTTCTTCTTCTAACTGTAAAGTCTTGTACAAGGGTGTATAAGTTAATAACTCTCCTGAAATAGCTGTGGAAATATCCTTAGATCAAATTACTTAGTTTTGAACTTGTTGCTGATTTTGAAAATAACTTAGCCATTTCTAGTCCTTTATCATAGCCCAGTAACTGTCGGTAAAATGGTTTTCCCTATTGCTGTGCATGACTAGTTCTTGACTCAGCACTTTATGCTGAATTTACGTAATAAATTGAGGCACAGACGTGCTTACATTTTCCAAACAGACCTGCCTTACATTTACAAATTGCATCTTTTATGTTTCTTTTGCCATCAAGCTGCAAAGAAGGGGGTTTATTAGGGATGAGGGAATAGAGAACAGATATTTTTGGAAGATAGAGTAATAATAATTCAGAAAATTACATACTGGTATTTTAACATCATAGATATTTGTAATCTTTGTTTGAGCAATAATTTTACCGCTTATCACTACCTCTTCTTCATGTTCAAATTTTTCTGTGACCTCTAGAACATGCCCCGACTCGAAGAGCTTTTGGCCTTTCACTGAACTCTGGCCACGCTCCCGATCATTTTTTATTGGCCGAAACCAATATTTTATTATTTTAATCATATTAAATTTTCAAATTCAAATAAAATGATCTGGGTACCTATTCTAATTGTAGCGACACTTAGGTCTTGATAACTATGATGTCATTATGACGTCATGTGACCTTGCTAAGATTATCAACATCTAGTATTTTAAGTTCATAGGTTGGTGCAAATAAATATGTTGCTAGTAAAAAAACGCGGGCTTATGAATTTATTTTTGGAAAAAATATCCATCTACGCATCAAATACCAAATCATGACATTCGCCACGTCTTTAATGCTCATAAAATCTGAAAACCAAGAAAAAAATCATGTTTATTCTTATATTGTATCTAATATTTATGAGAGTATCATTACCCGAAAATGCGCTGGCACACGATTGCGATATATGTCAGCATGTTTATTTAAACTATTCACAATATACAAACAGCATTCCTTGCTAAACCGAAAATTTGCACGAAATTCTTCGTTCGCAATTCCAAAAGGCTCTTGCTCATCCCTTATTATTCTTCGCGTAATTCTATTTTCTTCGTTCTTTGAGATCTACAGCCTCAACAACCAATAATTGAAGCAAACCAAGCGCCATATCAATCAAAATTTGACCAAAAGAACTCCATAACAGTCAAGAAGTAAACAAGATAACCTCAATTTCTAGCTAAATGTCAGAGTCAGGTACTCCCTGTATCTCGGTAGCGACACTAGCCGAGATTTATTTTAATATTTTCTTCAATATTTCGACTTCTGTTAAGTTTAAAATGTATAACTTTTTGGACTTTTTTAAATAAAAAATCATATCCTACCAAACAGCATAAAAATATACAGGACGCCATAAAAAAAGTAAAAATAGGTAGATCTCTGGATATTAAATTTTTTTCTCTGATTCACATTAATTCAAATACGCTATGTCAGTAGCCACGAACGCGACTCCATGCGGTAGAAGTTATAAGCTCTTTACTAATACTGACTGGAGCTGTCAAAAGAAATATAAAAGAGCATAAAGCCAAACTGAATTTTTGAGGCAAATAAATATGAAATATCCTTTGAAAAAATGGAAATCATCAGGACAAGGTTTAATTTGTTGTGTTCCTGAGTGTTCGCACACACAATTGCGCAATGGTGAACTGAAATTTTATCCATTTCCGAATCGCGAATGGGCGTGAGAAACTGTGAAAAAGTTATCTTCTCAGTTTGCTTTCATGCAATAATACATACTATCAATCCTTGCACTCTTATGATATTCATCCAACTGTGCTGGCTAAGCGATTCCAAATCATTGGCTGGTCAGTCTTGAAGCAGATACTTTCTATGTTAATTTATATGCAAACTGCAGCTGCATGCTCGCAGTTGCAACTAATTCCTGTATTAATAAATTTTTACAGCAATCATGTGAAGAACACAGACTTATTATTATATTAGCGAACTTTAGAAATAAGCAGTCAGTGTTTTTTAAATTGTTTAATGTTTGTACAGTATATTTATATTGAATTATTAAAATTATATGCCAACAATATTCTCATAGATTATAAAATGTAGACAAAATATCATGAATGAATCCTTATTAATGAATTTTCACTTATTTAAATGAATGATGCTTTCGGATAACTCGTATCTGACAAGCAAATCTATATAAATAAAAATCAATGTTTGGATGTTTGTACCTTATGCATTCCGAAACCATTGATCAGATTGGGGTGAAACTTTGATAGAGTGCTCTGGGGATCTACAAGACGGTTCGTGGCATAAAAAATCTATATATAAATAAATTTTTCTTTTCTTCCAATGAATTTTTCTGCTTTGGTGGAAAAAATGTCTATTAATAATGACTCAATACACAATAATCAACTGTTATTATTACTTCATTAAAGTTTATATCAGAAGTTAGATTGATATCATATTATATAAGGCAAAGTCGAGTTACTTACACCATGCATAAATCAAGAACGGCTTGACCGATTTCCATGATAAGAATTTTTGGATTTGTCTTTACCCAGAATAGCAGAATAAGTATTAAAAAATCGGAAGGAGAAAATCATTCTCTCATACATTTTGTATAAAATAGATTTCTTAATGATATCCTGAGAACTTATTTATCTTATTCAGCTTATAAGATTTGCCCCAAGGTGGAGCAAACAAAAGCAGCCGATAGAACCTGAAAGTGAATTTGGAAATTTCAGGTCCTATCGGCTGCTTTTCTTCGCCATGCGAGCGGAACGAGCTTGGTCAAAAATAGGTCGCCATGCAAGCGAAGTGAGCTCCGTCAACATTAGAATGCCTTACTAGAGATGCGAAATCGGTCAACGGTAAGCTGCATTACCAGCGAAGCAAGCTCGATCAACAGTAAACCACCGTACAAGCAAATCGAGCTCGGTCAACAGTAGGCCGCTATGCGAGCAAAACGAGCTTGGATAACTGTAAGCTGCCGTGTGAGCGAAGCGAGTTCGGTCAACGTTAAGACGCCGTGCGAGCGTTGCAAACTCATTTAAAGGCAAGCAGTCGTGCGAGCAAAGCGACGTCGATCAACAGTAAGCCGCCATATGAACGAAGCGAGTTTGGTGAACTTGGATTATTCCCAACACATGCATATTCATTTCATTGTTAGATTTTGATTAGGTTCATCTTGAAATAGACAAGCTATGTCCAATATAATAATTACTTCTATATAATCACTTGAATAAGCATGTAAAGTGAGATTCATATATTTATTGTATAATCTTTAATGAATTTACAAGAAAAAAAGTAATATAAATTCAAAAGAAATTCAGTGGTTTGCAAAGTCTCGGCCAGATATAAAAATCTCCTATTTCGATTGATTTCCTACAGGAGAAGATCTTTTCACACTTTGACATGTCCTTATCATTTTCGGGTTATAAGGTCCTGACATAAAAGGTAGGCTCAAGTACCTTGCAATTTAAATTTATCAATTCTGTGGTGTTACGAAGTACGCCGGGTCAGCTAGTAATTAATAATTGGGCATAAATGATGCTGATTCCGTAATGAAGAATTCGAAACCCACCAAATCAAGAAGTTTTTATGATATCACACAGATTATTTTCAATTTATGAAAATAACTCGTAAATATCAGATGAAGTGATGTAAAATCACGAGAAAAATTAATATTGTTTACCGATTCAATATTCAGACAATAATTAAATAGAACATACAAAAAATATACCCGAACGTACATACTATCATGTCAAGTAGAAAACTATGTTCACACTTATAATAATTTACATATATCTTGACCAATACATTATACAAATTTGGATTTGTTCCATCACTAAATGTGCCAGGCGTTTCGCGCAAAATAACTGCCATAATTTTACTATATCTTCTTCGTTATTTTCAATTTCTTCTTCGTCGCTGACATGACAACTTTGTACCAATTTTTTTCTTTGGCTCAAACTTTTGGATCTAAATATAGATAAATCAACTTCTTGAGACCCGCCTTGAAGTACTACTGTCATTGTAACAAACTTTCTGGTAATTCTGAGTGCCAGTTTTGCAAATTACGTGAATACGTCAAAATTGGTTGATTGTCACGATTTTAAACATATTAGTAAACAGGTGCCAAGTGTCGCCACCAGGACGGCGCTCGCGCCGCGCATAACGCTACTGACATAGCGTATAGCTTAATAAAAACACTAGCAACTTTATTTGAAAGATTTTTTTGTATATCTAATAACTTTAGAAAGAAATCGCGTAGCCTAGTTCCGTGTACACCCTGTATACCACGCAAAAATGTCATTTCCACGTCCAGGACTCACTACCACATACATCAATTTTGGTACAGGCACTTTGTTATATAGACTCAATCTTGCATCCTTTGAAACATTCACATTCCGTACAAACATCCTTGAAGCACCTAAAATCTTACAACAAGCAGATACACTTTCTTTTAATCATATTATCAAATCTTCCATTATTCGACATCACACAAAAAAATTTATACATATTCTCGTAATATAATATGGAATACTCAATGCGACGACCAGGAGATTATGGTGGTAGACAACAGAATCGATCAAAAAAAATCAAATTCACGGCCTATTTTGGTTCTCTCCTCAAAAAATCTGACGTGGACATCACGTGTCTTACTTGTACATCATTGGATATATACATAATCCAACAGAAAATCTCATCATTCCACGGCTAATTGTTTTTGATTTATCCAAAAAATTCTAAAAATCTGTCAAGTAAAATGCGCTTTTAGTCTAGTCGGTTGCTATGGAAGCAGAATGTCATCATTCTCATGCTACAACATTCCTAAATACTGATTTTCAAGATTCTACGGCTCACAGTTCTGAATTTATACGCAAAATTAAAAAATAAACTCCAAATGAAGTGCACTTCCGGTTATTATTATTGTTATGAAAACAGTAGGCAATCATTCAGATGCTACAGCAGACTAAAATACCAAATTTCAATATTCTATAGATGATTGTTCTGAATTTATGCGAAAAATTCCAAAAGATTGTCAAGCAATGTGCACTGCCGGCTCAGTCGATCTCAGTGAAAATAGGACATGAGCATCTAGAAGACGGTACTATCGTCTTGAATACTGTGCTCTTATATTCAATCGTTTTGGATTTATGCGGAAAATTCAAGAAATGTTCCGAGTAAACTGCACTTCCGGTTCAGCCGGTCGCAATCATAATGCAAGATGTACAACTAGATGTTATAGAAGTGCTTAATACAAAATTTCAATGTTCTACGACCGATTGTTTTGAATTTATAAAGAAAATTCGGAAAGTCTGTCATATAAAGTGCACTTCCGGCTGAGCCGATTGGTACGAAAATAAGAGATGACCATTTGGATGCTACAGCAATTCCAAATGCTGGATTTCAACATCCTACATTTGATCATTCAGGATTTATCAGAAAAGTTCGAAAAAAGTTTCAAGTAAAGTGCACTTCCGGTACAGACGATTGAAACCATAATGCGAGGTGCACAACTGGATCCTATACCAGTCTTAAATACAAAATTTCAACATTGAACGTTCAACCAGTACTGAGATTTGCGAGTTACGCACGCACGAACGAACGCACGCACGAAGCCAAAAATAGTCAAAATGGATTCAGGGATGCTCAAAACGGATATTTCCATCAAAATCTCGATAGGTGAATTTTGTCGGTTTGTACTTAGTACAAGTAAGTAAAATACTTACCAGCTCCAATTATTGTATTTGTGCATGTATTTTAAAGTAGTTTCAAACAGTATTCATTGTGAAAAAAGGCAAAGCTGTTTCATATTAAGTACATGGCAGTGAGATTTGATAAAGTCTTGCAATAAATAGAAATAGAAGTCTGTATAATGCTAGAGTAGTGAAAATATTTGAGATTTGTGTTAGTAGCAGTATCAATATTCAATAAGTAATATTTGTGGAACTTTTTTTTTCTGTAGAAATTCCATGTTTCATTAGTTTTAAGAAAATCTAGGAACAGAACAGTTTCACAATTGACGCAAAGCGATGAAATTTATCCATGAAAAAAAAAATATTGCAGTCAAGGTTTGTATTTTCTACGCTATGTATAAATGATTATCCATTCCACCTGTAATCATGAAAATGACGAACGCAGTGATTAGTCAATAAGTTAGTTTTTCAGTAAAAATGTATTACATACTACAATGTTGATGTTCATGTATTTAAATGAATTTCGTTTTAACCACCTGTCCCATTATAATTATTATTTATGACACAGAAGATAATAGGTCTTCTATGTTCATCATAGGTGGTTAATTTGCTCTGTATTGTAGATACATCATTTCAATTTCACAAAGCCTTGTTTCAAGTACCTTCTCGAAAAATAATTTCCTGTAGATTTGGTTGATTTACGATAATATTTTGGAAATGAATACATTCGAATACTGCAACAGTTAAAACACTCCTATTCTCGTTTGAGGCGTGATAAATATTTATTGATTTGATTTGATTCATTTAAGTACTTGCGGCACATTTCAATTTTTGATCTTATTATCTTTTCCAAAACCATCCTGAGAAACAATTAGGACAGATCATTTATCTGCAGATAAAATTCAAAGTATTGAGTACTTTCCATGAGTTATAAATTTCTACGTTTTTAATTCGTTAAACGATATTAAAAATCTCTGATTTAAGACTAGGTCAATGAAAAAATCAATAATATTGAGTGAGGTTAGTCTCCCGTTAGCGCAGCTGGCAACTTTAAAAATTCAAAATCAAATATTCATCTAAATAGAAATCAATTTACTTCAAATAGTATACAATGATATATTTTGTAAGATCCTATATTCCAGAAATAGTTTCTAATTTTTCTAAATTTGTCTACAAACTAAAATCTTAAAAGTAGCGCAAATAGTAGAGCACTAAAAACATAGGCTGGTACCTCGAACTCTGTTCTTGGCGGTACTAGGAGCGTTGTATCAAGATGTGTTTTAACGCAATTAGAATTTTCCCAAATACTTTAGAAAATAGTCTTTAGATACAAATTACAGCAAACACATATGTCTACAAAATATATTTGAATATTCTCCATGAAAATAGCGTGAAACATTCATATTGCCCTAAAATCCTTCTTAAAATAACACTGCTAGTAAAGTCAAAAACAGGTTTGTGGTACTAGCCTAGGTATTATCATACGCCATTTTGTGTCCTGCCAATAAAAGAAAGCATATGTAAACCAATGTAAACATTGCAGAGAATGCGTTGTTTGACGAGGATAAAATATTATAATAACTTCTAAAACTGAAGAAAATAGTATCGGAGTGACTCATTAATGTGCCGAATGATTTATCATCATTACTAGCGGCAATTGCGGCTGTGAGATTTACAGACGGATCATAGGTATTTCATATAAAAATACGTATTGTCATAAATATGGAATATTTGTAGTAATCAGGTCACATCATTATTTATTTGAATTCGCCGTAACTGTAATCCTAGTTAGTACTGACAAGGTCGATGTTCAACTGTCGGACATGATTGACAGGCTATGGTCACAAGATGTTTGGTGGTTGCCAGGCAACAATTGTTAAACAATTTGTATGTTGGCCCATTGTCGATAGCTAGGAGAGGCATTAATTCAGTCAGTGAGTCATTCAGTGATTTAGTTTAAGTAACTGTGAGCAAGTTTGTCAACATACGAGTTAGTAGAATAAATATTGACACTGTAACCTGTGCAAATAAATTATTCACGATAAAATTTGTGACACTATATTTAGTCGAAATTTCCATTCAAAGCTATGATGAGATTGTAATTTTGATTGAAGTTATCTCAGTTTATTTTAATATATATTCTTATCTAAATTTTCAGACAGGATCATAAAGTCTAACCTCAATTTCAAGCAATAATTGATCAATTCATTCATATATTATACATAGGTAGCTATTATATGAAATATATATCATATATTTACATATATACATACATAAATATATTATATATATATATATATATATATATATATATATATATATATATATATATATATATATATATATATATATATATATATATTAATTATATATACCTAATCAATTGTTTCTTTGTTAAGTGGAATATTATGAATTCCAAATTTTCTATCAAGACATGCGATATAAAAAAATTCAAATAGTAGACCTTCATGTTTTTTAACCCTTGGGTGAGAGCAGTAGAATAATGAATCTCCTAATGAGTATACATAAAATTTTATCTAGGGAAGTTAAAGATTACAAAGTTTGAAGATAAACAATAGTGTTTTACATATATAGAGATCCCAAAATTCAAGAAATTTGTTTGCTTGTTCTCAAAAACTATATAACAGAATATAAATCAAAATATCATAATGATATTCTGAGTATTCAATATTATTCAAATTACATTTGATTGAAAACCGAATAATTTGATTCAATATTTGAAAACCAAAAATTCTAAATTGAAGCATGTAATTTGGTTACAAATAATACATGATGCCAAAAATATATAGTCTGGTAGACCCCGATATTATTTTATCATGTTTTTTACCTGAATATTGAATTTTTCGACTCAACCATCGCGTTTCCTGTACTGTTAACATATGCTGAAGCCAGTGACCTCTATATGTATAATGGACTGGAAAGCTGTATACTCCCAACACATAAGCGGCTGGCTCCAGCGAAATGTCATTGGAGAGAGTTCATCCTTGTTCATTTTTACATGCTATCTGTATACGCGATGCTCTGTGAATCGGTTCAGCACAACCAAAGGATTCGAGTGGACTACTTTTCTTGGGTAGAATCATTCCTTATCTGTATCATAGGAGTGCGTGATCTGATAAGTTTTATTGTTGTACATTGTTTTTAACTTGGGATTTCACGTGAACATTTAAGATAGTGACTTGTGTAAATTATTTTACGAGATTGTTTTTGATTACTCCTAGACACGTTAACATTTTAGAAGTAGGAGAAAACATTCACGAGATACAAATAATATAAAAGTTTGTGAAATGTTCCTCAATATCCATTGCAAATATGTCAAAAAACTAAATTCAAATTTGCAAAGAAATAAGGCAACTGTGAAATCGAAATTGATAAAATTAATTCTACTTTTCGATGTTTAATGATTGTAAAATTTGTGAGATCAGTAAAATAAGTCTGTTTATGACAAACCATCTGTATATAAAATTATATTCATAATTTACAATGTTTCCCTCATATTTTCCTATTCACAATATAATATAATGTATTTTCAATTCATTACTCAATTTTTTGATGGAAAAAACCCATAGAAAACATTTTGAGAGTCGCATTATAAAGATATAGCCTCTCTCCATTTGTGTCTGCTTTCCGGTCCATATATGATTAGAGGTCACTGGCGAAAGCGCTTTCTTAGGACACAAGTAGTAGAGGGAGAAAGTAGGATTCAAGCTGAGTTTCTTGCGCTTAGCAAGCTTTTCAAATTATTTGAAGTGATAGTATATTAGGTATAACTATGTATATTTATTCTTTCGCTGATTAACATAACATCGTGCCTATATAAGTAGGTACTTTTATACAGGATCTTGATCGATTCATTTCATTATATTCATCTATATAAATGACATTCGGCTCAGCTCTTGCATGAATTTATCATTTAATTTTAGTACAACTGAAATATTGAATGAAAGCTTGTTTTTAAAAAGTTTCTTAGAAATTATGGAATAGTTCTTGTTAATTCTTGCCGATTCGGTTATTAATGAAGCCGAAATAATTTAATCACATGAATCCCGAGAATCAAAACGTCTAAGTTATGTATATAGAAATGTAGTCAGATGATTTCATTCTCTCATATTATTCTTGTCAGCATTAAGTTAGTATGAAAACTCTGTATTTTAATCATTCTAGTTTAGTTCAGTTCATATTCCATTTCTGCAACAATAAAACTTTTTAAAAATACTTTTCGAAGAACGTATCATTTATTTGGCGCAGTCGGTAGGATCCGTAAATAGTATTTCGGTCGAAAACTAAAGTCAAGAGTTCAATTCGTTTATACCATTTCGCTGTTTCGTTTTTACGATTTATAACGGTCCAAAACTATAATCAAGAAGAATCTACAGAGCTGCTAAACGCAAAGCCCAGATCTTCTCAAAAGCAGAAAAACAAAACTTCGAACTCCGTACCAAAGAGCCGCAGAACGAGAGCCGGTTATTCCACAAGCAGAGAATTCACCAGAAAACATAGAACGAGCCAGGTCCGTCAACTTCTAAGGAAAGAGCATCGCCCAGATTCCGTAAGCTGAGAATGAGCGGTGTCCAATTCCAATGCAGATTATCGCAGTTTTAGCAAGTATAGTCTCATTGTAAGTGAAAAAATAATATTTCACAATTCGAATGTATAATTAAAAAATATTATTGTAACTAAGAAAATACATTAATAATAAACACAGGGATTTCAGGAACGGTTAACGCTGTTAAGAAAGAAATCGAGCTCCAACACAAGAGCCAGTTATTTCACAACACAATATTATATTGAACAAAAATAACACAGGGATTTCCTGAACGGATAAAGCTGTTAGGACGGAAATCAAGCTCCGACACAGAGCCACTTTATTGCAACACACATTATAATTTACTAATTCACCAATTTTAAATATAAAATTTATTAATGTTGTAAAATGAAGGATAAGTGATAAATATTCAAACTGGAAGATAATTCAGATCTACTATATTCAATTTTAGAAATTGAGAATATAATTTCAATTAATAATCCACTAACAATGGCTGATAGAACTCAAAAAATTAATTTTGCTCTAAACTCCATTCCAGTTTATAATGGAGACCCAAATGAATTGAGCAATTTTATAAATGCAGTTAATACTGTTCAAAATGTCTTCGGTACTCTCAATCCACCCCTAGATGATTTTGATAAAGCAATTACATTTTTAAACATAAAAAATAAGATCACAGAACGCGCTTTAGATAGCATAAAAGATTTAGAATTTAATAATTGGACTGAATTGAGAACCCATTTAGCAAATACTTTTGAAGATAAAAGTAATTCCGTTACAATAATTAACGAAGTATTGAAAATGCAAAACATTAAAAATCCATATAAACGATTAGAAATAACGAAAGAAAAATTCCCGAGCCTCAAATCAAGAGTAAGCATTGAAGAGGATGATCCCGGCACAAAAATAGTTACAATCAGATTTGCCGAAAAATTAATAATTAATAATTTTATTTCTACTGTTAACGACCCATATAGAAGCAATTTAGCTAGTTACATTTTGTAACCAGCTTACTTTACTAGAAATAGGAAACCATATCCTGTTGATAATAAAATGTAATAAATAAGACCTTTGTATGTGAAAACAAGATAGTTGTAGTTATGATTGTAAAGAACACTTGTCAATAAACTCCAACCTGTAATTTTGTTCTTTTTTAAAACCTCATTCTTCTGATCTACGAACAAAACTGGCGCAGTCGGTAGGATTCTCGAAATTGAACGTATCAAACGAGCAATTTTCGTGTCAACGATTAATCGAGAAGAAAAACGGTCGGTTCGGTAGTGAACGGTAGAAGCAGATCGAGAGCATATCGATTTCCACATCTAAGTCACACCTGCCCACAAGAACAACAGTTCGTCAGAAGGTGAGGAAGAAAGAAGGAATTACAACACTGGTCGAGGACAAGCATCGCCGAAGTCAGCTAGCAGTAGGAAGACCTGGGGAAAGAACCAAATGGTCAGAACCTATAGGTTAAGAATAAAAACAACACTTTTAATGTAAGTTGATCATTTCCTTACATCCAAATCAAAATATTAAATCCAGAAAATAATTATAATAAAAGAAATATTACGATTTCACAATTGAAATAATAAAATAAATTGATGAACAATTTAGAGAATTTATCAGATTTATTGAATAATATAAATATAGCAGACGTAAATATGGCTACAGCAGCACCATCTGTTATTGATTACCAATTGTTACGACTCTATTTAGACTCTATTCCTATATATGAAGGAAACCCTCATACTTTCAATATATTTATAGATAATTGCCAAAATTTAATTCAGTCACTCACGAGTTCAGATCCAACATTTCACAATTTCTCAATTAGAGCGATTTCAGGTAAAGTAATTGGTCGCGCACAGCTTTTGATTGGATCCAGAACAGAATTGAAAACCTGGAAAGAAATTGAAACAGCATTAAGTCTTAGTTTTGGAGATCAGAGAAATATTCAAGATTTAATTCCTTTAAAACCACAAAAAAATGAATCACCATATAACTTTGGCATCAGATGTCAAGATGCCCGTAGTTTAATATTTGCAAAATTGAATACTTCACAAATTCCACCCGCTGAAAAATCATTAAAAATTGAAAATTACGACGATCTAGCACTCAAAACATATATTAGAGGCTTACCACCAAACATTCAAATAAATGTTAGATTAAGAAATCCTGATTCTTCAGAAAAAGCCATGAGCCTTGTCATAGAAGAGGAAAACTTTTTTTATTCAATTCAAAAGCAGAATACTTTAAATTTACAAAGCTCATTCAAACCAACTCAACGAATGGTACCAACAAGACAAACTGTACCTACGAATGCAGCATACATTCCTAACTTGCAACAATTTCCTGCAAATCCAAATCCTCATAGATTTATACAACAACAAAGACCAAATTTGATGCCTATTCGAACTAATCCGTTTTATAAAACAAAAAATCAACCAAATTGGCGTCCTTCTCATTATGTATAACGTCAGCCTCAAAATAATTTTGTACGTCCCACAAATTTTATGCCATTACAAAGACAGCAGAATTTTCCTCAAAATTTTACTCGTCCTAATCAAAATCAAAATCAAAGAGAATATACACCAGAACCCATGGATACTACATCTGCCCAATCCAGAATCAAATCACAACAAGAGCCATTTACATCTTCGGCACTTTATAACCAGAATATCAATCAATAAAATCCTAATATTCATTTTGAAAATCAAAACTATGCAGAAAATGAAACCCATGAGAATTATACATGTGGACAGCCTGTGTATGATAATTCTGAGACAGACTATACTTATTCCCACGCTGACTATGACGGATCAAGTTGTACATTTGATAACAATACATATGACTCTGAGCATTACGAAGGTGAACAAAATTTTCCTTTGGTCCCATGCAACACGAATCAAACTTGATTCAGTTAAATGTATTACAAGCAAACCTACCCTACATTTATATTCCCGAAATTGACGCAAACTTTTTAATTGATACCGGAAGTACTAAAAGTTTAATGAATCCTGATCTAGCTTACAGATTTTATCAAAACTATATTTCCAACGAGAACTTTAACATTCAAACAGCTCACGATATTTCATTTCACAATAAAGTAGTCTAAATTCCATTTTTTGAAAATTTTAAAGTTCCTGAAAGTCATAAATTTTATCTTTTAAAATTTAGTAATTAATATGATGGACCTATAGACGTAGATTTATTGAGACAGTTGAACGCAAATTTTGATGTAAATACAAAACAATTACGTACTTCTTTCGCAAATATTCCTATAATATTTGAACCTGAAAATGAAAAGACATCGCGAGATAATTTTTTTAATTATTCCATCACTATTCCTTCCCGAGTTAACATGATAGTAAAAATTCCAGTTAAACAGAAAAATGGCATTGGATTGTTAGAATATACAAACTTTGGGAACGGTATTGAAATGCCTAAAGCAGTGGTAAATGTTATAAACAATTATGCAATAACTTCAGTAATAAATATCGAAGAACACCCTGTAAAACTTGATATCCACGAGCCTTTAGATATTGAAATTTTAGATTCCATAGATTTAAATTTTGTTGAAAAAATGGAAATTGATAACGACGAATATTGAATTAAATACAAGAATTTATTAAAGCAAAATTTGAAAAATATAAGAATAGATCATTGTAACAAAGAAGAAAAAGATGCGATAAGAAAATTATGTTACGAGTATAGACATATTTTATTCTGAAAATATTCCTCTCAGTTTTTCGAATGAGGTCACACATAAAATTAGATTAAAAGATGACACCCCTATTCATGTAAAATCATATAGATTTCCCGAAGTACATAAACAAGAAGTACGCAATCAAATTTCAAAAATGTTAAATCAAGGAATAATTCAAAATAGTATTTCGCCTTGGTCTAGTCCAATCTGGATAGTCCCAAAAAAATTAGACGCATCTGGTCGTAAGAAATGGAGATTAGTTATCGATTACAGAAAATTAAACGAACGTACTATAGACGACAAATACCCTTAACCAAACATTGCGGATATTTTAGACAAACTAGGCAAATTATTTTTCAACTCTCGACTTAGCGAGCGGATTTCATCAAGTAGAAGTAGATCGCGAAGACGTTCAAAAGACAGCTTTCACAACTGAAGGTGAACATAACGAGGTTAAACGTATGCCCTTCGGATTAAAAAAGGCCCTTCCACATTCCAACATGTCATGGATAATGTCCTTCAAGGATTACAAAATGAAACATGCCTCGTATATTTAGACGACATAATAATCTTCAGTACTTCACTGCAAGAACACATAGAAAGACTCAAATCACAATATTTAGGACACATAATTACCCCAAGTGGAGTTAAACCAAACCCTGACAAGATTTATGTCATAAAAACTTTCCTGTTCCTAAAACTCTAAAAGAAATCAAAAGTTTTCTTGGATTACTTGGATACTACTACAGACGTTTCATTGAAGACTTTGCAAAAATTACTAAACCAATGACAAAATGTTCAAAGAAAGATTCCAAAGTAATACATGACAAAGAATTCATCGACAGTTTTAATACTTGCAAACACTCATTAATGAATGACTTAATTCTCCAATACCCCGATTTTGACAAACCATTTATATTAACAACAGACGCAAGCAATTACGCAATGGGCGCTGTCCTTTCTTAAGGCGATATTCCAAGAGATAAACCACTAGCATACGCGTCGCGAACTTTGAATGAAACAGAAACACGATATTCAACAATCGAAAAAGAGTTACTAGCCATCGTTTGGGCCTGTAAACACTTTTGACCTTATCTATACGGTCGTAAGTTCACAATAGTCATTGACCGTCGACCACTCACATAGTTATTTAATTTAAAAGAGCCTAACTCAAAACTAGTAAGATGGAAACTGAAACTGGAAGAATACGATTATAATATAATATATAAAAAAGGTAAATGTAACGCCAACGCAGATTGTCTCTCGCGTATTAATATCAATGCAATAGAAAGCGAGTCAGTAATTAATAATCCTGGCGAAATAAATACAGACATTGTAGATTATTTACGAAATTTTGTAGAAAATTTAGTTCCTGATGAACCACAGCCATCCACTAGTACACAATATTTAATTGAGAATGAAAAAATCAAGAAGAGATTAAAATTCCATATAATTTCTGACATACAAGTTGAACCTCCAAACACAACAAACAATCAACAGAACATTGACAATGCCGAAGTAGATAACAACATCTCAGATTCTGAAAGCGTAACTCAACACTCTACAGCAGGTGATACAAATAATGACGGTATTACAAGCTTAGACGAGATTATAAATAATAAAACAAATCAGATTCTTGTATTTCCAAATTTTTATTCTAAGTGTGATGTTTCTCATGAAAATTATGAAAATCAGAGAATTATAAAAGTAAAAATACCTGAAAGCAATAATGATAAAATTATATTTGAGTTTTTGAAGAATTTAACAAGTTCAAAAGTGATTTATCATATGTAATTCCACAGAAATAAACTTTATAAAGATTTTTCAAGAGTATTTTCAAATCATTTCTAAGAAATAGGTCCCAAATTAATTGGATGTATAAAACTTTTAAATACAGTAACTGATCAAGAAGAACAAATAATGTTGATAAAAAATCATCATGAAGGAAAGACTAACAATAGAGGTATAAATGAAACCATTAAATATTTAAAAAGAAATTATTACTGGAAACATAAGAAATCAGCAGAAAAATTTTATTAACACATGTCACATTTCTCAGAGAGCTAAGTATTCTCGGAAGAAACCTTATTCTCCTTTGATGTTAACAGAAACAACAACTAGACCCTTTCAAACAGTTCATATAGATGTTTTTGCATTTGATAAGAAAAGTTATTTGACATTAGTAGATGCCTTTACAAAATTTGCGCAAGCAATCTTTATAGAAAGTTAAACAGCGATTCACATAAGTAATGCTTCAATTAAATATTTTGCTTCATTTGACGTCCCAGAAAATATAATTCTAGACAATGGGAAAGAATTCAACAGCAGCACCGTACAAAAACTTTTAAGATTACACAAAATTAATATTCATTTTACAACACCATATCACCATCAATCAAACGGCATTGTCTAGCGATTTCACTCAACAATTATAGAACATTTAAGAATATTGAGAGAAACTTTTCCGGACGGCAAAAGCAATCAAATGAATTATGCAATTATTGGTTACAATAATTCGATACATAGTTCAACCAATTTTACCCCTTTTGAATTAGCTTTTGGTCATACAAAATTGAGAGATACAAATGAACTCTTTATGCCAAATTCATTTTATAATGACTATGTTGAAAACCATGACGTGAAATTGAAACACGTTTACGAAACAGTTTCAAATAAATTGCAAGTCGATAAAGAAAAAGTAGTCTTGAAATGTAATACGCAAGGAGATAAAAATGATGAATTTAAATTAAATCAGATTGTTTTTAAACAGAATCCTTTGCACAGAAATAAGAAAAATTCGGACTTTTTAGGTCCTTTTAGAATTACCAAACTGTTAGATAAAAATCGTGTAGAGATTACAAATCAAAATAAGAAAGAGAAAATTGAAATTATTCATATAAAAGAATTAAGGAAACCACCTATTGTTACAGATGTTCGTTCCTCATCGCCACCGCAACATTAGAATTACCCAAATACCATAATTTCAACCAAAATTCTGGCCTTCTTCCTTTAAAACTAGATCATGCCCAATTACAGATTGACTATTGGACATTTGTACAAATATTTGACATTACTGACATAATAAATGGATTTCATATTTTAGAGAGTTAAATAGCGATTACTAAAACAAGATTTAAAATTCCACATTCAGTCACCATTCTTATCGTATAAAACATTCCTGAGAATAAAGTTTCAACTTAGATAAAACAATTGAATTCTAACATAATTAATAGTCAAAAACGAGGTTCAATAGACGGCCTAGGCTCAATTATGAAATCTATTACTGGAAATCTTGATCAAAGAGATGCTGAAATATATGACGGTATTATCTCAAAAGTATCAAATAACCAACATAGACTTGAAATACTTTTCAATAATCAAATGATAATTTTACAAACATCAATTCAAAAATTTAATTATAATATCAAAAAGCTTTCAAATAATCAAATTCATTTAAATTCCATAATAATGGAGTTGGAAACAATTATCAATGATACATGGATAAAGCATGTAGAAATGAATCATAATTTATCCTTACAAACTGTTATATCACAATATATTTCAAGTTTACAAATAATATATAATCTTCTTGAAAAAATTGAAGTTGCTATCACCATATGATTTATTTTCCGAAATTATAACAATAAATAAACAATTGAAAGTTAGTAGATTCCCATTTGAACCCATATTAGATAATTTACTATTGTTCGAAAAAATCATTAATATAAAAAGTTATAGTAAAAGTTTTCAGATTATATTTTTATTACAAATTTCAATTGTAAAGATCGAGTATTTTGATTATTATCACTTACACTCTTTGCCTACTTCAAATCATAATTCATTCAGAATCATAATATCACGTTCTAAATTCCTCATTTCCAATGAGCAGACTTATTCCTTCTTTGATTCAAAATGCAAGGAAATCATACCAGAAGAATACTTGTGTCAAGAAATTCATCTTGCTAAGATCTACCAAGACGCCCCTTGTGAGATTCAACTTCTAAGATTCAACGTGAACACAACCAACTGCATAACCATCCCAGCTGTTATTCCGAATATAAAAATCCAGAAGATAGAGAAAGAATCAATGGATTATCATCGCCACATATAGTGTTGTTGCAACTCAAAAATGTGGTAGAGATACAAACAATATTCTCTTAAATGGAACTTATATAATTGAAATAACCCAACTAGCACCAAAGTAATCGTAACCGAGACGGAAACCTCGAATGCGTAATTGTTACGTAACTGTCACTAATTTTTCAACTTCAATGTGTGGATAACTTCATTTTACAAATCTACGATCGCAATCACGTAAAACTTACCGCTTATAATTACTTTATAGTTATATTACTTCTATGTGATTTCTTTGGTATTGGGAACGTAGTAGCTACCAATGGTACCACTTTAAAGCTCCAATAACTTGACAGCGACAACAATCGTAGCAGCGACTATTCAATGCTACTACAATGCAACCTAAAAGTTGCAACTACTTTCAAGTAACTTTGAAAGTTGCCATAACGTTTTAGGAACCTTTAGGATCACTTCAAATTCTTGAAACTTTGAAGTGATATTTATAAGTGTAAGTAACGTGACTGCGACCTGCAAAATTCAACGTCATTGTGCATGCCTACTATAAAGTTTGTATTACCTCTTAGAATCACTATGAAGAAAACTTCACCATGTAGTTCCCAAAACATTCATATGCTCTGCATCATTGCTTAGTGTTCGTATAGTTGTATGAGGGTTCGTTGGTCTATAATGGCGTTTGTTATTGGAAGCAAGCATAGAATAAGAAAAAATTGACATTCCACAGCATTTCACGGGAAATTAAAAGGCTTGAGAGCGAATAGTGTACTGAAAGAATATTTTGTTGTTGTGCAATCATCACCATCAAAAATCAATATTCTCCATGAGTCATATATGCTACGGAAGACGACGTTACTATCCCGTATGATGATGAAGAACCTAATAATTTTATCATATCTCCAATTTCACTAGTAGATCAGCTAAGAACATAGTAACATTCTCATAGAAGATCCACCAAAATATTTAAAATTGGATCAAAAATGCACTTTGCTAGAAGCTAGGCCTACATTTGTGCAATTTCATGTCTCTTTTTTCTGAATCTCATGCTCTGTTTCTCTAGAACCTGACAACACTGAGCAGACACAGTGACAGATACAACTTTGTCGCAACTTGAAAGTGGCACTGCAATACCTTGTAGTAAATAAACTTTAAAGTTCCATACTTCTAGTTTTCGTTCGGTTCCTACAACTATCGCTCAGTCGTAATTACTTTCAAGTTGCATTTTTCAGTAATTTCGACTTAAAAGTAATTTCTCCCAAACTTCGCCATTTTTATTAGCAAAATATGCGACGCCATTACTACAAAACGAGAACTTGCACACAACAATGACTAAAAACTTGGACGAGCTCATAAATTTAGCACTACGTACAACAAATTAATGGATAATAATTAATTATATGCTCTAAATCAGGGGTCGGCAACCTGCGGCCCGCTGGCCGCATGCGGCCCTTTGCAACATTTTGTGCGGCCCGCCAAAGCACTAATATTCATTTTTAATAATATTCATACTCGTATATGATATAAAAGCACTATTCAAGTTACATTTTCTATTTCAAGGTGCGGCCCGCATAAAAAATTTATTGTGAAAATGGCCCGCCGTCCGAAAAAGGTTGCCGACCCCTGCTCTAAATGATGAATGGAGAAATGTATTTTTTGCGTTTAAGCGTCATTTTCTTTCACAAAAAAATATTTGATAAGCAATATTTTAATTAAAAAATGACAAATTTGAGGGCGCGTGCCAGATTTAGATTTATTATCTTTATGTTTAACAGTAAAATTGCATTTGTTTCAATTTTTTGGTCACTCAGATTAGATAACAGGGAATTATCAAAAATGTTTTGCGTTCGTATATTCCTTTCATAGAGTATTCCATTTTCTTTCTAAGTTGAACAAACGTTATAGACAGGTTTATACTAGAGTGGAACATGAGAAAGATAAAACTAGTTGCAAGACAAAGCAAGCAACAAGTTTGGAATAGTGGAAGAAAAGTTCCAAGAAAGTCGCGAAAACTACACAGCAACGACGCTAATACGGAGCCATTACATTTCTGGCACGTAGCCGAATAAGCTCCAGCAACGTAGTTGGAACGTAGCCAGAACCAAAAATTATTCCCCATTTTGGTCGTACTTTCGTAATAGGAACGTTCCTAATACGTGCCTATGGCTAGTGACGAGACCCATAAAAGTTCCTAATGTAGTTGCTGTTACGTTCCGACGACTATTTGTGCTAGTTGGGAAATAATGAATGTGAAGTGAAAATTAAAGACATGATTTTTAAAGCTTTTCAAAGCACAAAATTTGGTCATATTAATAATAATTTATCAAATTTGCCTCTAACTATTGATCAAAATAACAAAACATATTTGAATAATAAAAGAATTAAACTAGATTCTATTAATTTAGACGAAACTAAGAATTTAATTTCAATAATAAATGGCGAAAAAGAAAAATTGAATTAAATCAAAGATACACCAATTTACTAGGATAAAACTAGTATATATACAGTTATTTTATATACAATTATCATAATAACTATTTCATGTTGTATTTTGTATTATTTTGTTCAGCAAAGAAAACATAACAGATCACAAAGGCAACCCAATGTTGAAATCGAAATGTCACCGAACTCTGTGGCCAAAACCCCCATAGTTCCCGACTAGGGCTGGAGGAGTTACATCTTGTAACTAGCTTACTTCACTAGAAATAGGAAACCATATCCTGTTGATAATAAAATGTAATAAATAAGACCTTTGTATGTGGAAACAACATAGTTGTAGTTATGATTGTAAAGAACACTTGTCAATAAACTCCAACCTGTAATTTTGTTCTTTTTTAAAAACTCATTCTTCTGATCTAAGAACAAAACTAGCTACCAGAAATCCACAGACTATAAGTGACATAGAAATATTATTACAAAACGACTTTCAATACCTTAAACAAAATCCAAACTTTATTCCAAATCCGAAAACAATTACTGGACAATTTCCTAGTACTCTTCCCCAGAGATTTCCCGGAACAAATTACCCTACCGGAAACGTGACTTCTCAAAATGTAAATCCAAATAATTATGGATTTGCCCCTAAACAAAGAATAAGAAATGCACAGAACGTTAGACCGATCCCTATGTCACATCAAACCAGACAAACATTCCAACCTAAACAAAATTATCCAGGATCCAACAATTACTTCACCCAACAAAATAAACTACGCGATAGAAGAGACTAACAATTATGAAACTTCTGACGATGATGAAACTCAAAATTTTGATGAAGAAGAATATAATTATATTACTGACAAAATTTCAGACAACAATCAGGACGAAAATATAGAAGAGGAAGATCCTTTTTTAGAAGTACCTTTGAATATCCACAAGAAATCCTAAATATATATCAAAACTCTCAGCTACCCTTTTTGAAAATGAAAGACTATTATATGTTGATTGACACTGGATCCACTATTAATTTGATTGGTAAATCACATGCTTATAATAATATTCAAAAATTTGAAATTTACGAAGAAAAATTCAATTTTAAAACCGCAAAAGAACATAATGGAAGCGAATATGTAATTTTGCAATCCGAAGGTAATGATTTGAAATTTTATTTGCATGATTTTCATGAACAATTCAACTTATTATTGAGACTACCAACAATGATTGGAATGCAAGTTAAGATAGATTTCAGTAAAAATATAATCACTATCCAAAATAAGAATTATAAAATACAATATTTTGAAAATCAAAATTCTGTGAATAACATTGAAGAAATTGAAATTAGAGCAGAGCATTTGAATTTGGAGGAGCAAAGAGAGCTTTATAAAGTAGTAAAAGAATATGAGAGTATTTTCCCAAAAGAAAAAGACATGTTAATACATACGGACGTTATTTAACATAAAATAATCAGCAAAGATGATACTTCTATCTATACTAGATCTTATCGATATCCTGAAATTCACAAAAAAGAAATTAATAGGTAAATCAGAAATTTACTACATAACAAAATTATACAAGAAAGTCATTCAACCTGGTCGTCACCTGTGTGGATGGTCCTCAAGAAATTAGACGCTTCAGGCGGAAGAAAATTTAGAATGGTCATAGATTATAGGAAGCTAAATGCAAAAACTATACATGACAAATTCCCTATTCCAAACATCACAGAAGTTTTAGATGAATTAGGAAAGAATATATACTATACTACATTAGATCTATCCTCAGGTTTCCATCAAATACAAATGCACCCTGAATCTATTCCAAAAACCGCCTTCAGCACAGATGAGGGACATTTTGAATTTTTAAGAATGCCATTCGGACTTAAGAATGCCCCCGCCACGTTTCAAAGACTCATGAATTATGTTTTAAGAGATTACATAAATAAAATCTGTCTTGTCTACTTGGACGACATTATAATATTAGGAACATCTTTGCAAGAACATTGTGATAATATACGAGAAATATTTTCCAAATTGAAACAATATAATTTAAAAATTCAATTAGATAAATCCGAGTTTATGTGTAAAGAAGTGGCTTATCTTGGCCATATAGTTTCGAAGGATGACTTAAAGCCTAACCTCGCAAAAATTGAAGCTGTAAAAAACTTCAAAAGAGATCAAACAATTTTAAGGGCTTCTAGGCTATTACAGAAGATTTATTCCGAATTTTGCAAAGCACACAAAACCAATGACTACCTATTTGAAAAAAGGACAAAAAATGAACACAAACAACAAGGAATATAGATAGAGTTTAAACAATAGCAAAAATTTACTAATTAATGCCCCGATATTGCAATACCCTGACTTTGAGAAACAATTTATCGTCACAACTGACGCAAGTAATTTTGCCATAGGTGCAGTTTTAAGTCAAAATATAAACGGAAAAGATATGCCAATAGCCTATGCATCTAGAACATTGAATGACCACGAAATTAATTAGTGCACCACAGTAAAAGAATTACTTGGAATAGTTTGGGCAGTAAAATATTTTAAACCCTATTTGTATGGCACAAAATTTATAATTCGAACAGATCATCGACCCCTGACATGGTTAATGAGTTTGAAAGATCCAAATTCAGAATAATGAGATGGAGAATCAAATTATATGAATATTCCTATGAAATAGAATATGAAAAAGGAACCTCAAATTCCAACGCAGATGCACTTTCGAGAATAAGACCGGAATTTCAAATTATTAAGACTAACGACAACATATTTGACAAACCCTGTAATTTAGTACATTGCATTTCACAAGATTTTAAATTAGGAAAGGGCTTCGCCAAACAAATTGATGAAAAATTCAATAGTAAAAATTATTCAATCGACATAAACAATAAAGATCAGAATTTAATCATTCAACCTATCTTCCAAAATAAATATAAAATTTTACACTTGATGACGAAACAAGATTATTTCAATGAATCTGTATTAGAGAATATTAAAGATTGCTTAAATAAGTTGAAGAACTATTAAGTTCAAAACGACATTTTTGAAATTTATATGCCTAAAATTTGTTCAGGCTTAGATCAAATCTCATTTGAAAAAATAGAAAAATTTTTGAAAGAAATTTTCAAAGAGACTCATGTCAAAATAGTAATTGATGAAATAGTTCAAGAAGAAATAAATATGAATTATGAAATTGAAAGTTTAATTGCAAATATCGACGAAGAAGACTTAGACACAGTACATTCAGCAGACGAAAATGAACTTAACGGAATAACCTATAAAGACACTTGTATTAATGTTGGTAAAAATCAAATAATCATCCAAAAACACGACGAAGAGACAGAGTGTCAAATTTTAAGAATATTTCGTAATAAACAGAGATTTATAATTAAATTAAAAGCAACTGACTTAAAAACAGAAATTTTCAAATTTATAAAAGATTATTTTGCTTCCCGTGTAAATTATTATTGTTTGTTTAATAAAGATATAATTATACCCATAAATGAAGTTCTACAGGAAAATTTTAGCGGAGAAACATATAAGTTGATCCAATGTATAGAAATATTAGAAGATATAATAAGACCCGAAGATCAGTTAGAAACAATTTCGAATTATCATTTAGGAAAAACCAACCATAGAGGCATTCTAGAGACATACCAAAAATTTAAACGCAACTGGCCTAATATGTTTTTAGACATACAAAAATATATTAATAATTGTGACATATGTCAACAAAATGAATACGAACGAAATCCTTATCAGATTCCTGAAAACCTTACACCATCTCCCAATTACCCTTTTGACATTTTACATATCGACACATTGACGTTGGAAAATAAAAAATATTCAACTCTCATTCACGCTTTTCCCAAATTTGCCCAATTAGTGTATACACCTTCTGCAATTGAAATTACCAACAGATTTTTGAACTACTTTTCTCAGTACCAAACTCCTAATGAAATAATTTTTGACAGTGGAACTGAATTTTATAATAATTTGGTTGAAGATTCACTAAAAACATACAATATCACAATCCACATGACATGTGTGGATAGCCCTAAATCTAACGGAGTAATTGAAAGATTCCACTCCACAATTATCTAGCATTTAAGAATTTTTAATCAAAGGGAACATTTCAAAGATCAGAAAAATTTCAAGAAGATACAATTAGCTTTAATAGCTTATAATAACTCAATAAATTCAGTAACTAAATTAACACCAAATGAAATACTTTTCGGCTCAGCAAAAGAAAACCCAATTTTGAAATTTAAAAGTTGTAACGAAGATTATCTGCAAGAATGGCAAGATAAACTTAGAGCATTGAAAGAGAAAGTAGATAGAAACATTAATGTAGAAAAGAATAAAAGATTTTTGAAACAGAAACCAATAAATCAAAATTTGGATAATTTGAAATTTGATAGTGCATTAATCAAAGAAGGAAAAAAGAGATTACAGAAAATCAAGAAACCACTGTACAGAATCCATAAAATCGAAGAATATAATCCCAAATTAGGAGTGATAAAAATAAATCCTAATGAAAGACATAAAATTGACAAAATCAAAAGAAAACGACTTTATGTTGCAGATGTTTCTGCGGAGGAGAAGAACTGACCTTATTGACAGACAATCTTGGTATTAACATATTAGATTTAGGAAAAGTTAATGTATATAAAGCATCCCACTATTCATGCTTTTATTATAAAACGGATAACTTACAGTTGGAATATAATAAAATAATTGATTATGAAAATGAAGTATTCTTGAAGTTAGATAAAGAAACTATAGACATTAATTACAAAAGAGAAATGCAAACTTATATGAATATTTTGAATTTTAATATTTTTAGATTGGAAAGTAAAATTGACAATATATTTAGTCATGAACGTAGTAAAAGAGGATTAATAAATGGGCTAGGGACTATTATTAAAAGTATATCAGGCAATTTAGATTCACAAGATGCCGAAAAATATTATCAATTATTTGAAAAAATACAAAGAAATCAGCATATCCTCCAAGAACAAAATTTAGAGAACATACGAATTATTAAAGAAATGATTTCCAAATTTAATAAGCAAATTGATTAAATTCAGCACAACGAATTAGTATTGAAATCAAAAATGATGCAAATGAACGATATGTTAGGAGAAATTATAAATTGGCAAAATGTTCTAAAACTTGAAGATATAGTTAACCAATTAAATTTATTGAGTATATGAAATATATATATATATATATATATATATATATATATATATATATATATATATATATATATATATATATATATATATATATAAATAAGCAAATGACTATTGTTCAATTGATTCCGTATGAATAGAGAAAATTTCCACCAAGTAACGAGAAATGGCATTTCTGAAATACTCCAAATTATCAAA
The DNA here is from genome assembly GCA_963989225.1 of Dromius quadrimaculatus. Taxonomy (NCBI): domain Eukaryota; kingdom Metazoa; phylum Arthropoda; class Insecta; order Coleoptera; family Carabidae; genus Dromius; species Dromius quadrimaculatus. Next base: position 26,779,911 of record OZ022326.1, on the reverse strand, counting down.
TTAGATTACGCTTACATTTATACTATTTCTGCAGAAATATATATATATATATATATATATATATATATATATATATATATATATATATATATATATATATATATATATATATATATGTATATATATATATATATAAAAAAATTGTTGTTTATCGACTGTAAATATTATATGTTATGATGTTTATTGGGTAGTCAGTCTTTAATTATTCAAAAATTCTCATTTATTTCAATGACCCAAGCTTTCACCAATAATTTTTGGCTTCTTCAGGGGACTAAAGTAATGTAAACAATCAGACAGTTAAATCAAATTGACAAGTAAAAACGGATAAACTTCAACTTACAGAAAAATAGAGAATTAATAATCACAAACATTGAGAAAAACTAACAACTGGACAAGAGTAAGCCAACCATAAAAAAACATCAAAAACTCTTGAAAAATCAATAAATAAAAAAGGATGGAGGAATAAAATAACTGACGATGATAAAAATATAAAAATATATATTCTTCGCAAAACATGTGTAGAATTTGATAGATAAATAAATGAATGATCAACAAATGAATAAATTCTTTGAAATTGAAAAAATAAATAAACAAGGAGTGTCATGAATATGAACACTTGATTATATTCGAATAATATGAACTTAAATTTTGGGTATCTGTTTTTTTATTAAGAGTGTTGCTATGGAAATTTACATGATACATTTCAAGAAACAGACGTTTGACATAATTATCACTCCTGTCAAGAATTTCAACATTATCAAAATCTGGATGATGCTTGGATTTGTTAGTATGAATTGATAATGCACAACAGTTGACTTTTCTAGGATTACTACAATCACTCCTATGGGCTATAATTCTTGACTTCAAAAGCCTACATGTCTGTCCAATATAAATTGAAGTGCAGTCCTTACAACTGATTTTATAAATAACATTACTTTGATTATCAATAGATGCGGAATCTTTAAGTTTAGTGTAAAGACTTCTGATAGTGAGGTAATTCTTAAATGTTATAATGGAATAATCATTCTTTAGATTTTTTCTAATTTTGTCAGATAAAAAAGGGATATATAGTAAAGATTTATAAATGTCAGCATCAGAGGAAGATCGATTGCTCAAATTAGAAGGAAGAGAAATTGATAAATTGCAATCATTAATATTGGAATTGATATTGTTCAAAAAATCATTATTATTATTTCTAAAAATGTATTCATTGATAAAATGTAAGGGATAACCATTATCTAAGAAAATATATTTCAATTTTTGTAGATTTTCATGGAGATACTCATCATCAGAAATATATGAAACTCTGTTTTTCATATTAACTAAAGTATTAATTTTCTGTTTCAAATTATGTTGAGACAAAAAATGTATATACCTCTTTGAAGATATAGGTTTCTGATACTAACTTAATTCAATTTTGTTATGAATATTCCTGATTAAAAGTACGTCCAGGAAAGCAATTTTTCTCTCAGATTCTTTTTCAATAGTGAATTTTATAGAAGAATTGTAGGAATTGAATGTCGAAAGTAGTTCAGGGATATTATCTTCCTTCACAGATAGAATAATGTCATCTACAAACTTTTTGATGAATGGAATATTAAAAGAGAGTTTTGGGATACAAGAATCAAGAAGATCATCCATAACAAACTGTGAAAGGATAGGACTTATAATACTACCCATAGGACAGCCATTAGTTTGCTTATAGAATTTATTTCTGAATTGACTATAATTTCAACCAAAAATGAAGGACAGTATTTCAGAGAATTGATCCAAGGTCAGTCTACAATGTAATGAAATGATATTCCAATTCGTAAAGATGACAGAAGAAGCTAAATCTTCAGAGATGTTACTGAATAAAGAGACCACATCCAAGCTAATCAAAATATGGTCATCAGGGAGTTCAAAACATCTAATAAATTTGGAAAAATGGAATAAATCTTTAACATAATAAGGGTTGTCAGCATTATAAGATTTAGAAAGTATATCAGTTAAAAAATAACATATTTTTGTATTAGGGGAATTAATAGAAGATATGACTGGACCTAAAGATAAAGAAGGCTTATGAATTTTTGGAGCACCATAAAATTTTGGGGACACTGTATTATAAAAAAATAATTCTTCAGCTTCTTTATCAGTAAC
>OZ022326.1:26527772-26775272 GCA_963989225.1 Dromius quadrimaculatus | reverse complement strand
CTGGCTTGGCCGATTATTACAAAAATAGCAGATAACTATTCTGATACAACATCAAGTTCAAATACTGAATTTCAACATCCTACGGTTAATCATTCTGGATTTATTAGAGAAATTTGAAAGAATTTCCAATGAAGTGCAGACGATTGGATCCATATTGTGTGATGCACAACTAGACCTTATACCAGTCTTGAATACAAAATTTCAGCATTATACGTTCAGCCAGTTTTGAGATTTGCGAGTTACGCACGCACGCACGAACGCACGTACGAACATACGTACCGACATCAAGCCAAAAATAGTCAAAATGGATTCAGGAATCTGGATGTCGGTCCAACACTATTCTCGATATCAGTACCACAGGCGCGTGAACTCAATCCGATATTAGTCTGAGATGTTTTTCAGAAGTGCAAGCTTAGCAAACAAGTCCATAACCATTGTAATGGAAGAAAAAAACATTGTTTTGGTTCTACTGACAATATTTCATTCCATCTGTGTTTTGATAACACCGTCTCTTCAAAAAACCTTCCAATACAAAACTTCCTTCAGACTTCTTCTTGATTAGTCCTTCCCTGGATCATACCGTTTTTTGATTGTAGAAAAAAATCAATATCAAAATATTATAGTAGGATGGTAATTTTCATCTCCTCGTGAAAATTTGCTTAAGACCATATTAATCAAAAAAAATCAACTGACTAACATAAAACCAGTTAATAACGCGTTTATATTGATTTGAGTGCAGTTTAAGGGACCTGCTCATCACTAAGATCTTACTCAACTCACACTCAATTGTCACCCACTTCTAATCCAAATTCAAGCAGTCGAATGTCTTTGAATTCATTGTGACATTCAATCTGTCAGATTGAGTGAGAGATGAGTGTCAGGTGAGTATAGGTCACGTCTCTGAATCTGGCTCTTATTCTCAATAGCTATGGCGCAGCCCTACGGATAGAAGATGTTCCAGCATCCACACCAAAAGAAGTTATATCCAATTTCACATTGAGACCGACGCTGTTTGGTGGCAAGACATCCTGGGATGAGTATTCAGCTCAATTAGAGCTGATTCCGAGAAATAATGGCTGGAATATAGAGCAAAGAGCTATTGTACTGGCTGGAATACTCCGAGATACAGCATTAGCGGTACTCTCAGGTCTGAATGAACAAACACGCCTTGATTATGGGAAGCTTACGTCTGAGTTGAAGCTGCGCTCCGGGGAGAAACACATGAGGGAACTACTACATGGGCAGCTTCGAAACCGCACACAGCTGCATAAAGAAGATATAACTACACTCGCATATGCTGCACAGAGTCTGGCCAGGAAAGCTTTTGCAAACTGTCCTAGCTCAACACAGAAATACGTAGCAGTAAGACAGTTTATAGGCGGGAACATCAGCGACGATTAGATTGGGCAAGTTGTTCGGTTAGCGAATCCAGAGACGGTGAGAGAAGCGTTAACAGAGGCCCTGGAAATTAAGGTGGCCACGAAGGCGTCAAGACTGGCAAAGAGAGTGAGATTGATCGGGCGCGATGAGGCAGAGCTCGAGGTTAAAAGAACCATGACTTATACAGGAAATCTCGGGCAAGAATGATTCTCTTCTCGATTTGTACCGACCTCACCCGGATCGAGAAGAAGAATTAGATGCTGGCATTGCGGCAAGGAGAGTCATATTTAAATAGATTGCCGTACCAAGCATACTGTTAAGAATGGCATGGATACGTCATGTGGACGGCAGGAATTACCTAGATTCTGGAGGATAAGATGCTGGCAGTGTGATCAGGAAGGACTTCTTCCAGCAAACTGTCGTACGAGGCACACCGTTGATTGTGATACGAATACATCATCAGCAAAAATCAAGTTTACCAGTCTAGAGAAGCAGAAGCTGACAGGATCCCCCATCAAGAGTTCCAAGCTCATCGATTTCCAAGTGCGGAGAATTCGAACGAGTCCAACCGTGGAAGGACTCGTGGAGAATGTACAGTGTGAAATGGTGCTAGATACTGGAGCAAGTGTCACCATTATGCACCCAAAAGTTCTCGCAAAAATAAGGCAAATTCCAAGTGATCGCGCTCAGACCCAGCCAATTTTGTTAAAGACAACCAATGGGAAAATAATACCAGTACTTGGCGTGGATGAGCTTGAATTCACAATTGGCAGACTAAAGAAGAGACACCAAGTATTCATTGCCGTCATCATGGATAAATGCATTTTGGGTATCGAGTTTCTGCGAGATTTGAGTTGTGTCCTGGATTTGAAGGGTGACGTTCTGGGGGCTGACAAGTGAGAAGAAATATCTCTCTATTGTCGACAAATAGTAACAGAAGGGATTGATGTTGATGCTTCAAGAAACCTGAGTTCTGATGAAATGACTCCAATTGAAGAGCAGAATATCTTCAGTGATAAATTTGGAAATCTGGCTAGAATTGAGAAATTCAAGCAAGATGGATCCGTATTATTGATGCGCAAAGTGCAACAGGCTCAACTGGATGATTCTTTTCTGAAGATGATCAAGGACTGGCTAGAAGCCTGGTTTCCAGAAAACGCTGGTTATGGATCCAATCACCAAGGTCTATTTGGCACAATGCAATTCTCTGAGAGTCAGAAACGGCTTACCATACAGAATATAGGAAAATTCCAATGAAAAGGAATCCAGAGGGAAATTGATAGTGCCAAGGAGTCTAAAAGATTGAATTTTGGAACAATTGCATGATGGTAATAGCGGTGAACATTTTGGCATCAAGAAGACAGTTGATAAAGTCCGTGAACGTTTCTACCAAGTTGGCTTCCGAAAGAATGAAGAAAAATATTGCAAGACTTGTGAACGCTGTAGCTCGAAGAAAGGGCCCGCCACTTGGCAGCGCGCTGAAAAAGCAGCAGTACAACGTTAGCTCTCCGTTTGGGAGGATTGCCGTGAACATACTCGGACCTTTGCCTATTACTGCACGGCAGAACATACAAGCTACCAGCGACAGAATGAAGGCCTGATATGGCCTGCAAGCAGACGGTCTCAAGTTCCAGCAAGGCGATGGGATGTGGTTCCATAACCCCAGGAGAAGAGGAAAGTGTCTCAAATTGGAGAAAGACTGGGAGGGACCATACGAGGCCATAAAATGTTTAAACGACGTTGTATTCCGGATACGGAGAAGCAGAAACAAAAAACCGAAAGTCGTCCATGGAAACAAGTTGTGGCCGTACCAAGGACGAGATTCTCAGTTCGCAGAGGACGACGAACCATGAGAGGAGAGCAGTGTCACAAATATAAAATATTTGTAATAATTGGTTCACATAATCCTTTATTCGACTCCGTTGTAAATGTAATCCTAGTAAGTATTGACAAGGTCGATGTGCAATTATCGGACATGATTGACAGGTTACGGTCACTAGATATTCGGTGGTTGCCAGGCAATAACTGTTAGACAATTGAATGTTGGCCCATTGTCGGCTAAGGTATATGAGAGTGTGGGCTAGGAGAGGAATTCAGTCATTCAGTGATTCAGTGAGAGTAGCGTCAGGCCTGTGTCACTCTTACGGTAAGAAAAATGCAAAGTCTGCGTATGTGTTAGTGAGTGTTAGTTATTGCACGGTATCGCACATTTTACGTGGCGCTAGTACGATAGCCTCTCACCCCCAATCCCCTCTATCAAAATGTCCTGGATTCGAAAATTGAGAAGGCTGTTACTTCTGTCCGCTGTCTTTGCAATCGCCATTGCATTGTGTCCTGTATTGTGTATTGTATTATTCAATATTATTGTGAGAGTGACACCATAGATTTTATCAATGATGCCGAGTAGAGAAAATCTTGTAAGTATATTATTATTAATATTTGATATTATCTCGATATATTTGTCATTACTAACCCAACAAAAAAATGTGCCATCATAAAAATGTTAGAATGAGATATATCTGATGTCATAATGAAAAACTATTCTATCTGTGATATATCTAAAAAAAAAATCTGCGTACATGAACAATGCCTGGTCAATCCCCTGCCCATGGAGGAAAGAGTGGGCCTGAACTGTTCTCCACGTGCAGAGGATTTGAGGAACAAACGGTGAGCGAATATGAATCGGAATGAACTGAGAGAGTTGAGCTATTGGCAATTGCTTGATCGTGGCTATCGAGTTCGTGAGCTGCAATTCGATATTATTCAATTCAAAAATGAATTGGAACAACGTTTCAACGTGGGTCAGGTACTTCGTCCCGTTCGTATTCAAGGCAAGACCTCTCCTATCAAAGTAAAAATGAAAGTTTTGATGAAATGCATGAATATAATAGATGCACCCGATGCTCCATGAATCAATCCAGCTAGAACCGAACTAGCTGGAATAGAACCCACTCGAATTGATATCACCGAGGAGCATGAAGACGTTGAAAATATTCTACCAAGGCCTGTGTGGAGGAGACTCCTGATCATCAACTTCACAATTCGTTGATGCATATAAGACAGCTATTTCAAATAATACTGTTAGGTGCAGTATCGGCTCGTATTGTGGATAATGGCGAAAACTTTCTCCTCACTTACCGAATTCTACTATCCTATGATAATCAAAATCAATCTGATCCAGATTCTTTTCCGACATTCCCAGTTTCCAATAATCCTATCTCACGCGCTCTTCCACAGATCACTCGCATGGATGCTGTAGCATCGGAGATAGATATTCAAACAATCTCTAGGTATTCAATCGAAAAATTGCAAAATTATGAGTGTGATTCATGTTTTCAGCTCTTTTGTTTTGAAAACATAACTCACATCCATAATTTAACCGTTTTACGGGACTATGGGTCTGATGAGAAGTTTTATCTCAGATATGCAAGCGCAGATTTCTCGCAAATAGTCGATTATTGTGAAAAACAGAGCCTCGATTCCCAATTTCATTCCATATCCCAACATCTTATCCCATATGGACATCCACTGTATGCCTTCTAATTTTTGTAGGCAGCATAAAGCAACCATGCAGAATAAAACTATAGGATCATTACATTCAATATTATGAGGTCATTTTTCAAAATTGATTGATAAAGGAATTAGAAAAATAGATACAGTAAAAAACAACGACGTTGTTAAGAATTTTTCTGTCAATCATTGTAGATAATTTCCTTTTTTTTATATTTTCCGTTATTCTTCTCTATATATGTTCCATATTTTTTGTAGTATAACAATTTAGTTTCTGTCTATGATCGTTCAAAAAGTGACAGTGTTTGCACTTTGTACTTGACATTTCAATCCAAATTTACAAGAACATTTATGTGAACTTCAACAAAAGCTGCTCAATTTCTGATATCTGTGACTGTTTTACAAAAATTAGCACGATCGTAGATACAACATTGAAAGACACACGTGTAAAAAATCTCTTATGTTATTTGCACTTTATATTTTGCTTTTATTCCTATATGTTTTTCATATAACTCCGTATTTTTGTACATATTTTCCCTAATACTTATATGTATTTTATTTATTTGTAAAAATATATGTATATATTTGGAACGAAATTCTGATTTATTTTGAATTTATGATACTTTTTGAATATTATAGGAGTCAGTAAAACTCAAATTTAGCCCTCTAGAATTAGTATGTGCACGGCGCCGTTTGGATGTGTTAATGTGAAATCTTGTAAATTTTGGTAGCATCGTACTGTCAAGTCTTCTCTCTATTGGTAGTCTTTGGTAACTGTGCGCGATATGGTGATCTTGTAAGTGTATAAGGTTAATATTTGTACTGCAACCTGTGATTATAAATCAATAACAGTAAAATTTGGGACAATACGATAACCTCAAAATTGCTCTGAGAGTTCCAGTCATGGTTCCAAATTAAAACAAAATACCTCTCATGTAGTTATCACGTTTTAAAAGAAATGTGAAATTCCAAATAACGTTGAACTATATGGAACTCTTGAGACAAGTAACAGATAACGAACTTGGCATCCCTTAAGATACATTATCATTAATTATTTGGTATGCATTTGAAATATTAGGTTAGTTGTAACATGACAATTTCAAATTTACTCAATCAAAATGGTATTAATCAAATTTCATCGTATTAATATGAATTAATATTATTATAAATATCTTTTGCGTGACATGGTCAAATGCTGTGTCAACAGAATCCTATTGATTAACACTGAATATTTACAAAGACGTTTTAGTTGCTCAATATAACGTGTTAAAATTGATAAATCACTAAAATAGTATTTTACTACATTTTGCACACAAAAATAGACGATGTACTGTCAAGAAAAAGAGCCCTAATGAAGACTAAACTTTCAGTTTTGACAATACTTGTTTCGGCTTGGTTAAAAAATACACTTTTCAAGAAAAAGTCGGCAACTATTAATTCGTGAACCTCTGGCAAATCATCTGACTGTTCCTTATGAACCCACCAGAACTTATTTTGTGACTGATTCTATTTTAGGTCGAAATAATACACGGTTCCTATCTCTTAAACACTAACTGCTGATCGTTTTAGTGCGTGATGATATCACAGCGGCGCTTAGTCAATAACCAAGGTCCGTAGACTATACAGGTTACCTCAATCAGTCAGCTTGTGGGTATCGCTGAGCGGTGTACAGAGAGAGCACTACGTCACTGCTAGCCCTGTCTATATCTTGCTTCAGCGTTTGTCGCTTGATATAATATAAATTCGAATTTTTTCGAAATCTTTTGCAGTCAGGATGCAAAGTACTTCTACTGAAATGAACTGTATTGGTATCATAGCAGCATTAAAAGTGAAATTGATTGATTTTTTTTTACATTTTCATCAATTTTAAGTCCTGGTTTTCAAAAAATGTTGTTAGATTCATGATTGCGAGATTCTTTTGCATTCTCGAATAATTTCTTAGTGAGTGTAACGAGTAGAGAAAATCTTTTATTCTCGAATGCAAAAGTGACATTTTGCAATCAAGAACTATTGGAGCTTCGCTCTACACATCCTGTGTTATTTTATTCTACTGTGCATTTTTTCTAAACACAAATTTATCATCTCTTGAAATAAAGGTGAAATACATTTGAGGTTCTATTTTCGACGCATAGATAGCGTCTATATTTTTGCTGATTATTTCCAAATAATCTAATATTTCAGCAAAATAATTCAGCAATATTCATTGTGAATGTACCTACAGCTATGGAAAAATTGGGTTTTGAAATAAACCATTCGCACTCACTTCGCCTGGGAGATTATTAATATCAGCGGATGACACTTCTAATTCCTTTTCCAATTTAAATTTATGTTTGTTCATATCGTAACAATGACAAAATTGTATGAGGTATCATGATTCAGCTTGATCTTAGAGCTAATTGCATCGCACTAAAAATCAATATATCAACTTCATGTGTCACAATTCAGGTACTCGTTTGGTTTATGGACCTTGGTCAATAACAGCGTCTCGTCGATTACGTGACAAAATTTAAAGAATTTCACTATTTTGTATGTTGTTTGTAGAGAAAATGCAATAGAAACAAAAAGTTTTATCTACAGGATGTTTAATTACAGGTTATAATTTTCATGTTAAAATACAACAAGCTTATATAATTTTTCTTTTCAGGTGGACCCTATTGAATCAACTTTCTTGTTGATTGTTTTATTTTTATATTTAAAATTATTTTTCACTTTTTACTTTAGTCTACTATTTAAGCGTACTCTTCAATTTTTTTTTTCTGTATAATTTTTCATTAATAAGTTCTGAAAAATCTATTTAACTCACGTATATTGAATATTTAGATTCCTCAAAACATGCGTTTCACACATCCGCATAACGTTTTTTTCATATCTAGAACAGAGCTACAAGTCTTATTGAGATTGGTGGTCTGGACTATGTTTGATCTTCCTGTAAGTGAAATATTGAAATGAATCCTTAAATATCAGATGATAAATCTTGAAAAGATGTTTTTTGAGGACCATCGAACCAGTAGTATTCATATTTACCGTATTTTATGATCCAGTCGCAATCATCAGGTTTATTGTCCATCGGGCCTCGCATATGTGCGTCGCACCACACACCATTTATCTAGACTTGCCCTATCGTAGCCCATCACTTCTTTATAACTTTTTCATCTTCACTTCTATTCCCATAGATTTTTTGGAACAACTCGAGACGTCCCTTTGTAGCATCATGTTTTGCTCCAAGGGCCAACATCCGGCAACGTATTATTTGATGATTAAGAAAATCTCATTGTAATTCAACTTGAAACGGTAAAATTTTCATCAATTCTATAAATGCTTCTTAAGACACAATATACTTTCCAGAATACAGGATAGTTTCTTACTCTTTGCGGAAAATGCAGGATTATAGTCATTTAGTGTAGATATATGGCATACTGCGAGTGCTCTTGATAGGGGATCTGTAAACTTTTCATAGATATCGTTGATATTCAGGAATAATGCTTTCCTATTTGTACTTAAATCATTGAATTTCAACGTTTTATTCGAGGTATCTCATGTTCGTCAGCACGGTAACAGGAATGTCCAAATCAGTACAATGTATTCGCACACGGTTATCGCGATTCCGATAATAAATGTAATAGATAATCTTCGAGTCAGCTTCTTAGTGAGTGCACGATTAGTTACAGTCGATCGTACGTTTCATTTCATTATTTAACACTTCGTAAACATAGCAACTGTCGAAATTACATTCTATGATTTTCCCTTCGCAAAGTTGAACAAATTCCTCACTTGTCCAATATCCTATTGAAAATTGAGCTTCATTGAGTGATTTTGGGAGTTGACGTTGAATAATATATAGGGAAAACTACTGTAGCTAAAGATAGATTATCATCAAGAACGTCTAATATATAATTATTTTCAATATTGATTGAAGGTTGGACTTCATTATCTTCAATATTTTTGAACATTTTTCCTGGGTCCTCCAAGTTTGAGTATTGAGTCATTTAGTCTACTCTTCGAGGCATCAAGCTTCTTCAAGTCAAAATCAGAAGTCGTATACTATACACAATGAATTATATAGATCTGAAATTTATTTACCTGAGCTCAAGGGCCAACGTAGACTTTAAAATAAAATACAATATAATGAATCTTGAAAGAACGTGCCACCTCATTCTCTGATGGCGACAAATTTTGGCCATATACGTATTCTAAGAAACAAGCATCTCGTGTTCCTGGATACATGCGTATTCACAATAAATCTTTTGGAACTACATTTGATATTGTTCAAAGTTTCGCAAATTTGTCTATTATAGTGTTCACATTGCTTCCAATTCTGCTGATGTAGTCAGATATTGTTCAATTGACTCAAAATATTCAAGATATGATACTATTAACATAATATCAGTTACTGATCAAGATGTTCTAAATGTCAATCAAAATCTGGAAACAACTCGAAACTCAGGGCCACATAAGTTTTTACCTCTAATAGTCAACAATGTAGTAATTCCCTTCTTGAACTCTCAGAATATTCATCCAATCCACTCTTAGGAACTGATGTATCTCCAAATTTAGGTATGCACCAGATATCCTCAATTATCGTCTTATATTGATTCCACCCAACATCTCTAAAATATTCGAATTCATTCTTCACGATTATTTTTATAGTTATGTACGTCTTCCTTATTTGATTTGGCATGATTTTGTTGAAGATAGATCAATAAGTACACATCAGAACTTCTTCATTTAATATTCATTAAATCCACCCGACGGTAACTCACAAGCTAATGTAATATATCGTCGACTTGGTTGGAAGAACTTATAAGTTCAAATCAGGAAAGTTGGCAGGGCGAACGAGAAAAATCATTCAGTAAAATATTGCTCAACAGTTGGAGACTTATTTTGTTCTAGAATGCTATGTAGCACGTTGAAATTTATTGGATTCTCTTACCAAAAAGTCATTTAGCAAATAATATTGGACTCACGAAATTTGTGTATATAACATCACAAAGGACTGTAATTTTATCAATAAATTTCTCTTGCAAACATATTTCACCTAGCAACATCCTGAGAGTCATCTATCCGGTTAGATATCCTGGCACCTTTATATTACTTGATAAAAAGACCAAGATTTCTTACAAATATAGGTACAGTAGGAGCTTTCTATTTTGTAAAATTTTATCCCCTGCTGTCATACGATGTAATCTTTTAAGGCTGCTCTCAAGCAGCACAACGAGCGTTCAAGTTACAAAAAACAGCAATTGAAAATATATTCCAACTTTCTTTCTGAGCATCATGTCCCGAATTGTTCAGAACAGAATTCATATTAACACTACCTTGCATATATATCTTAAATGCTGCTTTACAAATTAAAGAAAACTTCAACAGTTTACAAACACATGATGACATAGATTTATATAGAACACGAGGTATAGGTAACCTGAAAGAACCTGAAGTAACTCTGAGCGAAACCAAGAACAATCCCAACTAACTTGGATTGAAAATTTATGATGAACTATCACGATTTCTAGAGAATTTAGTCGATAAAAGATAGGATTCAAAGGAAGACACTCGGTAAAGTTTCACAATTTTTATAAAAGTTTGATACTTTATTGCAATTTCGGCTGTTATGCCATCATCAGGAGTATAAAGTTTCACAAGAAATTTCAGTTCTATTTATACATATCTATATACAATATACAAGTCCCATGAGAGGGCGGAGCTATCATCTAAATGGTAGGAATTAATAAAAACAATACGGGAGCGGAGCTATCAGCTAGACGTGTGAGATATTGAAATATCTAGAAGCGGAGTTTCCAAAAGCTCTAATTGTTCATTCATCAACTTTTCTTCGTTTTTAACCGCATTCTTGATCTCATACGCTTCTAGATATGTTAACCTCTCAAGCTCGCCACACACGATGCAATTTTTCAAGCAATTTTGTTCACTTGGCGCCGCACTGGGTGCCACGCTTGCTCCGATGCAAGAAATTTGGTGCGATGCGGGGTACTAGACTTACCACGAGACTTGTTTTCCAAGATAGGTTCGGTGCTATTTTTCGCACTTGCTGCGGCACTGACTGCTGTCCACAGCCAATCAAAGCAGACGATGAAATCACGTGATTACATCACTGAGTTGTTTGTCGCATCAGAATCCTGTACCTCGTTAGTACATTGTGTTTTGTGGTGTTTAAAGATACAAATAAGTGAAAATTATGGTTAGTGGAAATTAGGTAACGTTTACGTTCCCTAGCTCAGGGTGAATACCAAAAAATTAAATGAAAATTCCCTGACTTCCAGGTTTTCCAGGTTATTTTCAATAAAATTCCAGACAGTAAAAAACGAAAGTTTGATACAAGTTTCCATATAATCACAGACTAATGTTGCAATTCTGTGTGAACCCTATAAACTGTGAATTAAAAACAAGATCGCAACGAACTTGATATCACGTACTAATTCACATTAATCGACAAAAGTAAATGTACTTTGATAAATTTTTTTTTTTCATGAATTTATAGATCTGGAAGACTAATAGATTTGCACAGATGGCCCTAGTATCTCAAAGAGTGAAAATATACTTTTATGAGTAATAATGCATAAATAACCTATGATGTATTTTTTCCAGACAAATATCAGAGATTCCCTGACGATTCCATGACATTTCCAGTTCATCTAAATTCCCTGACATTTCCAGGTTTTCCACGTTTGGTATACACCCTACTAGCTCGTCAAACAGAATGTTGAATACTCTGCGGCCTTGATTCCTTCTCAAAAATTACTCTCTTGACCAAAGATTTTCCTTCTTTTTTTTCTGTCTCGTAATTCGCAAGCTATAACTGCAGCAAATGCTCCTGTTCTCCTCCGACGATTAGTTTCGGCAAAATCCATACTTGTAATGTGAAAATCTACCAAGTCTACGTTCTAGTGTTAGAATGAGTGGCGCAGCTTGCATCGTGTGATGCGAGAATAAGTGTCACACTAAGTGTACCTCAAAGTGGCCCAGTGCGCAAGAAAACTTGCTGCAAATTAAGTGAACAAAATTGCATGGAAAATTGCCTCGTGTGCGGCGGGCTTTACCCTAGATATTTTAACCTCTCACCTCTTGATTTGCTCAATAGAACCAAATATAAAATTTACTTTAGAAGTAGAAACTACCAAGAAAATGAACTTCTTGGATCTAACCTTGGAACGAAATGATCAAAATAAAATTAACTTCCAAATTAACAGAAAACCACCTTACACAGACACAATCATCCCTTCAGCCTCGAACCATACTTCCAATATAAAAATGGCAGCATTCCATAGTTTTATTGACAGGTTATTGAGCATACCATTAAATGATGACAGTTTTAAACAAGAATTAGATATAATTGTAGAAATAGCAAAAAATAATGGTCATGACTCCAATATTGTATTTAGTTTACTGAGGAAAAAACAGAGAAGGATTCTCAACAAATAATTTCATAATAATCCAATAGAAGTTTCACCCATAAAAGATCAAATCTATAAGAAAATGAAATATATCAAAGACATCACCCCCACTTCAACTATTGAACTCAAGAAATTGAACATTGTTCCAGGGTTACATAATTCCTATATTCTTAAAAATCTTTTATTGAATAACAAGATTGTTTGTGAGGATCCGATCTCAAAATCAGGTGTTTATAGAATTAAATGTCATGATTGTGATCATGTATATATAGGACAAACTGGACGTATTTCGACATCAGATTTAATGAACATTTGCGCAGTTTTAGAAACAATGTAGCCAAACATTTGATAGATAATCATCATGTCTGCAGCAAAAATAACTTGGAAATTCTACATTTTGAAAAGAAGGGTAAGAGGTTAACATATCTAGAAGCGTATGAGATCAAGAATGCGGTTAAAAACAAAGAAAAGTTGATGAATGAACAATTAGAGCTTTTGGAAACTCCGCTTCTAGATATTTCAATATCTTACACCTCTAGTTGATAGCTCCGCCCCCGTATTGTTTTTGTTCATTTCTACCATTTAGGTGATAGCTCCGCCCTCTCATGGGACTTGTATATTGTATGTAGATATGTATAAATAGAACTGAAATTTCCTGTAAAACTTTATACTTCTGATGATGGCATAGCAGCCGAAATTGCAATGAAGTATCAAACTTTCATAAAAATTGTGAAACTTTAGCGAGTGTTTTCCTTTGAATCCTATTTCATTATGTTTCACCGAGAGCCTACATCTTCTTCCATTGAATTTGTCGATAAAAGATAGTTCAAAGTCGTATTGAAAAAGTTTTTGCTCTCTAAAAGCTTCTATACCATAGAAGATTTTTTATATAAGAAATATGAATGGAATTGTTTTTGATATTGGAAAATTTGAAATCTATGTATTTGCATGTCACAAAATTTATCTTGTATTATGTTTGACATCATCTATTCCAATGTACTTTAGTCATGAAATAAATGGGACTGTTATCAATATTATAAATCACGAGAGGGTAGCTCCAGGTTTTAATCTGAGCAGATGACTCGAATGATGTTGCTTGAAGGTAAAAATGTTTGAGAGAATATTTTATGCTTAAATTAAAGTCGACAGTGGTATTTGTAGAAAATATTTGTCGGATGGAATTGCTATTATAAGTATATATTGATAGATGCTGGCTGCTACTACTAAGCTTTTTCATTGTGAAATGCAATAAATTGTTTTCATATACTCTTTACACATTTTTTTGTTTGTATTTTCAGATATTTTCTCCCCTATTTCATTACAAATTACTGCGGAAAATGCATTCCCAACACGCATAAATCTTGACATTTTAAATAACTGATTGTTTATACCAAAACTGTGTATTGTTTCTCCATGGCAAAGACAATTTATCGCGATTAGATTCTGTCACTATAACTGTCACTGTAACTATGCAAAATTTATCAGTATAATTGACATGAGTGAAATAATCGTATATAATATCACAAGGGACTATAATTCCATCAATAAATTATTCTTGGAAACATCGTTTACTGAAGCAATATCGTGAGAATCTTCTGTTTGATTAAGTCACGAGAGCGTAGCTCGAGGGATTTTATTCGAGCAAATGACTCGAAGGATGTTGTTTGGAGGTAAACGATGTTTGAAAGAAAAAAATTATGATGGAATCAAGGCTGCGAATATTTCTTGAATGGAATTGCTATTTTAAGTGCCTATCGAATGATGTTGGTTGCAACTACTAACCCTTTTCGTTGCAAAATATTCTTCTCATTTTTTTTTCAGACTTCCTCTTCTCTATTTCATTAATTTTCAAGAAAAGTGCATCTGCAAAAAATTTAATTTTATCATTTTCGAAAAGCTGAATCTATTCGTCCGGCGACCGGACTAAAATATTTTTACAAATTCGCCAGGAAACCGGATGAATAATATATTTCTATTTATCCGACCGAAAAAATGTGTTATCAGCTATCAGTTTCTGCATCAATGAATACGGTATACCCTTAAAAGTTGAATTATAACTTCCCAAAACTCTTAAGAACCATGCTTCGTTACTTTTGTTACTAACCATATACACTTTAGAGTATCCAAAGTAAATAAAATATGATTGAAAAGTGCTTGAACGTCATGAAATAGATAGTAGTTCTTTCATTATAGAAATTCAAAAATACTTTTAAGTCAGAAGTCATGAAAGCAATGTCAAATGTCTCAAAACTATATTTGCTTGGATTACGCTATATATCAAAATTCACATATATAAAACATCCATAATCCTTTTGTCGATCGCTTGAGTCCCAAACATTTCAAATTTTACCATACATAACAATAATAACAGCTTATGCTCTCTTTCAATTTTGAGTGTTTATCAATTGTGAAATTCAAATTTTTCTGCATTAAAAAACATTCTCATTTTAGAATTTTTTTTTTTTGAGAGTATACTTTCACAACAGTCTTCCGTGCTTTCGTAGTACAATATAGCTGTTGAGATGGAATGAAGTTTTTCATCGGACTGAATTAATGAACTAAACGATTAATTGAATATAAACAGAAATATGACAGATCGACGTTCTTTGAAAAATTGAAAATCAGATAACTATGTTCATTCTATCAATTTACCTTTACATGTATTCAAATGAATTCTGAGAAAACCAATTGATTCTCTTGAAATATACGTCTATTGCGTATCCTCAGTGGCTCCACACTATCAGTTAAATTTCACACCTATGAGGTGGGCCGTCAAAAACATCAAACTGTCAAACATAATTTTTGTATGTCATATTATTCGATAAACATTGGTATAAATTATTCACTTGGGAGTAGTTGTGTTGTTAGATGCACTAATACTAAAGCAAATAGCCCCGAACTACATTTTTATAGGTTTCCGGGAAGAGATTATGAAGCGATACGAAGAGAAATGTGGATAACAGTAGTTAAACGAGTGTAATTCCATGCAATTTATAAAAATGTATTAGATATTATTCAATTTTCAGTATCAACCATCTTCAAGAATAATTAAATATTATAACTGTACGTTCTTAACTTGAGCAATTTGATAATTTTTTTTGAGGGCATTGATTTTTTGTGGTAATTTCATGTAGAGAAAATGTTTCTGGACTTTCATGTAGGCACTTACTTTAATTTTTACATTATAAATAATCTGGGTTATTTTCTTAAGTTTGAGGAATAAGTCTGCTTATTATTACGCGATTTTCACCACCTACCATCCCTTTGATCCCTACTGCATGATTACTTCGGAAAATCTTCAACTCTGTCATAAATATAATTGGAGAATGAAAACCATACTAAAATTTTATCGTTTCGTGAATAACTTACCTTTTGATAATTATTTATCAAGAGAATAGTTACCAAATTGTATAGTTTGAGAGCCACAAGAAATTACACAAGCCATTAATATTAAAGGATAATATTAATTTTAAAGCACATTGATATATTTCAAAACATTGACAGGTGACATCACACATCACACCTCGATGTTGTGATTTTTGAATATCGTGCAGCGCTTTCGTCGAAATTTGAGGATACGCAACAGGATCGACTTTAGAGAATTAATTTCATCACGATAAAATATTTCCACTAACATAATTGAATGACGGATGAAATATAGGCTATTGTTTTGCACGCAAAAAAATGACCGTACAAATAAAAATATATTATTCCTCCGGGAGCCGGATTATCAGTCACTCCGTTTTCGAAGACCGATTTGTTTATATTAGAACTGGGTATTGTTCCTCCATGGCAAATGCAAATTCTTTAAATGTCATTGCAATTATGCAAAATCTGCCAGTATAATTGATATGAGTGGAACAATCATTTATTATACCATAGGTAGTTGAAGTATTATCGATTATTTTTGTGGTGCTATCACACATGTTTATTGTGCTTGCGTTTGAATATCACGAGTGTGCAGCACGAGTGGTATTTACAAGCACAATAAACATGAGTGATTGCACCACAAAAATAGTCTATAATACATTAACTACAAATGGTATATGGAGGACTATTCCAGGAGTCAAACCATTTTTTCAAATTAGTTTTCTATGAATCAAATAACAAGTCACGTATTTTCATAGGAACGAGTGAACAAACTTCTACATATTTTTGGTCACTTCTGAGTCCAGATATCCTTTCGAAATTAGTTGTGTAGTCCCGAGTGATAGCTCGAAAATTTTCGTGAGAATTTGTAAAAGTGTAAAAGTGTACATTTCGGCGAGTTCATGTTTGAATTCACTGCACTGCTCTAGGTGAACTATCACTTCAAAAATTTGGTATATATATTTTTCTTCCATTTTACATATATTAAACTAACAAATATGGATGAAAAAAAGATAGAATTGTTGATTGCAATGAACTTTGTGGAGCTTACCGCTCTGAATGTTACATTCAAAACAAAAGTTCCTGATCTAGCCGAGTGTAGGATGCTTAAAAGAAAACTAACCTACTTCGAAGAGGCAGTTCTTAGTTTGAATAATAAGGCAGTTTGATTGAGCGCTGAAAGTCCTGAAAAGAAGGATAAGGTTATTATCTCATAATTTACTTCCGCTGAAACTTCAATTGATACCTTGTATACTGAAGAGTACAAGTCTGAAACTACTAGTCCTGTAACTATGCAACTAGCCAATACATCACCTCTATCGCTTCTCAAGGTTGATTTGCCCTTATTTGAAGGCCAAGTTAAAACCTGGACAGATTTTGAAGAACTGTTTGAAGCAATGATTGACAAAGATATATCATTGAATGATATGCAGAAATTCTTATATTTACGATCTCAATTGAAAAATGAACCCTTGTCCATTGTTTAGGCTTACGGTTTTGTACTTACTAATTATAAGACTGCTTATGCAGCCCTCAAATCAAGGTACGAATCTACTCGGCGACACGCCAGCTGTTTGATTAGAAAAAGGGGAACACTGAAATCCATTCGGGCAGGTATTTTCAATTTGAAAGAAATTCAAGCTACTGATCTAGCTGATTATTTATTGTTTGAATTAGCTTACAATTATGAGACAGCGCTATTCAAATGTCGTACGATGAGGGTCATAGTAGCAACATATTGCACGAGACAATCCAAGATCATAGTTTCGGGATGTCCCAGGACTTCGAGACCTCTCAAGATACATTTTGAAAATAGGAAGCTCACTACGCCCTCTGCGCCCGCTGAGGCTGCATCTACCTCCGATGCTGTCCTTAGGCTTCTTCGCTTGCGCCGTCCAAGAAAAGTTATGCTCTTCTTGGCACTATTGTTTGTTTGGTTACGGACACTTTTGGAGTTCTTCATGTAGTTTGTTGTTTATTAAACAACGCTTCGCAACGCTTGCTAGTAACTGCACATTTAGTTGAACGTTTGGAATTGATTGGTGACTCAGAAAATTGCTCTATTTTGGGAATAGATGGTATTCCTACTAGCTCACTTGGTTCAGTCCATTTGGAACTACGCTCGCGCTTTGATACAAAAGAGGAACTCTCTTGCTACGCTACATCGCTCGCTAAATTGTGTGAAAACATGCCTGTTCATGATCTTCAAGCTGATATGATGTTTTGATAGCTGATACTATCGAGTACGCTTCGCTATCAATGCAAGTTAACCATAACTTGATTGAAGGGAAACCGTCCGATATTTGTATTAGATTTGGTTAAGGTAGTATTTGGAAACTCGCCTATTGATCACGCGTCTCGCAGCTCTCGCTCGTATTTGATATAGTCCACATTACTCGTCAACTCGTCGTCTACCGAATTTGTAGATGCTAGTTGATGAATTGTCTTTGGACAAAACACTTGCTCGTTATTGAGAAGACGTGCACATCCCTGCTCTCTCTCTCACCCCTATGGACGCTTTTGTGGTAGATAATTTTCTTCAAACGCACGCTCACAACACAAATTGAAGTTATACGTTACGTCTCATGTTTCATTCAGGTGCGAATCCTAATTTGTTAGATAATCAAAAATCTTCGCTCAAATGTTTTGAGCCGTCAGAACGCCGCTTCAATAAGAATCCGCTTTCGAAACCGCTGTATGATGAGTTTATGAAAGAGTTTCTCAGCATGAGTCATATGAAAGTTGCCAAAATGCCTGCTTTCTACGTGATGAGCCATCATTGCGACACCAAACTCAAGTCTACAATCAATCTTCGTTGCGTATTCAATGCATCGGCAAAAGACATTTCGGGCATTTCTATGAATAGCTTACTTTTATCCGGTCCTAAGTTGCAACCTGATGTTGATCGCATACTCTGCTTTCGCTTCCATATTGTGGCTCTTACTACGGATATGTTCAAGTTCTTTAGGATGATTCATGTACATCACGATGATACAGAACACCAGAGGATATTTTGGAGACCTAAACCCGATTCGCATGTACTTGAATTTGAAATGAATCGCCTCGTGTAGGGTATGACACCTAGAAGCTTCGTAGCTCAGCGCACGCTTGGACAATTGGTCACTGATGAAGGAAAACCCTTCACGCTTGCTCTGTCAGCAATTCTCGACGACACGCTGATGGATGATTGTGTTTCTGGCGCCAAAGATGTGGTAACTGCAAGTCGCCTCCACGACGAGCTGATAACTCTACTTGGTAGAGGCGGATTCTTTTTGCGCAAATAGCCTACCAGTCATGAAGAAATCTTCAAAGATTTGCCAAAACTACATTTAGAAAAATCGCTCGCCTTCTCAGGGAAAGATGCTATTAAAGAGTTTCTGCAAGCCACCGCTAGTGAAACGTCAACGCTAACGTCAAAAACGATTTTCTTTGTGCATCCGTATTGAAATTGACAAATGAAGTCATTGTTACGTTATTTATGTCTGCTAATCCTTGAAGTTTCTTGTGAGTACTCTGAAATTCAAGCTAGCATGATTGAGCATGAATCCTCCAAAAATTAGTATTTCACGTAAGCGTTATCGTATCAATAGCGGAAGCTTGCAAAAACTCTGTATTATCAGGGTACTTAGTTTTTGTTGGTTGCTTAAGGCTGACGCATTTAGCTATAGAGTTATTCTATTTGACGCTCCGCTCACAGAACGCACAATTCTTTCGTATATTGCTCGTTAGTATGATCCGCTTGGACTCGCGTGTCCAGTTTTCAGTTATGGGAAACAGCTGGTTCAGCAGCTTTGGCTTCTGAAGATAGATTGGGACTCCATTTTGCCTGAATCTTTTCGAAACAAATGGGGTGCGTTTGTTAAATTACTTGCATCGCTCAATGATATTCGTATTCCTCGCTGTTTCAATGTAGATGACAAAAAGTTACGTCTTCTTGGATTCTCTGATGCCAGTCAGAATGCTTACGCCGCCGTGGTTTATCTTCGCGTGATGGAAACTGCGCCTTCGGTTGATCGCTTCTCTAAAATCTGTATCCATACATTGCTTAGAGCTTCTAGAAGCGAAACTGCTCGCTGAATTGGTCAGCTCCGAAGTTGCAGACACTTCATCATACAAATGTTAATCTATAGCCCTTTTTTGTGATCCTACAGTGGTACTTCCCCATTCGCTACAAACTTTTGTCTGTAACCGTGTTTCGGTCATCTTGGATTCAGCTGCGACTTGTGAGTGATCTTCGGTTTGTATCTGAACCCTGCAGATTGTGCTACTCTTCCAATTATGGCTGCAGAACTACGCTCCTATTCTCTCTGGTAAAGTGGTCCGCAGTATTCGGATGTACCAGAGATAAGAATACTGCCAAAGTCTTGACAGTAACTGTTATCGACGCTCAGTCGCATTTGATAGATGACTTGGGAAAATTTTCAACTCTCGGTTGTGCTCAAATAGTACTCGCATATGTACTTTGCTTCGCTCACAACTTTCGCAACCCTACAAAAAAGAATATAGATCCTCTTTCATTTGGAGAGTTGAATCTTTCGCTCATTCATTGGATTCGCATTGCTCAAGCCAAAAGTTTCGCTGGAGAAATCAAAGTTTTGTCTTCGAACAAACCGCATTGCTTAAAACACTGCAGAAATATATCGCCGTTTCTTGACGAATCCGGTTTGATCCATGTTTGAGGTTGCTTACGCAACAGCGGGGTATTTGAAACTATCAATTCTTCATATGAGCTGTTACATGATGACATAAATAGAATATTGATTTGGTCTCGGAGTTCAATATTATTCTTTAACTTAAGCAAATACAGAATTATGACTTATCTTTCTCAAGAATTCACCTTTACTTACTTATATGGAATTAACGGCGTTCTTTTCGACCACGCAACACATTTTGAAAAGCTTTTTGTGATTTTTGATGATAAATTTGCGTTTTGTTCTCATGTTGATTTCGATGTAGTGTCGTCATTCAAAATTCTGGGATTGTTATTTGTTCACTAATTTGTTGTCATCAAGACGCCTATTCATCTTATTAATGATATTGAAATTGTAATATTGTCTCAAAGTTTGTATTCAAATTTACAATGAACACATCTCTAAGCTTGAATCTGATCAAAAACGGTTTGTTATATTTTGTAAGTCCAAGTAATACCATTCTAATTGCAGTTTTGATTAACTTGACATAACTAAAAGGCTTTGTTGAAGGAAGTGTATATGATCTTTCTGAGATTAGTTGAGCATACTGTGAACGGTCATAATATCTTAGGTGAGTATTTTTAGAATTTTCCTGTACTAAAGTTCGAACAAATTATTTCGACTGACTTTTTTCTTGCAACTGATATTCGCACCGATTCTTCTCTTATATATAAGCGTGATTTAATGAGAAACTTCCTCTCCTGGATGTTTCCTACAGCTTGATTTATCATTGAGTATTTAATTTTATGTAAATATAGGTATCAGAGAATTCGATCTATTGATTTATTCTTTTTCTCCTTGCTCGATAGTAACGGCTACATCTTAGCTATCCTAGCCAGAACGGTTTGTCAGCAAAGAAAAAAAATATTTGTTAATTGGCTGAATTGCCTGATTTACATACTTACATTCAGCTTGAATAATATTATCCAATTCAATTTCGTACACAATTATTGTTCATAGTTTTTAGTTTGATTTGCTCGATTATATGTTAGTTTCTTAGTATAATCTTGCTTTAATTAATGTACTTGTCCTATTGGAATAATACATTTGGGATAATATTGAAATGAGATAATATTTATTTATCAAGAAGCAGTATACAGTAAGTTTTATAAGATAAGAAGGTTAATCGAAACTAGTTCTATTATTACAACAACCAAGTTCTTCATTAGATTTCTCATATATCCTAATAAAACATTTAGTGTGCTGCGGTCTGATGTGTTTGTCTCTGAATACTATTCGGAAAAAAGAACTGAGATATAAAAAAGAATAAAGAATGTAAAATGCATGTATCATATGAAAATCTTCATACATAGATCATTCCACTGCAGATGTTTCCTAAGCACAAACTTCACAGCTACATCCGCTAGGAACTGCAATTTCCCTCTTGAATTCATGACCATCTATGCATATCAGCTTTGTGGGGATGACAGTATACTTGACCGCCTGGCAACAATTGCAGGATGATGCATGAGCGGAGGTTTCTGTGAATAATGATAGATTCAAATTCAAGATATATTACAAAGACTCGATAGTACATGTTCGATTGAATCAGGTCAGAAGCACATTGTAGGATAAACTACAAGCTGATTTATTTGTAAAAACACACATAATGTTTCGAACAAAATGACCCTGATTTGGAATGGAATCATTGGTTCGAGAATTTCATCCATAAAAATTGATTCTAGAAGCAACATTTGTGAGAAATCGTGTTTCATTCCGATAACTTTGAAGAGTAAAGCTGCTTCAAAGAAAACAAAAATCTGACTGTGAAGTATGAAATAGTATATTGTGTGCCTGGGGACGAAACAAGACGATTTCAGCTGAGAGTGAGTGTTGCTTGCCCGAACGAAGCGGCTGAAATCGTGTTTTGTCCCGAGCCACACACTGTCTTTTTCATAATACCTGCATTGAAACTTTCCATATTACCAGTTTGCCATAACAAAATAAATATTGATCTTTTGATTTTGCAGGTAACAAGTTGAGAGTAGCTGCTTTTGCTTTGTCAATAGTATGTTGGGGTGAACTTGAAATTGTCGTTTTCATACTTGTTTTCTGAAACTAGTCCTCTCTTTAATTTAATTTACAGTTCCGAATACAACAACTGTCACACTAACGGAGGTTATATGATTTTCATTTAGAGATTGACAATGAGCAAATGCAACTCTGCCAGGGATGAAACGATGTAAGAAACAAATTCAGCGGGCAGAAACAAAATTGTCTTGTTTCGACTGACTAAATAGGCGTTGGAACGCGTTCAATGCAGGTATTATGAAAAGAAAATAATGTATTGGTGTGGAGAATAAAATCAAATTCAATTATGCATGAGTATAATCCATAATTTTCATGTGCAACCATGCGATGTTTGGCATACATTCACTTCATTTGTAAGTTTTACAGCACTTATACGCATTGAAATCCATCAATTAACTCCATGCGTAGATCATTTTGATGGTTTTTGCGATAAAGTAGATTTTGCAGATAGTTTTATCATTTCTAAGCGAATGTTGATGGAATGTATATCAAGTCCATAAATTATTAAGTCTATGGTCTTATTATATTATATATGATTTTTTTCTTTCAATATTATATCTTCTTTACAGTATTTTTTGGAAAATCAATCAAATCTTCCCATGTTTATGTGGACTTATTTTATGAATAAGAATTGAATAGCTAGAACAGAAGTGAATTAATAACTATTGCATGTTTATGCGAATATTTTGTCAACATTTTGCATCTACTAGCGCTGGTCCATGGCGGTAGTCTCATTCTGTCTAGGTGAAAAGAATAAGACTGCATGCAATTCTATCAATCAGGGTCAGAACATATACCACAGCCTTATTCATAGTCAAAAAAATAGGTTTAAACTTGGTTTACCTCTAGACTCGCTTCATCATTCATTCATAGATGCGATTTAAAAATAAGCCAGGTTTAAATTTTGTTTATTATTTAAATCTACTCGCACCCTAGTTTAAATCTGTTTTAAACCTAAACCATCTGTCAAAGTGAGAATATTCAAATGTGATACTGTAGTAAAATTGTATATTCATGTATCTACTCCCAGTGCGAATATACGCATCGTAAGTATCGAGATACTAGTTGTTATAATATCATGAGATGGAATATTTTTGATATAATTTTAGGATATGAACATGGATTTAGATGATTTTCACGGAATTGTTGGGCACATAGATGATGTGGATCATATTAGAGATATCAGAGAATTTGGGCAACGAAGGCCAAAAATTTATTTGGATCATAAGGATCTATTTCATATAAATAATGAAGATGAATTTGAGAAAATTCATAGGTCTTGTACATAAATAAGTATTAATTCAATTTTTCTCCTAGATTCAGGAAAGAGACTTCACAAAATTAAATAAATGAAGTACTGCCGATTTTAAAAACGATTCACGACAATCGAGGGCGACCAGTTTCTCTAGAAACTCAAGTTCTTAGTACCATACGATATTTGACAGAAGGCAGCTATCAGATTGAAGCTGACAAATTTGTTCTACATCATGATTGGTTTCCAAAAAAAAGAAACAGGCAAAAATCTCAAAGAACAGTCGAACATTTTTCGCCAGAATAAGCTCAATAATACGAGTGCGTACCGCGCTCTTGAAAACCCATGTTGTCGAATGTCCGCTTTGCCGAAAGTCAATAACGTCGAATGCCCACTGAGACGAATTAACCCCCCTACCGCTTTGTGTGAGTGTCCGTTCAGAAGAAATGACTGTACTAGCGGTTTGATAAATATTGAGCCTGGCATATCGTGTTGTAGAACGTAAGTTCGGAGGAATGAAGAGCTCATGCTTGAAATATTGATTTATTTACTTTCCTTAATCATCAAATTACTGGAAAATCTAGTATTTTGTACAGATAGCAAAACTATAAGTTCCACATGAAAGTTCACTAGATTATTTCATGCTCTAACTAAGATTTCATTCTCTTTCCATTTTAAATATTCACCAGATGTTTGATTCCAATTTGGTCATGATTATATTATGTATAGTGGCTCCATCAATTTTTAATTTTAATATCATAGAGAACGGACCACATTCATTCATTCATTCAAAAGAATGATGGATTTCTGAGGAGCAAAAAGCAAAACTCTTTTTTCATGAGCTGGTTTGACTCAATTTGTTCCATATGTTATGAGAAATGCTTTGATAAGTTCATTCATGAAACAACTATGAATAAATAAGAAATTGTTAGAGATGTCAAATACTATAGATCTTTTTCCAAACTCGATTATTCTCCTTCAATAACTTTATGTTCCCATAGTGCATATTAAAATCAATGCGCTACTGTGACCGTGAACAGAGTTGATTCAAAGTTTTTTTTCTCATTTAATTTCAAATTTTAAACATATGTAGTTGTGATCAAACTTCTCTTTTGATATACAGGGTGTATCATGACTAGTAAAAAAATAATAATAGCATACTTCTAACATTATTTTGAGTAAAGAATATCCTATGAACATTGGTCCTATCACTTTTGGTTATCGAGATACAAGAAATCGATATTCTATAGATAGCAGCAGATTTGAAATTAAAACAGAGAAAGAAACAATGGAAACATTGAGTTTATCTATTTCATGTCTTATAGTAACTGTTCAAAATGTGCTTTTTAAACTTGCATGCAAGTTTGATATCGACGAATCATGGGGTTACAAGCAAAATTAATAGTTTTTGGGTGGTTCCGAATGTTAGCAGAGGCATTTATTATTCTCCCTAGTAATTGATTGTCTGTATTTATTTGTGAATTTGAAATCAATTTTACATTGTTTCAAAAGTATCTTCATCCTAAAATACGCTGCTATCTATAAAATGCTTGTCTCTCGTATTTTGGTAATTAAATGAGATAGGATATATTTTTATACGACATTTTTCACTAAAGTTGATGTTAGGAATATGCTATATTTTTTTTTTACACTAACCCAAGTATACTTTGTTGGGTAATGAAAAGATACGGCAACATGAAATAAATTGGAATGGATATCAGATGAAAATTGATAATTCTTATTCTTCCATAAAATAAAAACGATTCCTGGATCATTCCTCACAATCCTAGAACTCCAATGAGTTTCCTCCGATAGTGTCAAAATAATAGCTACTTGAAGTGTTCAAATTCCTCACTAGATCACTTTTCAATGGTAGATCAAAGAATCAAGGGATTTATAGATTTCAATGCCTGGTTAGGTGGTTTGAAGAACACATATATACATACATACATTGTGGTAAATTCTATTTAGTCGATCTGTGCTTCGGTCACACATTATCTTTTTCGTTGAAAAAAAAAGGAATGCATAAAACTAAAGAAAAGATAGGAAGAGGGTAGAAAGACTATGGAGCTAGGCTTTCGTCGAAACTTACGAGGAAAACTATGGGAAATTGTAGTTCATCAGCTTAAAACTTATACTGAGCTACTGAGAAGCCCATAATTCAAATACAATATACAAAATTGTTATAGTCTGATGTACTATTTCAAATATGTAGTTCAGTAGGAGTTTCTAGAAGATTCGCTAACCGGATGTCCTTCAATAAGTCAATAATTATAACTTTATAATATAAATATAAAGTGAAGACTCATTAATGTTTCCAACTATTTCTATTATTCTCTTAATTGCTATTATTTCATTTCGAAATGATCAATATTGAAGGGAAAATAAAATTCTCACAACATGAACAAAATATCTGTTGTGGCCACACAGTACCACAAATTTTGGGGCACTCTCATCGCTGTTTCATTAATTTGAGGCGTTGCATCAATTCATTGTAAATTTCAAATTGTCATATGTCATTGTCAGAGTGACAGCTTTCATTTCCAAAGTGACAGATGGTGGTTATATCTCAGTCCTCACATAAAAGAAGTATTTTTGAGAATCGAGGGTCTTTTTCTGGATTTTTAGGGTCTTTAATTCATTGAAACATACAGTTTTGACAATTGATCACTGGAAGCGTAATCTGAAAATGAGAACGTGGAGATCAGTGATTACTCATTTTATATTTGTATCAATAGTACGGGAGGTAGCGTTGTGTTTGAACGAGTCATTTCATACCGACTGAAAATCATAATAATAATAGTTTTCCCCTATTACAGTTGAGTTATGAGCGTCAGCTGCCGCACCCGCGGTGGAGCTGAAGGTAACAGCATATGAAAGTTGTCAAAAAAAAATTCCGTTTTAGTGATTTCATACCGTGCTAAAATTCATGATATGATTTTTCAGACGATTTCCAACTGGAAAATAAAAGTCAGCTGTTTTGAAAGAGGGGGGTTATATGTCAGTCGTGTGTATGAACTTATCAAAATTTTTTGGGAAAAAATTCATTTCATACCATATGAATTTTTCACAGTTGAATCTTCATACTTCTTGAAAAATAAAAACAATCGTCCGCTGTATTATTAACGGGGGTAAGACCGTCAGTCGGCGTCATGAACATGCCGCGCGCTCAGCCCATCTAAGCGTTGCACGATTACTTTTGCAAATAAATTGACGATCTTTACACCAACATACATTGAGCTGACGATGATTTGTATTCGCATTACCAATGAAATTATAGTATATTTCTATTTCAGGCAGAATTATAACAATTTATAATAAAAAATCAAGTTTTATGTGGTAACGTACAAGTTTTTATTAAATTTTCCATATTTATCAAGTCACGATTCTAGATCATACATATATTTATTCACTGATCATATATATATTTATTATTATATTATTTCTTCTTACAGGAAACGTTGAAAATGAACCAATTGAATCAAAATAGCCAAAAGTTGTATATTTTCAAGAATTGAAAAGAATTGATTGATTCACGCTAAAATTTTTATAGCATCTCAATTAGATATATTTAAAAACATTGGGAGAAAGCCAGACACGTTTTTTGGAGTTTAAGCAATAAAATAGTTTTTTTACACCTTTCTCATATGCGCAGTACCTGGCGTAGTGAGGTAGGTCAGGCAAACATTCAGTTACCTATATATCTTACCTAAAGATACCGTTGTACAAAATTTCTATCTGAATCAAACACCTAATGAAACATGGGTCATGGGCTCTCCGACTATTAGTACTCAGTTTGAGATTTTTATCAAAATGATTATATTATTCTAGGATCACATAATTAGTATTCCAAAGGTACTTGAAACCAATATTTGCTCGGATAGTTGGTAACAGTAACAAAATCGATAATCAATAGCTAATCTGTTTAGTTATCCTTACTTTTGATCTCTGCAAATAAAATCACATTTTTACTATAACTTCAACATACCAAGAAAACGATTTTCAGTACTTCATTTGATTATTCATCAGTTAAAAGAGAATCGCATCATTAAGGATCAACAGAGTTAGAAAATTTCATCCGCACGGTTTTAAATATTTTTTTAGTCACTTATCGTCATTTTCAGCTTCTGCAAATTGAAGTATGAGTTTTTCTTATTGTTAACCTGATATACACAAAGTTGCAGAACTATATTTTGGATTGGCTGATTTAAACCCTTCTGATACCGCTTTATCGCTTCTGGGAGAAGTTAGTTTATCTCTTACATTTCTGGGAACATTTCCTCCAATTTATATTAGCAAGATATGTAACTGTATACCAATTTGCAGAACTATATTCGATCATTCCTTTTTGAGGTGAAAATTGCACGTTTAACCGTCTCCCCTCCTTGATTGCAGCCAATATGACTTCTGCATGTTGGCCTCTTGCTTAGTTGACGTCATAGGAATCTAATGAGAAAAAATCGCCACTATACTCGATCAGTTCACATTTTTGTAGCCAGCTCTTCGTCTACTACAAGATACTTGAACGATTTCGATCAATAAATAAATATATGTATGATCTAAAATCGTCGTGACTTGAACAATATGAAAAATTTAATAAAAACTTGTACGTTACCACATAAAACTTGATTTTTTATTATAAATTGTTATAATTCTGCCTGAAATAGAAATATACTATAATTTCATTGGTAATGCGAATACAAATCATCGTCAGCTCAATGTATGTTGGTGTAAAGATCGTCAATTTATTTGCAAAAGTAATCGTGCAACGCTTAGATGGGCTGAGCGCGCGGCATGTTCATGACGCCGACTGACGGTCTTACCACCGTTAATAATACAGCGGACGATTGTTTTTATTTTTCAAGAAGTATGAAGATTCAACTGTGAAAAATTCATATGGTATGAAATGAATTTTTTCCCAAAAAATTTTGATAAGTTCATACACACGACTGACATATAACCCCCCTCTTTCAAAACAGCTGACTTTTATTTTCCAGTTGGAAATCGTCTGAAAAATCATATCATGAATTTTAGCACGGTATGAAATCACTAAAACGGAATTTTTTTTTGACAACTTTCATATGCTGTTACCTTCAGCTCCACCGCGGGTGCGGCAGCTGACGCTCATAACTCAACTGTAATAGGGGAAAACTATTATTATTATGATTTTCAGTCGGTATGAAATGACTCGTTCAAACACAACGCTACCTCCCGTACTACAAGGTCATCTCGCCGAAAGCTTCAAAGTGATACTCAATTAAACATCAATCAAATAACTTATGAGAGAACCATAATTGACAATCGTTTGAATTACCTCTTCGACACTTCTTTGTTATTTCAGTTTTTTATTATTTTATTATTATCTATGTGGCACAATATTCACCTTATACTTTTTCCAATATTTTCGGCTGTTCATTCAATATTGTTAAAACTCGAATTATCATGCGATTCGTTATATTTTCCAGAAGAAAGCAAATAATGGGAATTATAATGTGAGATTGGTATAATTATAACTGATATTTGGATATCACATGCAAACGCCCGTTAATTGTTGCTTCAGAATAAGCTATTTGGTTTTATCGTGTTTGGTATGAAATTAAAGCTCCTGCGTGAATAATTCAAGAAGAAGTGTCCAACGAAAGTAATAATGTGTAACCGAAACACAGATCGACCAAATAGAGTTTAACACAATGTATGTATGTATATATGTGTTCTTCAAACTACCTAACAGGAATGGAAATCTATAAATCCCTTGATTCTTTGATCCACCATCAAAAAGTGATCCAGTGAAAAATTTGAACACTTCAAGTAGCTATTATTTTGACACTATCGGAGGAGACTCATTGGAGTTCCAGGATTGTGAGGAATGATCCAGGAATCGTTTTTATTTTATGGAAAAATTAGAATTATCTATTTTCATTTGATATCCATTCCAATTTATTTCATGTTGCCGTATCTCTTAATTAAACAACAGGGAGTACCTGGGATAGTGAAGAAAAAATATTATAGCATATTCCCAACATCAACTTTAGTAAAAAATGTCGTGTAAAAATATGTCCTATCTCATTTAATTACCAAAATACGAGAGACCAGCATTTTATAGATAGCAGCGTATTTTAGGATGAAGATACTTTTGAAACAATGTAAAATTGATTGCAAATTCACAAATAAATACAGACAACCAATTACTAGGGAGAATAATAAATGCCTCTGCTAACATTCGGAACCACCCCAACACTATTAATTTTGCTTATAACTCCATGATTCGTCGATATCAAACTTGCATGCAAGTTTAAAAAGCACATTTTGAACAGTTACTATAAGACATAAAATAGATAAACTCAATGTTTCCATTGTTTCTTTCCCTGTTTTAATTTCAAATCTGCTGCTATCTATAAAATATCGATTTCTTGTATCTCGATAGCCAAAAGAGATAGGACCAATGTTCATATGATATTCTTTACTCAAAATAATGTTAGAAGTATGCTATTATTATTTTTTCACTAGTCGTGATACACCCTGTATATCAAAAGAGAAGTTTGATCACAACTGCATATGTTCAAAATTTGAAATTAAATGAAAAAAAAAACTTTGAATCAACTCTGTAAACGTTCACAGTAGCCACGGCAATATTGCAGTTCTCACTCACTTTCTACACGTTTCTAGGTAGCTTGTTATGCGGAAGCGCGTATAAGAGATATTGTAGCTCGTTGGCGGGGAAGTACACATGACTCACGCATTCGGAACAATTGATATTTGAAGCAGAGTCTTCGGATAGGCAAATTTTCAAATATCAATTATTATTTATATTGACTTTTTGTCTAATGAGGATGTTATCTGATTAGTTGGGTAAAATTAATGGCATAATTGTCAGTAATAATGGTTACCCATCATCTGAATTCATGCTTATACCAGTCCTAAATCCTATTACTCCTGCTCAACTCCGATACAATCAAGCTCATATAAGCACATGCGATGTTGTGAAACGTCTTTTTGGACAAAGGGAAATAAAATTAATTGATTTTTTAATGAGATGCAAATGAATATAGATACGGCATGAGCCATTATTATTGCTTGAGCTGTACTCCACAATATTTCAGTTCATGAAAGATTGGAAGAGAAGCATTGGTTGAAAACTACACTCAGGTATTGCATTTACATAATACATGACATCATTCCAATTTCTAGATAATAGCAGTGGTGAGAATCTAGAGCTGTTCGAAGATGAAAATGAGAATCAACAACATATGAGGCCATACCATGATCCGAGAAATTTGTTTAGGTAAAATTACATCAATTCGTATTTTGAATCAAAAAAGAGTATTTTTTCGTATTTTATAGATGAATAATCTATCAAAAAGCTCATGTGATATCTTCTAATGATAGTGATATTGCAAATAAGTCTTTATAATACAAAGATGGCATCAATATTCATGATTTTCTATCTCCATTTGCAACTTTTCATATTTTAGTTGATAAATTCTCTCCTCCCGTCTTTTCCTCAAGTTGTGTATCTCTAATTCATGCTTCATCTGTAGCTCTATCTTCATTTCATATAAATGTAAGCACTTTAGCTTTGTGAGGGCTCATTGGCTCCTCAATTCGATTTTTAGCGCAGTTTGTTCTTGCGGTGTGCGAGGTATATAAGTGGATCCGACGTAAGTCTTGGAACTGATGGAGCTATCGCAGGAGTTTCGAGTTCTGGAGTTGAAGTCTCCAAAATTAGACAATCTGTTGTTCCAACAACAAATGATCCAGGGGCACTGAAACAACTTGACATAATGTTCAACAAAATACAAGAAAAGTATGGAAATTGTTCCCACTTCAAAAATTCTAAGATAAAAATCTAATCCCTTTCTCAAATATTCTATTCACCTTCCAATTTTGTCTGAGTGAGAATTACTTATGTCAGTTGAAAATTCCATTGGAATAATTTCCCTTATTTGAGGATCAAGTTCATTGGGAGTATGGAGGGCTCCACCAGTACCACAATTGAATTTCTTATATGAATTTATGTTCGTTTAAGCTGCAATTTTCGAACGTTTCCACTGTTGTTCAATCTTTGTTTTATCCCTTCTAAAACCATTTGTTGTGAATGCATGAGAAATTTTTTTCCACGCCTCATCTTTCCTATTATTTGATGCAGAGTTTATATTTTTATTCTCAATGCAGTCACCATGGATTTTCACTTGCTCAATAAGCAAATTCTTCTCTTCTGGCGACCAATTGTTCTCTTGTTTCGACTGAATGTATTCAGTTAATATATATGGGATATATCATTAAGATATGTGACAAAAAAAATAGTGAGTTTTCATAAAGACTTGACGTTGAAAAATTTGAGAAATTTATTAGTAGTATCACCTCTTAAATATCCAGATTTTCATGGAACATTCGTTGTTTGCCTTGCTGCTTCATCATATGCCCGCGGTGTGATTCTTTGTCAAGAACACGAAGGTCATGAAATGCCTGTCGCTTACGTCAGCCGTCAACTTTCGCTCGCCGAACGCAATTACTGTACGACGGAGCGAGAATGTTTGGCTTGGGGAATTGAACATTTTTGGTGCTATTTATACGGTCAGAAATTCATTGTTTATATCGATCATCAACCCCTAGAATAGTTGATGACTACTTCCGAACCATCCATTCGTCTTATTATGTGGTCATTATTGTTTAGTAAGCATGATTTTGACATTCATTACTGTCCGGGTATCATATTGTTTGAAAATTAATGAAGGAAGTTTGTGAAATCTTGAACATTGAGCGTTTACATACGACAGCAAACAGACCACAATCCAACGCAAGTCTTAAATAAAGTCATCGAACTCTTGTGGATTTCGTGTCACATTAGGTTACCACACAGCATACGGATTTGGATGAGTGGTTATGATTTGCTGTATCCGCATTTTGTAGTACCACTCATTCAATGCTAGGTGACAGTCTGTATTTCTTGATGTATGGCCGCGACATTGAGTTACTCTTCGACGGAATATTTAGACCCTTGAAGACTCGATACGGCGCTGACTCGAAATATGCTGCTGAATTTTTTCAATGCTGGAAGATAGCGCATTTTAGAGCTGAAAAACAACATGACAATATTGACCTTGTTTATCTAACTGTTAATAAAAAGGCCGCTGATATTGAATTCTAGCTTGAAGATCGTGTAAATTTGTTCACTCCGACTGTCAGAGTCGGAACAAGTGCGAAGCTATCTGAAAAGTGGTCAGGGCAGTATCGCATTATAGAACTGCGCGAAGTTAACACCGTCATTAAGGAAATTCACGGCCTTAGGCATATAAAAATACATTTAGACCGCCTGAAACCATGATATTTGTCTACGGAGGACTTTCACCCTGAGATTACGTATGACACGCCAATGACGTCTGGATTGAGCGAGAACGAGAGAATTTTCCCTATCATTTCTTGGTCTCCAACGAATAACTTGCAAAATATTCGCGATCCGGATCCTCATGTTCATCACGTTTAAGTTACTACCAACACAAGTGTGAGGACCGGTACCAACCAAAATGTCTCAATCCCCGACAAAACCTCCAGTGACGCCAATACTAACACACAGACTCGACGAGGAGAGGTTTCTGAGGTCCTATGTCACACCAGAAGTTGTCTCTGAACTGCCGTGGATAAGAGCTTCGCGGTCCCAAATTGAACTTTGAGTGCTTGTGCATAAGGACGATAATCGTTAAAAAATGGGTAAAGTACCATTACTTAGTCTAGTAGTTTTAGAAATTTTCTAATAAGGATATGTACTGAATTGATAGCTCTCGATTGCACGGCTCCAGATGTAGAGATATCAAAGTTATTTCGACTCAATATCAAACCCTGCCTAGAACCGAAAAATGAATCCTTGCAGTTTGAAGTGGAAATTCAATTGCTGCAAGAAAGAAAATACACGGAAATCCATGTATACAATTCTTTGGTGTCAGTCCAACAAATTATCTCAGGTGACCTGGCGGAATATGTTCACTATATTAGGTCCGAGAGTAGTCTAGAAATCCACTTATTTCAGCGACTGGATCTCACGGGATTAGGTGCTGGCATTGCTACTGGCCTCTACCCAAATGGGGCCATTGAGCTGTTGGCCACTCTCGAGGGTCATTTGGAACCGAGTGGAAAATGTTCTGATGTTCCTCCATGGTATTACGTATGAAGATGTCATAGTTAGTGCAGCTATTTCCATCAAGCTGTCGCCGACGTCGAAGAAAACCCCGTTTGTTCACGGACTGGTATGATATGTCCGTACGCCAAAATATACTGTTTTGACGACGTTTATGGAGAAGTGACTTGGCAGGCAAGCAGTTCGGACCGCTGCTCGGAGATAGGGATTGACGTTCTGTACGAGGGTTCTGCCACCGTTCGTGCCATGAACAACAATAACACCATGTCCGTAGTAGCAGAAGCCCATAATACAGTATTCACGCTCAGATTAGTACAATCAGAAGTCATCAACATACTTCACGTACGGAACAGAACCGCCTCCTTGTTCCATTCAAAAACTCTCTTGGTTTCTACTTTAAAAAATCGGGACGAGTACCTTAAGACACAGACATCATGGCCCAGATTCTCAGCAAGCTATTATTCAAGCAAAGACACCATTTTGAAGCAATGTCATTCAAGAGAGCATATTTCAAGAAACCGTCTAATTTTGGCTTTCGAAAAACCGGATGTAGTGAGCGAACTTGTGAAGGAAGCAGCACATTGGGCGAGTGATGGGAGAAGTGTTGTATGTAACTAGATGCTGCCGCTTACATACCAGAATACAAGCAAATTCATGTCACCCATCACAAATATCATTCAGAATCGTGGTACTCGAGTCGACTGTGGAACACAGCATCCAGTCATGTTCCACCTTGAGGGCAAGTGGCTTGAAATTGATCCCAAATCACGTAGAACGCATCCCGATCCACTAATCTACTAGTACTAGATGCCAACGAAACAAATGATGGTACCTACTAGCTGGCCTGTGGCACGCCCTGACGACTCGATATATGGTAAGCTTGATGCGTGATAGAGCCTCCACCAGCTCGAATGACCAGATTTCAACACCGCCATCAGTCTATCCCAAATTGGAACCGTCCATGGCCTCGCTACGAAGCAGCGCAGAACCGCCCGCAAACGTTAGCATCTTGCGTCAGCCCATATTCCGGTAAAATATGATGTATTTTATAATTGAGAATATTAATTGCAACCCTCGTCGTGAGCTAAAATGATTCTATCTAGACTTGACTTGAGGGGAAGTTGGAGTCGAGTTTAGAAAGGAGGGCACTGTAATAGTCACCAAAATTTGGCTATTCAATTTCCGTTCAAGTACGTTGCTCTGTGGTTGTTGTAAACTGCTGACAGGCGGCCGGACAACTTTCTTTTCGAAATAAATGATTTGAATGCAAAAACTAGTGGAGCTTCTCCAGAAAAAATGTCAACGGAATAAGTTTAGTTCGATGATTGACTAAGCATTTTCAGGAGAGTAATCGTTCGTCTTTGAAAGTGGTCAGTCTTGCGATAGTCGGGAACTCTGTAGGATATATATTGATTGCGTAGTTTTTCTTTGTAGCTTAATTTCTGTTTTGTTCAACATATCACATCAAAAAATGGTTATCATAACCAGATTTTAGATTCGACTTGTGCTATACGATCTTACTGAGTGTGCTGTGAAAAAAAAACCTAAAATCTGTGAATAAATAATTCATTTTTATTTAAAACCATCATATTCACAACCCCAAGTGAATTTTATTTCAAATCACTACATAGTATAAAACAAAGTCGCTTTCTCTGTCCCCATATCCATATGTATGCTTAAATCTTTAAAACTACGCAACGGATTCTCATGCAGTTTTTTTTAATAGATAGAGTGATTGAAGAAGAAGGTTTATATGTATAATAACATCCATTAAATAGTGGAGAAATACTGTTATTTTTGAGGTTTCTAATGTGATGTCGTAAATAATTACATTTTTCCGCTTACATTGCAAACGCAGGCTGAACCCTACGAGATTTATCACAACACATTCGCAAGGGTTCTTATTGTAGTATTATCAACGTGGCGCACGAGCCGTATTAGTTTGTTCACGCATCGTTCATCCGATTGATTTGAAACTTACTACAGTTGTTGTTGGCTCTTTCGAGAAAATTCCCAGTATTGTACCACCAGCATACCTCAAGTGGCACACGAGCCGTATTTGTCCGTTCACACATCGTTCATCCAATCGAGTCATAATTTTATATAGTGGTTGTTGAATGAAGGTTCTGACATAGTAACACTAACGGTATTTGTCCGATCGAGCATCGTTCAACCGTTTAAATTGAAACTTTCTATAGTTGCTGCTGGCGCTTGCGTGGGGACCGATTTTAAGAATTCTTCCACCTGTAGAATCACATACCTATTATCACTATGAACATGGGCTATAATTTACTCTCAAAAAAAAGGGTTACCTACAAAAACTTCAATTCTTACCCAAGATGTGAAAAAATGACCAGTAAAATTCCTTGCATTGCCTGCGCTGCAATACAATCTTTTATTTACCGTAAATGATCAAATTAAATACTGATGATGCTATCTATACATAGATCTACGCATTTATCAAGAAATTCTGACAGCTTATGTTATGTTTCAATTGAGTAACTCAAGCAAGATATGTGGTATTATTCTTAATAATTATCTTATACTATAAAACTATGCTTCAAAGATTCGTATAAAAATGTTGGATATTTTTAAATGTCCACCCGTGCGAAGCCGGCACGGGTTGCTAGTAAACTATAAATCTTGGTGAATCTGTGAAATCTAAGTGAGTTTTAGACTAAAGTAAATAACAATAACACAAGGCCAAGAGCGCGCGCGGTAAATCCTGTGCTTAAGTCGCCTTCGCCGGTTAACATTGAGTCAGTGTTGCCAACTATATTACAAATAATCGTCAACTCCAACAAAGAGCAATAAAACAACATGCCTGAAAATAGTGGAGGAACCTGCAATATACCTACAAATAATACCACCGTTGTTACAACAACGCTGTCTTCGGTAACCACGTCAAACACAACAAATATCTTCACCTCACCGGTTACCACACCAATCTATTTCGATTTATCACTGAATAGCAATACTCTATCTGCTATCACAACTCCATCATCAACAAGAAATAGTCACGTTTCACCACTTCCAGCCCCGGGTACCCCGTATTATAACCCTGCTCATCCCTCAATGGACATACAAGAACCTGCATACACACAGACAGAAGAAAATCAATTTTCGTGGCAAGTAGTCAAAAGAAAAAGAGAAAGAGAAGAGAAAAGTAGTACAGAACAAACAAATAGAAGACCCCACACTTATAACAAAAACGAGAAGGTAAAATCAACTTTTAACATATACTCAATATTAGATAACGATAATACTACAAATCAGAGTCAGAATGCAGAACATTCAAATCACAGAGAAGAAAATTCTCGAACAACTCTTCGTAAAGAACATAAACCACCACCAGTCTATGTACAAGATGTAATAGATTACCCAGCAATGATATCAAGTCTGGAAACAGCAATACTGAGAGTCGAGTTTATTTGCAAAAAACTATCAAATAACGTGATACTACCACACCAACAGTCTATAGAAAGCTGATTGAACTACGCAAAGGGCATTATATTGCTTTCAATTCTTACCAACCAAGACAAGACAGATCATACCGAGTTGTCATAAAAAACCTTTATCCTTCGGTAGCACCTGTTGACATACAAGAAGCTCTAGAAAACAAAGGATTCTCTCTTCGCAACGTAGTCAACATACGAAGCTGGCAAACGAAAAAACCATTGCCTATGTTTTTTGTGGACCAGGAACCCAATGAAAATAATAAAAACATCTACGAAATCTCAAATTTACTTGGCACAAAAATAGCAGTAGAAGAACCCCGAAAAAGGAGAGAAATACCTGAAGGTGTCAAGAATACGGGCACACTAAATCGTACTGTAAAAAACCCTACAACTGTGTTAAATGTGCAGGGAATCATCCCACAAATAACTGCAGCCAACAGCGATTAGACGTCCCGAAATGTATACTATGCGACGGACCCCATCCAGCCAACTATAAAGGATGCACTATATACAAAGACCTCCAAAAATCTAGAGAAAGAACTACTCCTTATTACCAGAGAAACAGACAAGTGATTGAGGGCACAAGAATAAAAAGCAATGAATTTCCTAGAATAAATCAGTCACAACAAGACAATATGAGCTATTCATAAGTAACACAAAATGGAAATAATATTGCTACACCTGCACAAAATAACTACAACAATAATGCTACTACACTAGAAAATATTCTTAACAATCTAGAAACCCTTTCTAACCAGTTATTAACACAAAATGGAATTATTATAAATCTTCTCAACACGTTGATTGATAGATCAAATGGCTAATTTCATAAAAGTCGCACTATGGAACGCCAACGGCCTGGTTCAACACAAACAAGAAATAGAATTCTTCTTAAATAAACAAAAGATTGATATCTTATTAATTAGTGAAACGCACTTCGCAGATAGAAATTATTTTAATATAAAAAAATATAAAACATACTGTACCAATCATCCAGATTATACTGCATATGGAGGCACGGCTATCATAATAAATAGAAGAATATTACACTACGAAACAGAAAAAATAGAACAAACATACAGGCAAGCAAACACCGTTAGTATAAAAGACACAAATGGTCCACTTACAATAGCCGCACTATACTGTCCACCAAGATATTCAATCAGCAAAGAAAAGTTCGAGGAAGTATTCAAAATCTTTGGAAATCGATTTTTAGCAGACGGAGATGACAACGCGAAACACCCCAGATGGGGTTCGAGATTAATAAACCCGAGAGGAGGACAACTACAAGCTGCTCTAATAAACAAAGGCTATGACCAAGCAAGTACAGGTAACCCCCCTACTGGCCTACTGATCTTGCAAGAATTCTCGACGCCCTAGATTTCTATGTAACAAACAGAATATCTACAAACTATATAAAAACAGATGAATGCTTTGATTTCCTGTCAGATCACTCAGCTGTTGTACTTGT
This sequence comes from Dromius quadrimaculatus, assembly GCA_963989225.1. Lineage (NCBI taxonomy): Eukaryota > Metazoa > Arthropoda > Insecta > Coleoptera > Carabidae > Dromius > Dromius quadrimaculatus. The sequence goes on along the minus strand of OZ022326.1, from coordinate 26,736,569 downwards.
TCTAAGCTCAACTATAATAAACAAAGAAGCTAAACCAACACTTGTCAACCGAAGAACAAACTGGGATATATTCCAACAATATCTCAAAGAACACACAAATATCAATATACCACTAAGTACAGAAGATGATATAGATAATGCAATAAACGATCTAACAGAGAACATACAACAAGCAGCATGGATATCTACTCCTAGAAATGTCGCTAATGATAACACCATAATAAATCATCCAAAACACATCATAGATAGAATAGCTGAAAAAAGAAAGGCACGAAAACGCTGGAATCTATACAAATTACCAAGCGAAAGAACTGTTTTGAATAAACTAACAAAAGAAGTCAAAACTTCAATTAGTGAATCTAAAAACGAGTCATTTCAGAATTACGAGTATAATCTCTCATCATACGCTCAAGATGATTACACACTGTGGAAAGCTACTAAATATATTAAAAAAACAAAGCAATCTGTACCTCCAATCGAAAGATCTGATAACAGTTGGGCTAGATCAGACAAAGAAGAAGCGGAGTTATTTGCAGCATACTTGGCTAATATATTTACTCCAAATACATCACAAATATCAATCGAAGAGGGAAACAACATTATCTTATTCTTAAATAGGCCACTTCAACTATCTCTGCCAATAAACAAAATTAGTTCTGAAGAAATGAAGAATGAAATAAAATATTTAAATACTAAAAAAGCACCCGGTCATGACTTAATAACCCCTTTGATACTGAAGAAACTACCAGATAAAACAATGATGAACATTAAATACATATTTAATGCTGTACTAAGACTGCAGTATTTTCCAATTTTGTGGAAATTCTCACAAATCATACTAATCCCGAAACTAGGCAAACCAAATTACGAGCTAACATCATATCGACCCATTTCACTTCTACCTTGTTTCTCTAAAGTTTTTGAAAAATTGCTTCTAAAGAGACTAAAATCCGGACTCGAAGATAACGACATATTTCCAGAACATCAATTTGGCTTTAGAAGTGACCATTCTACCATTGAACAAGTTCATCAGGTTATAAATGAAATAGAAGTCCCGTTAGAAGAACAAAAGTTTTGCTCCGCCGCATTTCTCGACATTAGCCAGGCATTTGATAAAGTCTGGCATCCAGGGCTCCTATACAAGATCAAACAAAAATTATCTCATCCATACTACTTGTTACCTAAATCCTACCTTGCAGAACGGTCTTTTCAAGTCACATATGAGAACGAAGTGTCAAAAATTCACCCAATACAAGCTGGCGTACCACAAGGAAGCGTTCTTGGTCCTATACTCTATCTGTTGTTCACATCAGATTTCCCAAACGATAATAGAGTAACAACTGCTACCTATGCAGACGACACCGCAATACTGGCAACACACGAAGATCCTGCAGAAGCTTCTAGACTCTTACAAAGACAGTTAGATGAGATTCAGAAGTGGGCTAACACTTGGCGGATGAAAATAAGCGAGGAGAAGTCCTCACATATAACATTCACCATGAAAGGAACAACATGTCCAGAAGTTGTGCTCAATAACAAAGTCTTACCAGAGACCGACAGTGTAAAGTACCTTGGTATGCATCTGGATAGGAGAAGAACTCGGTGCAAACACATAAATGCAAAAAAGAAACAAGTAGAAATTAAAACAAAAAAATTAAACTGGCTGATAGGACAAAAATCAAAAATGTCATTACAGAACAAAATTTTACTGTACAAAACAATGATAATACCTATCTGGTCTTATGGTATACTGTTATGGGGCTGTGCCAAAAGATCTAATATCAATAAAATTCAACGGCTTCAGAATAAAACACTAAGAACCATCACAGACGCTCCATGGTACGTAAGAAACGATACGCTCCATAACGACCTCAAGAACAAAACTGTTCAAGAACAAATAGAAATATATTCAGAAAAATACGAAAAAAGACTGGTTCGGATAGATAAGAATTGATTCAAGTATCGACGAAGATATTGAAAATATTCAAAAATACAAATATACAAATGGAAATGTGTATTCGCTGTTTTTGGTTGACTCTTATAATAACGATAATGAATCAGCTTCTTCAAATTGCAATACAGTTCATGCAGACCCAGAACATGTAATTGACGGAATTCAATATACAAGAGATAAAATTAATATAGTTGATAGTCGATTGATATTTAAAATTCATCGTTTTGACACTGAAATGAGAATTACAAAATAATTTGGGAATTGTGAACGACGAGTTTATCGTGAGTTCAGTGAGTAAAATCTTGAAGATGAATTATTAAATTTACCCGAGAAATGCATAGCTCCAAGAATAAATATTTTTCTGCAATTTTCAATGGAATAGATCTTGACCTCAAGCTTTCAGAAATATTAGGAGATTATTTTTACCATCCAAATTTCGACCAATAGAATTGCACCATTCAACGTCACGTGGTACAACCTACATGGTTTTCAAGTGGAATTTTTTTGGAAATTTTGTCTGTTGGTTATAAATACAAAACAAAGAACATTCAGCCGCGTTGATTCAGCATCTGTCAAACTAACAGACAGATTGAATGTGAAAATGAGCAGATTCGGAGTCGAGTCTCTGGGATCTATTGATGAATTTGGATGGGAAAAATAATCTTCCGAATACCATTCGTGATCAAATTTAACCTAGCAAAATTTTCAGATTGTTACGAGAGCTTGCTACCAATTTATTTCGTGATATTGATCAAAAATCACTTGATAAATTGCTAAGCAACAAGCTCTCGAAACAATCTAAAAATTTTTTTGGTAAAATTTAACCACTTATGATATTATATATGATTAATTTTACCATCCAAATTTCGACCAATAGAATTGCACTATTCGACGTCACGTGGTACACCCTACACGGTTTTCAAGTGGAATTTTTTTGGAAATTTTGTCTGCTGGTTATATATACAAAACAAAGAATATTCAGCCGCGTTGATTCAGCATCTGTCAAACTGACAGACAGATTGAATGTGAAAATGAGCAGATTCAGAGTCGAGTCTCTGGAATATATTGATGAATTTGGATGGGAAAAATAATCTTCCGAATACCATCCGTGATTAAATTTAACCTGGCAAAATTTTTAGATTGTTACGAGAGCTTGCGACCAATTTATTTCATGATATTGATCAAAAATCACTCGCTTGACAGCTCGTGATTTTTCTGTCAATATCACTCAATAAATTGCTAAGCAACAAGCTCTCGTTACAATCTAAAAATTTTTCTGGTAAAATTCAACCACTTATGATATTATACATGAAAATTTCAAATCTAATACAAACAATATAGTTGTAATAAGTTGGTTGAAGGTACAGAGAGTGAAGGTCAACAAATACATATAATTAATGATCTCCACACAGGATCAACTTACGATAATGCTATGATTGCAACTCTGATTGCATTGAAAAAAAATATTTTGGCCCAAAATGAATAATAATATCACGGAGTGAATGAATGAATGATAACTTTGTGAATCAAATAAATATAATAGAAAACTGATTCCAGTCATAGATAATCTGACATCCACTTCTTCAGAACCGTTTGATATCCTGACATATATTTACGCTCATCACTGATTCACTGACTCTGTAACGCTCGGGGCCGGCGACATACTGGTGGCAAGGCTGCGTGGCCTGGTCGAAGCAGTGGCGCCGCAGGTCTCGTGCTACACACATTGTAATGTATGAAGACATACTTGCAACTACGCCGCAACTCGCCGCATTTAGTCGCAGCATGCTGCGCTGTGGCCGCAAAGAATGTTATCCATTGTACTAAACCGACCTGTTCAAACTAGCGGCGAAGTCGCAACGTGAAATCAGTAGTGTCAGGACAATTGTGCAGTGATCAAAACAAAAGTAGCCTTGTTCTACACGGATTTTTTTTTTAATGCGAACAATATACATTAAAAATTAACAGAGCTCAATCGGCGAGATATTTTAATTCACTGTGAATTCAATTCCTAGCTGTTATCATCAAGACTCCGCCGCATAGTAAGAACAGATGTGCAAATTTCTGCGTTACACAGTTTTCTCACAAAATGTTTCATGAAATATTGTTTTCAATGTTTATTATATAATCATCCAGAAGTAGAGATGTAGTTCTCTGAAAGTTTGATGTATCAAGAAGAGTGATCTTCAATTTGGCCAAAACGAACTGCATAGGTCACAAATCTTTTCAAGTCAATAGTTTGCAGTTACAACTATATATATATATATATATATATATATATATATATATATATATATATATATATATATATATATATATATATATATATATATATATATATATATATATATATATATATATATATATATATATATATATATATATAATGAAAAATAATCGCGACTGCAATTAGTTACGTTGACAGAGTTTATAGTGGGTAAGGCAGTAAATGATTGAACCAAGAAATTAACACTCTTGTTAATTTGTCAAGCTTTCGATTTTCTATTCAAAATCATCTCCAGGACACTGGAATACATATTGTCAATTTAGATTCGAAAGAATTTTGATAAAAAAAGTAACAATTACTTACATTAGTTGAGATTAGAATAAAGATTTTTGAGCATCCAGAGTAACTATAAGTTTTTATTTTGTGATTATGTCTTACCACATGTTATTTTGCTCCAATGAGTCATAATTATATTAAAACAGCAGAAGGAATCGTGGATAGACGTCAAATATGTTTTTTGAGAAACCACAGTTTGATTTTAGTTCACATAATTCACACCTAATTGTTTGGTTCACAGGTGACGCATTCAGGCGAACGTTGTGTGGGAGTAAGCAGGCGGAAACTGACTGCATTACCCACCAAACACAAAAGTAGTCAGGAGTACCAGGTAAAAGTCGCTAGACTCATGGCCGGTTTTATAAAATGCCAAGTAAGTTTGAGCTTCCTTATGACAACAAAATCATTGCTGTCAAATAATCGACTGTCATTTAACACAATAAATTTTACTTACTCTGGAAGTAAAATACTTTGCCCTGTATAAAACCGAGCACCAGTCAACTTAATGATAAAGTAAATTTTTTTAAATGTTCAGCGGTATATTGTTTTGATTAGTAGGATCTGTGGTAGAACTACAACGACTTGACATTGACATTGACTTAATTTTTACTGTCAATGTGCCACACAAATTAGACATGTTTCCAGTTAATATTTGTAATAGGGACATGATAGGGACTAGGTCAGGTTATCCTTCCATTAAAATAAGATCTATGATAAATATTAACTGGACACATGTCCAATTTGCATGGCAAATTGACAGTAGAAATCAAGTCAATGTCAATGTCAAGTCGTTGTAGTTCCAGCTCTGATATTAAAGTAAATAAAATTATTTACTGATAAAAGAGTAAAATATAAGATATAAATTTTCAATTTGATAAATTTTGGAAAAGAGATTCAAATGAGGTGTTTTTTTGGTGGAAAAATATTTGAAAAGATTTTGATTATTTAGTTATTTCATTGTTAAGATATTGTTCTATTCTTGGCTAGTTGTAGTAGATAAATGTTAATATCACTCAAACCATCAATGTCCGTACGTTCATTCATCGTATTATTGGTGTCATTTATATGAAACATTTCAAGAAAGGACTGCTTCATAGGATTTTTTTTCGTGTCTAATATTGTTGCATTGTTATAAACTATTTTGTGCTTTTTTGTGAGGCAGTGCTGTGACAGTGCACTCGCCTCTGGTTTTAATCTAGTGTCACTTTTATGGGATGTAATACGGTCTTTTAGACTTCTAGAGGTCTGGCCTATATATTTCTGAATACAGTTTTCACAAAGTATACAGTAAACAACATTTGATTGATTTTTTATTGGTTATTTGTCTTTTAATTTGGTAAATATTCTGTCTATATTATGACAACTTTTGTGAGCTATTATGACAGTATCTTCTTTATAATTTTAATTATTCCAGGTGTTAGATCTGATATGAAAGGAATTGAGGCATATTTCATTTAAGCATCAGACTGGTCTTGGATCACAATTTCTTCACATCGAATAACTGGTGGACTTGGAGTGTTGAAAAGCAAATGATTTGTCAATTTTTTTGAATATGATTTTTTAAGTGATATTCTCTCAATTATTTAAAATTTTTCTGATGGTACGTTGGATGGAGAACTCGGAGTAACCGATTTTTTAGACCCAAGATAGCATTGATTTTTATTTGTTTCGGTTGGTCGAAATGATAATGGATGTATCTTTGAGAAGCAATTGGTTTTATATACCAATCCGTTTTCAAGATACCTGTTTAATCTCTGACAATCTTGGTGTCGAGAAACTGAATTGAGTTTTCTCTTTCCATCTCAATTGTAAATTGTAACAATGTATTGTAATTGTTAAACGTTATCAGGATTCCATTCGCTTTGTCAGCAGGTATGGCACACACTATGTCATCCATAATATATATATATATATATATAGAATTTGAAAATTTATTGGGTATTTCCGGTTGAGTTTTTTCGGGCAATGTAATAAGTAGACTCTTTGAAGTTGTCTAGCTTTCGGTATATTTTATACCTTCATCAGGACAATTTCGTGAGGCTTCAAAAATCAGCCAGATTAATGATAATAATTATAACTATCAACAACATGAATACAATCAATTAATTCAAAAGAAGAAGAACCAGATTAAAAATCATGAAAATTTAAGTAGAAACTGTGAAAAAATAGTATAAATATGAACAGTCAAAAAATGATATAAATAAAAATAAAAACAATTATATCACCCACAATTGCCCAATATGTGATGGATTCTCTTTTGGATGATTGCATACCAAAACTTGAACTCCAAATAACGTATATATATATATATATATATATATATATATATATATATATATATATATATATATATATATATATATATATATATATATATATATATATACATATATATATATATATATATATATATATATATATATATATATATATATATATATATATATATATATATATATATCTATATATATATATATAAATCGGTATCACCGAGCCGCGGTATGACACCGCCGTATTGCCGATCAGAATTTCGTGCCGTTGCTACATATTTTAAGGTGTATAGGTTGGCAACTTGTAGCACCCGAGTGTGACGATGCAAGTAGCTGCATTCTTTATTTTTACGACAAATCACACATTGTCGATTCGAACCTGCGACCTCTTGGTCGAGTGACGTCGCAGCATGTATAGATAAAAAAGTACATATATAGGGAAACAGATATTTTGTAGGCGACTGATTGCAGTCGCGATTAATCCTAATATATATATATATATATATATATATATATATATATATATATATATATATATATATATATATATAGTACAAGGGTAGTAACAACCGACTAGTTGAAAGATAAAAATTGCAAAAATTGCAGTTTAACGGTGTAACGGTTGTGATTAGGCACAATTTTAATAAATTTTGAAACTTGTAGTGGTAGTAATTCAATTCAAATTCCAATATTTCGTGTACAATTTTGACACTTTTTCAGGGAAAGCTACAAAATGGCGCTAATTAATATCACAAAGTCAATTTGGACAAAAATATACAATTTTTTACTAACAATTGGTATACTGATATTAAGCATAACAACGCTTGTGAAACAGAAAGAATCTTCATGAATTTCTGACAGTTAAATGTGTAGACCGAGGCATAGTCCAAGATTAAAATATTATTCTAAGAAAGTTTGAGAGTAAAAATTTTTTAGATGTTCGATCACATTTTTACTTGATTGCACTGGCAAACAGAATACCACAGCCCAACCTGTTATGAGGTAGGAAAATATATTCTAGATAAAAAATAAATCAGATATAAAAGATAATAAACAATGAAGTTAAGCTGAATAGGTTAAGGCAAACGTCAAACAACATCAATAATTAGCAATTGTGACATCTTCGAACGAGAGCGGACAAGAGTCACGTAGATAGGAATTTAAATAAATTATTGCAACCAGCATCACACATATGCATTGATTAAATCAACAACAAAAATTATAAATGAGCACAGAATTCAGAGTGCGAACAGACAGTGGAAATTCGGGGGAAGAGCGTTCTAAGAGAAAAAGAATACTGGGGGACAGCCCAGAGCAAATAAATGAGGAGGATTTACTCAAAAGAAGTAAATTAAGAGCTCGATCTTCATCAAAGAACAAAAAAGAAAGTATTATACAAAAAGAGCAAGCCGAAATGGACACAGAACAAATACTATTAGCCATCAAAGGAGTAAAGGAAATCATTGAGGACAATAAAATTGAATTGATAAAAGAAATAAAAGATAACAACACAATGATACGAAATCTCGAAGATGGACTGGAAAAAAGAGAAGCAGAATGGAGAAGAGATAAGGAACAGTTATTGAATAGGATAGAGCAATTAGAAACCAAAGAAGAACTGAGAGAAAAACGCGAGAAGAAGAATAACATTATAATCAAAGGAATAAAAGTAGATGAGGTTAATGCAAGGAGCGCAGTAGAAAAATGGTTCAAAGAAGAAATGAAGATAGACATTGTAGTAACAGAAGCGTACAAAATAAAAGCGAAGGACAAAGAGGCGTTAATAGTAAAGCTTTCAAGCTGGGATGAGAAGCAGAATATAGTGAAGAATAAGTCAAAACTCAAAGGAACAGACATATACATAGATCATGATTTTACAGTGAAGGAACGAGAAACTCAAGCTCGGCTCAGACAACGAGCAAAAGAAGAAAGGTCAAAGGGAAATTCGGCTATTGTAGCGTACAAGAAAATCAGGATAAATGGAACATGGTTTTCATGGAATGAGAAGGAAAGAGAAATAGAAGAGATAACTACGGGAAAATACAAGGGAAATTTTTAGAAAGAATAGCGAAAAGACAACACGTTAACAAGTTAGATTATATTAGAATAGGCTTCTGGAATATAAAGGGAATAAATGGTAAAAACAAAACTTTTTGGGAACATATAAAAAAATACAGTTTCATTGGGTTCACAGAAACTTGGGTGGAAGAAAAGAATTGGGATGAAATCAAACAAAGATTACCAAAAGAGTTCAACTGGAGATGTGTCTATGCAACTAGAATTCATAAGAAGGGAAGAGCCAGAGGAGGTATCATTACGGGAGTTAAAAAGAATATCATAGAATCAAATACAGACACAAAATTTACAGGGAATATACAAGAAAGAAAAATGCAATTTAACAATGAAATATGGAGAATAATAACAATTTTCAATAATAATACGCTGCAAACTATTCTCAGGGAAATAAACGACAATATATAAGAAACTAATGAATTCAATATGATACTGGGAGGAGATTTTAATGCCAGGACAGCAGAAGAAGGCGATCTTTGCAACCTTAAATACAGGAGAAATAGAGAAACGATGCTCCAAAGACAAAGTATCGAACATGGAAGGCTCGAAATTGATAAAATGCTGTGAGGAAAGAGGATGGAATATACTCAATGGTAATTACACCGGCGACGAAGCAGGAGAATATACATTTATAAATATAATGAACGAGGCATCAGTGATAGATTATGGCGTGACAAACAATGAAGCTATAGGGAAAATATTAAAATTTGAAGTAGTAGACAGGATAGAGTCGGATCATCAGCTGATAGCTATAACTTTAAAAAATCAGGAAGACAGTACAATCAGTGAAAGGAGAGAAAAAAGTATATCAGTATGGAACGAAGACACAATAAAACATTTTAAGGAGAAGATGGAAACATTAGAGCATCAGTCAGTGGAAGTAGAGTTAGAAGAACAATTAGCAAACCTCACACTGGAAATACACGCAGCAATGACAAAAAGAACAAAGAAAACAAGCACGCATACAATGAACAAAAACTATTGGTGGGACAAAGAGTGTAAGGACAAACAGAGAGAGACAAGAAGAAGCTCAAGACAATACAGAAAAGGACATGCGACACTGGAAGTGTATAGGGAAAATTTAAAAGAATACAAAGATATTTGTGAAGAAAAACAAAATACATATAAACAAAGAACCATGAGAGAGCTAAACAGCATTACCTCAGAAGCGGACGCGTGGAAATATATAAAAAATGAGAGACGTTATCAATCGAAGGTAGATGAAGATATTACGATTGAAGAATGGAAACAATATTTCAAGGACTTATTAAAAGGGACAAACGAGAACCCAGACGTGAAAGATAACAGAAACGAGCAACGGAATCTGTCAGATGAGCAAAACTTAACAGAAGCAGAAGTGAGAGCACAGATAGAGAAACTGAAGAAGAACAAATCACCTGGAGAAGACGGGCTGCCAAACGAAGTTTGGATTCATGAAAGGGAAAATCTTTTAAAAATCATCACCAGTATTTTAAATAAGGTATGGAAAGGCAACACATTTCCGAAAAATTGGACTAAAGGTATTATAGCGCCTATATATGAAAAAGGAGATGCGAGCACACCAAGTAATTATAGAGGGATTACTCTCCTAAATACACTATATAAAGTTTATGCAATGATTATTAATCAAAGGCTGTATGAAGAACTAGAAGTAAAAAAAATCCTACCGGACACACAGGCTGGTTTCCGAAAGCAAAGAAGCACGATGGATAATATTTACATACTAAACTATCTAGTAGAGGAACAGTTAAGACAGGAAAAGGGAAAATTATACGCGTTCTTTGTAGACTTAAAATCTGCATTTGACAGAGTGGATAGAGAAATCTTAATGGAACTAATAAAGAAAAGTAAAATAGACGACTTTTTAATTAAAAAGATAGAAGATATATACAAAGAAACATCAAACACAGTAAGAGCGGTTGAAAATATATCGGGTGAGTTTTGGACGGTCCAAGGACTGAGACAAGGATGCCCGTTAAGCCCAACGCTGTTCGCCATATATATCTCCGACATTGAAGAACACTTTAGAAAAGGACAAACAGGTGGAGTGGTAGTGAAGAACATCAAATTTTGGACATTGGCATATGCAGATGACTTAGTACTACTCGCAAAAACAGAAAACGAAATGAGATCGATGATTAAAAGATTATAAACCTATCTAGAAAAAAAGAAAATGGAGCTGAATGTCGAAAAGTCAAAAATAATGGAATTCAAGAAAGGGGGAGGTAGAGAAAAGAAAGTAGAATGGAAATGGAGAGGAAACATAATAGAGAGAGTAAAAGAATATAAATACCTAGGATACACATTCAATCAGAGTAATAATAATGACAAACATATAGAACAGGTGGTAAAAAAAGCTAACATGGCAACGAAAGAGGTATGGAGTATAGGGGAAAGAAAATTCAAGAACAATTACAAAATACGAATGATGCTATTTGACAACATTGTTAAGAGTATAATTCTGTACGGAGCAGAAATCTGGGGCTGGGTTGAGCGCGGGAATTTGGAACAAGTACACCTGAAATATCTAAAATGGACCTTAGGTCTGGATACGAGTACACCACAATACATAGTACTGGAAGAAACTAACAGAGACAAAATTAGAATGGACGCAGGATTAAGAGCAATGAGATATGAAGAGAGAATAAAAACTGGCGATCGGCGAAGAATACTATACCAATGCTGGAAACAAGTCGAAAGGACAACAAAAAGAAGAGTACCATTGAATCGATTGGAGGTTACAAGAAAGAAATACTATGAGAGTAACGGGTTCTTGCCTGACGAAATAGAAAGAAAAAGAGAAGAAGGTGTTAACATTAAAGTAGAAATCATAAAACGAGATCAGAACTTACAGAAGCAAGAACAAGACAAAAAGATAAATGAATCGAAATACAGCACAATATACAGGAAAATAAGACCAATGGAAACACCACAATATCTACTGAAGAAAGAAAATAAAGACTTTAAATTAACAGCCAGACTACGGTGTGGAAATGATCAAAACGCAAACAGATACTGGATGGAAGAAGAACAGCGTTTGTGCAGACTATGCAGAGAACATGAAGAGACACTAATTCATCTAATGTATAATTGCAGATACCTGCCACCACAAGATTGCAGTCCGTACAAGATTCTAAATGAATCCGGAGCGGGGTATCACTGGGCCAAAGAGTTGAGGAAGAAGAGGCAAGAAGTTGCAGCAAATTAAAATATTTATTGTATTGAATTGAAATTATGTAAAATACCTGAAGCATTCAATCAACAAAGTAATTATAATTGACATTTTTGTAACAATTCAAAGCTGGAAGGCACGAATTAAATAAATTAATAAATAATAAAATATATATATATATATATATATATATATATATATATATATATATATATATATATATATATATATATATATATATATATATATATATATATATATATATATATATATATATATATATATATATATATATATATATATATATATATATATATATATATATATATGTAATTCTGTTCTTCGTACTTCTGATGAAATGACATCAAATTGAGTTCTCAGCAAAACTAAAGTATTTATTAAGATTAATATACACAAATAAGAGATAAAATTACAAAATTATTACCTAAAGAATCAATTTTAAATGTCCTTAATTATCTGTCAAACCTTTTTTAAAATCAATAACAGTCACAACAAAAATAAACAGAATTCAATAGTTGCCATGCATAAAGTAGTAGGCTAGTAGGAGACAACATTAAAAAATTTATATCTCCCCCACCTCAAATTTTAAAACCTGGGTTTTAAAACAAAACAAGATGCATGCTTCTGAATCATTACAAGGATAACAATATTATTAATTAACAATATCAACAGGTATTAATTTAAAAGTATGAAATAAATTGGCTTCTTTAGGCTTCTTTCCAGAATCAATTTTGTGAAGTACGTTCGAAATTTTCTTTATTATTCGAAAAGGTCCACTCCTAATCTCATTCAATTTATTCCTATTCAACTTGTTTCCATTCTTGACATATACTAGATCATTCTCCTTGAATTCCCATTCTCTCCTATTCTTATCAATTCTTCCTTTATTTATCTCAAAGTTTTTCATTGAATTCAATAAAGCTTGTTCTCTATCTCTACTTAGATCACGCTTGTTGACAAACTCATTTGGTATGATCTCATCCTCCCTACCATGTAGTGAATAATTTGGAGAATATTCTGTAACACTGTGTGTAGTTTTGTTGTATTCTTCTGCACATTCGTGTGCAATACTAGACCATGCTCTTTTACTACTGCTATTAATTTTACAGCGAATTCGGTTAACTAGTGTTTGGTTTAGCCTTTCATTTAATCCATTGGATTCTGGACAATCAACTGATGTGAATACCAGTAAGATGTTCTTTTTTTTTAGATAGTCTTTTAATTCTTTAGAATTTATTCCAGTATACTGATCAGCTAATACTATCTTAATTTCATGTTTTCCTGCAATTCTATCAATTAAATTTATGAAATCCCTTGCAGTTTGCCCTTTTGTTGTTGGAATAAATGCTGCTCTTGAAAAATGGTCTGCTAAAATGTGCATGTATCTTTTTGACGATCTGTTACCCCCAAATCCACCAACTGAATCAATTGACATAATTTCATATGGTTTAGTTGCTGGGCCCAGCTTAGACAAAAGTCCAATTGGTCTACTAGTTCTGGATTTATTTTTTATACAAGTTTCACATTGTTTGCAAAATTGCTGAATCATCTTATCTATGTTCTTAAAATAATAATATGGTCTCAACTTATTAATCATATGACCTACACCAATATGACCATAGAATTCATGTATCATCTTAATTAGTTTTAATCCAGAATCTTGTGATACATAGATCCTTTTTCTATCTTTTACATTTTTGAAACTAATTTTTGCTTTCTTAATTACTTTCTTTGAATTTTTTATTTCTTTCTCAATCATTTTTTGATCATCAATTATCTCTTTTAATGTGACCATGTTTACAACTTTCAGTATATCTTCATTGTTTTCAATACTTTCTAAAACCGGATTTCTAGATAAAGCATCAGCTTCTATATTGTCCTTTCCTGGTGCATAAATAATTTTGAATGAATATTGTGATAAGTAGTGCATTAAATGCCCAAGTTCTTCATCTGTTCTTGCTTTTACTCTGAGTGTTTCGAGTGGTTTATGATCAGATATTATTATAAATTCTCTACCGATCAACCAGTATTGCCAATATACAATAGCTTCTTTTATTGCCAAAGTTTCTAAATATATTGCTTTCTTTTTCTGTTGACTATTATTCAATTTTCTTGAGAAATAAGCTACTGGATGAAATTTACCGTCTTCTTGTGGTTGTTTAAGAATAGCTCCCAAGCCAGCACTACTTGCATCCGTATAAATGAATACATCTTTCTCCGGATTATAAATTGCCAATATAGGACTAGAACATAAATACTCTTTGATCTCACAAAATGCTTTTTCACATTCATCTGTCCATTCAAATTTCACTGTTTTCCTTAGTAAATTATGTAAAGGTTCAAGTTTCTTAGCTGCATTTTCTATGTACTTATAATAAAAATTTGTTTTACCCAAAAATTGCCTTACATTAGTTCTATTCTTTGGTCTTTGAAAATTTCTGATTGATATTAAGTTGTCTTTGTATGGTCTGATTTTATTTTTCTCAATTACATGTCCCAGATATTTCACTGAATTCTTTGCAAAATTACATTTTACCAGTTTCAATCTAAAACCTTCTTTTTTAATTGCACTCATCAATAATTCAATGTGTTTTAAATGCTCTTCAAATGTCTTTGAGAATACCAGTATATCATCAATGTAGTTGATACAAAAATTATTTAATTTATTTCTTCTTATAATATTTGCAAGAATTCTTTGAAAAATCGCTGATGATGTCTTCAGCCCAAATGGTAAGCAAATCCAATGCCAATATCCATGCTGCGTGACAAATGCTGTTTTTTTCCTATCTTTTTCTCTTATTGGAATAGACCAAAATGCAGAGTTTATGTCAAACGCTGAAAACCAATTACAATCACCAGCTTTAACAACGATATCTTCAATTCTAGGAAAGGGTTGAGGTTCAGGTACAACTAGTTTATTTTACTCTCTGAAATCAATACATAATCGCGATCTGCAGCCATCTTCTCTTTTATAGGCTAAAGTAACTGGTGATGCAAATGGTGAACTTGTTTCTTCTATTAGACCTGCTTCTAATAATTTAGCAATTTGTGATTCAATCTCTTTCTGATCTGGTATTGAACACCTGTATGGTTTCTTAGCAATATATTTTTCTTCTGTCAATTTAATATGTGCTTCTTCATCCTTTACCATGCCAACATCAAATTTATTCTTCGCAAATATTGACTCATGTTTGTTAATTATTTCCATTATTTTATTTTTCTTATCTTCTTCTAAATGGTCTAAATTTGCTTCAAATTTACTAACATCAATGTATGCATTGAAGTTGATTGAAATATTTATTTTTTTTTCTTGATTAGTAATTAATTCTTCATCAATTTTATTCATTCTTTGATAAATTCTTAAATTCTCATCTTGAATTGAATTGAAATTTTTCATTGCATCCAGACCCAATAATAAATCATATGAAAAATTATTGTTCTTTACAACATAAACATCTAAAATATCTTCAATCTTATTTATTTTTAAATGTATGCGTGCCCGGCTATTAACGAAATTCACACCACTAATTGTCTTAAAAATACTTTTATTCTCCATTAATTTAGTTTTCAATTGTCTTACAATGTTATAATTGATAAATGATACATTAGAACCACTATCGTATATACCTTTAACTATCTTCTCTTTATTAATTAATACTTTTAAAGCAATTAGTGGGGTGAAATCTACCGGGCGAGCTAGTTTTTTTTATCATCTAGCTCAATTTTCATT
The DNA here is from genome assembly GCA_963989225.1 of Dromius quadrimaculatus. Classification (NCBI taxonomy): domain Eukaryota; kingdom Metazoa; phylum Arthropoda; class Insecta; order Coleoptera; family Carabidae; genus Dromius; species Dromius quadrimaculatus. The sequence goes on along the minus strand of OZ022326.1, from coordinate 26,720,786 downwards.
AGTTCATCAATCTCAGTCTCAGTTACATTTACATGTTTCATTTCCATATACTTCTTCTTGTTACGACACAAGGCAACTGGGTGAAAACGATCTTCTGCTGCTGGATACAATGTCTTACATATTGTACATGGTTTCTTCTCAAATGATGTTCTATCTGAAATATCATTTTTCTCTGTACTCTTCTTATTAATTCCAAATCCAACATTATTGAATAATCTCGGTTTTATTTATTTCTTTGGTTTAGTGTAGTACGAATCATACTTTCTTAATTCATTCATTAATTCATCTGTTGATTTGACTACTTCACGATCTAATTTATCTTGAATATTCAATGGTTTTCCCATAACAATTTGATTTATTTTCGAAATGGTTGACATTTTATTCTCAATTTCAGATAGCAAACGTTCTTTCTTCAAAGCATAATCACTTATTGAACCATTTAAATATCTAAAACTGTATGCATGCCTCACACTGGTCCAACCTTTGTCTGCAAATACCATTCCAAATGAATCACACCAAATCAACCAATTATCAATAGGAATATCTTTCTGTTTACTACTATACCATTCCTTTGCACCTCCTTCTAAAAATAATTTTAGACAGTTGATTTTTTTACTATCATCTAATATCTTGTGCCTTTCACATTCTTTTTCGAAGCTATTTAACCAATCCCTCGCATTTTTTTTACCATCAAATTTATCAATTGTAAACCTTTTCTCAACATCATATAAATTTATTTGTTTTTCAGCTAATTGTACTTTTAGTTCAATAATTACTTCTACTAATCCACTTTGATTAAGGTTCTCTAAAGATATTGATGGTGTTCTTTGTTTTGTCTTTTCAATAGGTTTTTCTTCCAAATAAATATTTCTGAACACAAAATTATTATCTTCATCAACGTACAATGGTATAATAATATCCGGTAATGTTATTTGTAAATTACGAAATTGACCTGGTTTATTTAAACCAGCAACACCATTTTTAACAGTACCAATCTTGAACAAGTCAGTGTGATATAATTCATATCGAAAATTTTCAGGAAATTCAAAGCATACAGTATCATTTGGCCATCTTATTGATTTAACTGAATTTACTAATTTATCATCTGTGTCAAATATCTTTTCAAAATGAATCTTCACTTTAGTAGGCATCTTTCAGAACATAAAATTGATTTGTAATTCTGTTCTTCGTACTTCTGATGAAATGACATCAAATTGAGTTCTCAGCAAAACTAAAGTATTTATTAAGATTAATATACACAAATAAGAGATAAAATTACAAAATTATTACCTGAAGAATCAATTTTAAATGTCCTTAATTATCTGTCAAACCTTTTTTAAAATCAATAACAGTCACAACAAAAATAAACAGAATTCAATAGTTGCCATGCATAAAGTAGTAGGCTAGTAGGAGACAACATTAACAAATTCATATATATATATATATATATATATATATATATATATATATATATATATATATATATATATATATATATATATATATATATATATATATATATATATATATATCATCATCATCACTGGCGCAACAGCCCTTGTGAGGGCCTAGGCCTTTCTAATCGGTATCACCGAGCCGCGGTATACCACCACCGTACTGCCGATCAGAATTCCGTGCCATTGCTACATATTTTTAAGGTGTATAGGTTGGCAGCCTGTAGCACCCGAGTGTGTTGATGCAAGTAGCTGCATTTCTTTGTTTTTACGACAGATAACACATTGTCGGTGAGTGGATTCGAACCTGCGACCTCTTGGTCGAGTGACGTCACAGCATGTATAGGTGAACAAACACGCTCGGCCATCCGCACTCACTTTATATATATATATATATATATATATATATATATATATATATATATATATATATATATATATATATATATATATATATATATATATATATATATATATATATATATATATATATATATATATATATATATATATATATATATATATATATATATATATATATATATATATATATATATATATATATATATATATATCACAATAACGTTACCTTGATTGAAAAAGGTTCCTGACTGACAATGTCCTCGACACTCTGTAAAATTCTTCAAAGGATCAATGTTCCTACATCTTCCGTGGTCTGACAGGAGTTGGACGACTAAACCGATTGTATTCTCTGGAGGTATAGGGATCGGCTCACATGATGCTGGAACATATCAATTCCAATTAAACAAAACAGGGCATACACTGTTTTTGTATATGCGTATAGCAGTCTAACCTCTATCAACCAATAATAACGGACAGGAGCTATTCAATTCAATGATTATTCTCAGATAATAAACAGAAGCAGCTTATATGTAATTGAAGAAGAAGCACAACCAATCCAAGAGAAACCAATATTCCAATTCAACGAGATACGACAATTTTATTTGCGTATCTTACCTCAATTTATCATCGAGCCAAAGAGAAAAAATAAAGATAGCTGCCATTGACTCTTTGCTTTGTTCAACGAAAAACATTCCACTCGGTAGAAAGTTATCTAATTCTGGTTTCGTTCAAGCTGAGCTACAAGAGAAGCGAGTATTGTGAAGAGATCAACTAACTTTAGTTCTAATAAAACTAGCAAATTGATATCATTATGGTTGAACAGCTTGAAAGCTGGATCAAAGATCTATATAACCTCTTCAGTAAGCATGACAGTTCAGGTAACGGAGAAGAAATAACAGAAATATTCCATGTAGAAGGAAATTCTGTACAGCGGTGTGGCAAGATGTCCGTAATGACATACTTATAGTCCTGATAAGTGAGAACGGAGCTAAGTCGGTAGGGGTCTTTGAAGTTTCCTCTTCTCAGATCTCCGTTATTGAGTCAAAAACTACAGCCCCCAGTAGAAATATGTCTATTTCTCTACAAAATTAGGAAATGAGCGCTGAAGAATGAGTCTTGAACCATAATTTGTCAAAATCTACATTTTCATGATCATCTTTATCGATACTGTTTTCGATGAGTGCTATACTTGTATATGAAGCAATCGCAGCGCATACTACATCCAATCGTGCATTAGCAGAAGCACTCTCAAAACGAAGTCTGGTGCAACAGGGTCGTTCGTGGTAAGTGGATATAGAATCCTTTGGCACCAGACTGCGTTTTGAACACGATCTTTCACCGATACTTGACTGAGTTTGAAGAAAAGCAGGAATTGCCTGCTCCAGTATTATCGGCGTAATGACAGGACTCAAGTGAGAACGGAGCTCTCATTGATGATAATAATGATGGAAATAAAGTTTTGACGAAAATTCACGTTTAAGATGCATTCTTAAACACTTATTATCTAATTTGTAACAGGGAAAATTTCATTTTCAAGAATGAAAACTGAATTCTCATATTTTTTTATCTTTACAAGTAATAATTCTAACAAATAAGTGTATGAGTCCTTTTTTGTAGAACTCTGACATTCAAACCGTTTTTCCCTCCAGTCTATAGACAAACATCAATGTGATCCACTCCTCACAAAATTCTGTTATATATTACATATTCACACTTAAATTATTGAAACTTGATTTTTAACAATAAAAACAGAATTTTTTGAGTAATTTAATATCTTTATGACACTTTTTCTGTAGGGAGTTGCATTTAGAATAAGTGTTTGGAACTTTTTCTGTAGAGAGACGATTTCAGTCATACGGAAACTGTTCCTGATATGTTTTGCCTGGTTCGACTATAACATTATTTTATTTTTGACGTTTGTTCCTGTAGAGCACTTGGTGACAAAATCATCATAAGAAACTTGGATGTTCCATAGATAGCAGTAAAAGCATAAGAAAGTATAATTATACTTGAATGGCATGCTAATGAGATTAGTACTGATTACAAAGCAGTGTGCAATAGTTCACCTAAGGCCCATGGCATTCAAATAGGTTGAATATAATTTCCGAATTGCGTATTTTGCCCTTAAAGACCATTCTTTATTTTTAACACGCCTTTATTAGCTCCACCTGTATCTATCTATGGACAGAGTCTTTAAACTTTTTTTTCATCCACTGCAAAACGTCAGATGAGGCGGAAACTTTGCAAACTTCTCAAGGACCGACGACCATACAATAATTCATCAAGTTTGTCACATTATCCTGATCAGAATCATTAGGCTTCCAGAGAGGGAGCCTAGAAGACGGCTATCACATTCTATGAAGGCATCTCGGCTAGCTGTAAGCGGTAAGCTGTCGAGCGACTGAAAAAGCTTGGTTAGCTATTAACTAAATCATTTCTTTAGAGCAAAATGAACATAAAAATCTAAAATAAATTATAGTTGGAAAAAGAAAAAAACAGAAATACACGTTTCAACGGTGAATCGAACTGAAAAGTAGAAAATGCATATCTCACAACACAATTAATCTCCTTGTTGATTGTTTTATTTTCATATCAAAAATCATTTTTTACTTTTGATCCGGTTCACCATTAGAGCTTGTTTTTCAGTTTTTCTTTTTTAACTGTAATTTATTCCTTGTAAATTATCAATGGAATCAACAGACATACAAAAGTAGTTGGAAGACTTCCGGTCATCATGTCACAGGTTCTTTTTTTTGAACGGTTAAAAACGTACAGTGTGGAAAGCAACAGACCACGATTCAAACCCGTACGAGTTCTGATCGTGCAGGGGAGGTCGTTTAATGTGCAACGAGTGTAAGGCGAATACGGTGCCTCCTAATGTATGCCTGGAAATATTCACACACATTCTCTGCTTTCCTACAAAAGACACTTTTCGCAGGAAAATACATCGAATACTTTGATGCACATTTGATATGGTACTCGATGTTTCTGCAGAAATATTCAGATTTTGATATAAAACACAAATGGAGAACTTTTGTCTAAGATTTGTTTGACCACAAGTCAATACAAACATAGTTTACGAAAAACTGACTACGAGAATAAGACAATAGATTTCATAAAAAAATTGGAACGTCTCCTTGTCGTTTAATAGATGATTAAAGAGTTATATAGCATTCTTCAACTGCCACATATGCAAATATTGAAAAGTTCTTATTCACGGCATGTGGGTCAACCATTTCGGTATTAAATATTCAGAAGCAGGCAAATCGACATTTTATATTTATCACGACAGCACTGCTAACAACGGAGCTAGCTCTATTTTGTAGCATCAGGACAGCGAGATGATTAGACCATATATTAGGCATTTACTATGTTTTCCAATAGTTGCCCTAGACAGAATAGAATCAACACGTCGTTGAGATTTATGTTGACTTTGACTGACTCCAGATGATTATAAATTATCAATTAGTATTTTTCTGTTCGTAATCACTCACTTTTATTGAATGACCGCGATATGTATTTTAGAAGAAACTGTACAGAGAAATTATCGTATCTACATCCCGGTGTAGAATACATTGATTTTAATCGAAGAATTGAGCACTGAAGATGTTTCAGACTTCAAGAAATAGTGGTCGACTCTACAAGAAAAAATTGTCAGCGGAATCGTATAGAAGTAGTATTTCTGGAGAACAAAAGAAGAACATACACTTTTTCAACATGAAAGTGTTTACATTATGATTCTGATAAAAATGGCATTATCATAGCCGAGCTATTTATTGATTGATTCGTTGAGCATCCACTCATTTTGGTGTCAAATGTTTCACCCTGAGTGTCACATCCATCAACAAAAACTTATGAATCAAAAATTTTGATCGATAATAAGAGACTAGGGGATTTAAAAAAAGTTCAGAAAAGCATTCTGGGAGAGCAAATGTCATTTTATGAGATTTTTTCCACTGACCAACCGCAAAGATTGAAGAAAGTCGAGATGAGAATTATAGAAAGTATGATTATGTTCCATTATGATAGTAAAATATGAGAATGTTGGTTTTCAAGTGTTATTTATAAAAATTTTGATTGAATTTCTGACTAGTATAACGATATTGTTGAGAATAGATACCACTCAGCCTAATTTCTTGCTGAATTGACAAAATTTAAGGACAATATTTTGTGTTCTTCTTTGTTCCATTATGTATGAAATGTTGAGATTTTTTGTAGTTTTTTACTTAGGGAGCCGACGATATCCTCGAAAACTCGTTCACTCGTAAATAGCAATTCTTATTGTTCAAATACTTGAGTTATGTGACTTCTAAGGCTCATGAAATCTACATGAGAACGAATCATAATCCAGCAACGAACACCAAAATAGGCAAAATAGCAGAAATTATTCTTGTAGAAGCCAATTTTGGCACAGCTGTAGGACAAAGTATCCGTAACGACAAGTGGAGCTAAGGTGGTAAGAAATCCTTGAAGATCCATTACTCAATTTTTTCGTTAACAACTCTAAAACTATTGCCTCAAGTGATAGATTTTTTCTCATACTAAATGAATTCGAAAGCGTGCATTTTGTAAAGTAGATCACTGAGCAGAGAGACAATACGGTAGCCGTATGTAAAAGGTATCGTATTGTTCATCAGTCGACTGAAAAAAAAAGTCAGTTCATTCCTGCATGAACAAAATTTAAAGGTCACTTTACAGTGTCCTGCATTTCTGTCAACTCGGCTGTATTATGGTGGATGGTACTGCTGCAGATTCATTTCTCTGCATACCATATGTATTAACTCACTTTTCAATAGTCTCGCGGCTACAAGTCTGACTATCTGCGGACTGCTATATCGTACTGAAGAGTTTCAGGACTTCTCTGAATCGATATTCACTCTCGTTATCTTTCCAAGTTGAGAATCTTATTAATTTGACCTCAATGAAGCCATCTGGCACCGGCTAGTTGTTATTATATAGGCTTGCACCGGTTGGCCGGCAACACACATGGCATCAAGGTAAAAACTTGACAAGTGATGTGATATAACTTTTTTCTGTAATCCCTATGGATATCGACTCAAAATTCATCGAAGTTTTGTCAAAAATTTCGTAGTGTGCCTATGGTTCAAACTGAAGGTTCCTTATAAACTGAAAAACTAAAGATGTCGATTCAAATTCATATTTTTTAACTTTGAATTATTCATTCGAAACTGGAAGCATATTTGCATTTTGGCAATATATCACACTTGGCTCACTACCGTGATCCTATTCTTGCATATGTTGTACAGTAGTCTTGATTTATCTCTGAAATCAACAATTTGGTCTATTAGTCATATTTATATCTCATTGTTTAGTGGAATGATTTATATCAAGGTATTTCTCGTATTTCTTCAGATAGTACACTTCTTGAAAATTAGATTGTCTGCACAAGGTCTTGCTCTTTCCCTGTCTCTTCAACAAAGTTCGACTGATTTGAATTTTGAACAGTCCAAATACACCTAAAGTTCGTGCTGCCCATCCATGAGTGGCTCGAAGAGTAGCTCTCCAATATTAAGAGAAAATTCTCTAGAGATTTATTCAAAAAAAACAGTGGAGCATTCATTGGAACTTATCTCTGGAATAATGAGTTCAGTAGATAATTCAATTTAAATACTGCCACAATTCTAAAAGTTTCTATTCTTGAATAACAGAGAACATAGCCCATAAACTGAATTTGATGAATGATTTCAAATGCTCTCTGAAATATAAGATGCAATATTACGTATGTTTCATTTATTCAGCAGATCAATTCACGGAACACATTATTGAAACGACCAGAATGTGAAGCTTGTAATAACTGTGGCGAAAACTTGTACTTTGACGAAAATTCAATAATTCCATTCAACACATCTGCTGTTCCACGTTTCAGATAAACAACAAGTTCTAAAAACCTCATAGTATTCTCATCAATATGTATGAGTTAGTATGATTTTGACATGAAATCCATTATCATTAAAACAATAATCCAATTTTTAGTAGAAAATGACAGTTCAGAAATCGTTCCAAATGAATTTGCTTGGTTAATTCTAGGCTAAAAGAAAAGGTAGACATTTCCACAGGCACTCGATAATCGGGATTGATTTTTAATGTCACGCTTTAGATGTGAGCCAAACATGCTTCCTCTCCTAACCTACCTAAAATATATATATGAAAATGGCTCCACAAATATTTCATAATGGAATTATAGCCCTGAAATTGTTCAAATAAAAATAAACTTCAAAAACATATACCCAACCACTGTAAAATTACGCTCTGAAAAGTATAGAACAAGAATAGGAGAATAATGACAATACACAAAATATTACTTTCTATAAACTGTATAGACAGTAATGGATTGAAGATAATGCTTAATGTGGGGTTCGGGACAAAGATTGGTACAAAGTACAATTGAATGTAGCTGACCATACAAAATACTAACTAGGTCACTTTACTTGTCACAAAATTTATTTTAACAGTTCCATTTTGTGAACATCTCGCGAAACTTGATTGACTATGTTGAATCTACAAATATTCAATAAATACTAAAGAGTATGAAATACATGCGCAGAAAGTTTGTGAAATGAAGTGTTGGAAATCTATTTTGAAAAACAAAATTTTCTTGACACCTGTTATGATCCAAAATTGGTTATATTGATTGATAGTTCACATATCAATCTGAATTGAGATTATATGAATGGAATCATGACAAACAACTTGATCGTAACAATGTAACAATCACGATATCTGAATGAAGAGTGAAAAATAAAGATTCCTTGAAAGTCTCGTCAATACTCATCTAAGCCCGCGTCACACGATGCTTTTTTCGCTGCTGGATTCTTTGCTTGGTTGAGCTGAGCTGATGGGTTCCTAGCTGGCTGCGCCACTGGACTTTTTGATAGGTGCTATGCGATGTTGGTTCCACACGATGCTAGATTGGATAAGCAGATGTTTTCGATACACGTACGAAGCAAGAAATTATTGTTCAAATGTCAAAAAAAAGAATGGAGACATCTCAGCAGAATATTTCGTCAGCGACGAATGATTATTATTGCATCTTCATAAATTTCAAAGTATTTTGAGAGAACGAACATCGACGATTGAAACCTTTATGGAGTTGTTTGTGATTTTCGCGCCTGAAGAGCATCAATAAATGAGAAAGATACAAAATATTGGATGTAGCACACAAACAGAGAACACTGCTATATTTTCTGATCATAATATCTATATCATAATTTCGAAAATCACTATTCTGGGTTCAAAATTCTTTAATTGCTCTTTCGGTAGATTCACCGCATACGTTTTCATTCTTCAAATCATTCGATCAAACAAAATACGGTGGTGAGATAATTCAGGATGAAATATAACCGCCAAATTTCAAATAAAACCGATAAATGTCGATTCAACAGAAATGTGATGCATCTAGGATCTCTTTTCTACATGTTTCCAGAAGTCTTGCATAATAACGTAGTGCAAATGTGACATATTCTCAAAATTGAGTGTCAAAGTCACTTTTTATAGTCAAGTGACTACGAGCTAGCTTTCTATTGGTTGCCGTTCGGATCCATCAGGCAAACAAGTCTAAAAAATAGCACATGTTTTATCACGGAAACCATGTACGAAAACCAGCAGTAACTGTCATTTTCGATCACAGACACAAGCTGGGGAACCATCAATAAAACAAGCGTCGTGTGAGGCGGGCCTAAGAGTTGACAGTAATCCAGTATTGGAGGAATATTCAATAGTTATATTCTAAGTACATGGCAAATACCGGAATATTTTTTCGAGTGCACGAACATGCGCGAGAAAAAATGCAACCAACATTAACTCAGGAAATGGAGACAATACTAAAACTATTGATTATAGTGACTGTTTTCAACTCTACTGAATGTAAGTTCAATCAAAGAATATTCAAGAAATGCGCATGTGAAAATACTCGAGCATTTGGACATGTGCAAAATACTCACTGATATTTGATTCTCATTGATTAGAGTTGAAAAACCTCTGCAATATGATTGGCTGAAAATTCTCGAGGGAGATACTCAAACATATTCATACAAATGGAAAAAAGAAGTCAGATTGAAGCTCATAAGCTAATTATTACTGTTCTCTATCTCAACTAGCTCAAAATAAACTGCAAAACCAACATCAATTAATTATCTCGTGAGAATACACTTATTTCCGACTCGGCGGAAAACACTTCCTTTTCTCTTTTTAATCGACGTGAAAAATACCGTATTTCTTTTGTCTGCCAATAATACATCAAATATGAAATGATCAAATCTTAGCAACTGTCATTATGTGAATAACAAAAATATACGATGACACTGATAATTTTAACATGAAAAATTTATTTAATGAATATTTATAGTACATGAACTCTGAAAAAGCGTCGAAAGTTGACGTCTGAGAACAGGCGAGGCGAATTGCAGTCAGTTTATTGCCAGATAAGTTAATCTATAAGAATTTTCAATTCTTCTTTTTATTGGTAATCAATTTTTTTCTTTTCGAAAGTATTTAAGTCATATCTTTTTGGAAGTTCCGTGTCAAAATATCGCATTCGCCTTGATAGGCAATATTTCAACACTGCACTCCGGTGATTGCAACTCAATTCACAACACGGCGAAAATGACAGATTTCTCACAGGTCGGGCATAATCTACTATTCTTTATTTCTCACATTGTATTTTTTTTTTATATATCAGTTCTCTCATATTTCCCACTTGAAAATAGATATTGTCACAGATTTTATTGTCAAAAATCTATGTTCACAGGTTACAGTGTCAATATTTTCTTTACGAACAATCCAACGATGGGCCAACATTCAATTGTATAACAGTTGATTCCCAGCAACTACCGAACATCTAGTAACCATAGGCTATCAATCACGTCCGATAATTGTACATCGACTTGGTCAATACTAACTAGGATTACAGTTATAGCAAATTTAGATAAATAATTATTTGAACTGATTACTTCAAATATTTCGTGACACTTCATTCAACCATTCTTATTTCTCATGCTTTATATTATATGCTACATTACATAAGTAGTTGTTCCAGAAATCTGCAAGTGCTTGAATAACTATTACGTTATACTTCAAGTTATATTGATCTTGATCCAGCAAAAAAATTCATATTTCCATCAAATAAGTTACAAGTAATAATAGGTTATCACTCTTCGATTAGATTTTTCTGGGGGTATTATTTGTATAATTTGCTTGATAATAATTGGGAATAAATACAGCTGAGAAACTATAAATCTATGCTTTCGTTATACTATCTATAAAATATGCATATGAAACAATACCAAACTCGACCAACGACTTCAGGATTGATCATATTTTCAGTTGAATTTGAGCTTATGCAATAACATATACATTACATGTCATGGATCCTGAGGTAAGATTACATCTTTGGCAACATCCATCCATCCAAAGATTCTCCTTAGCACATTCTGAAGTATCTGGACAAGTTTCTTGATATAAAGACGTTGTCAATGTACCATCATTTTGACGTGTACATTCATATTTTGTGCAGCCATCCGAGGAGACCCACGTGTCGCCAGGTAAATGCAAAGTTCCATTGGAAATGCAAGATACTTGAGTACACTCTCCGCAACAAATATCTGTTGAACCTGAAGATGAATAATTTGAGTTAGGGTTTTAGCTTGTATGGATATATTTACTTTCTATGAGTTACTTTTTCTTAGTTTTATTATTGGATTTTTATATTGAGTTTTTTATAATGTGATCAAAACTGTCAATGATTATTTATGTTCAAAATGATTCATGTGTTTGAAAAGTATTCCAAGGCTCTCAATTTGATAATTTTGGTTATACAAATGTCTAGTTGAGATTTCTCAAGTGAAAATATTCAGTAGCTCAAAGAGTTTTGAGCATAAATTGTGTTCAACTAGTGGAAAATACTACAATATAATTTCTTAGAGATAATTGAGTAGACCCAAGACTTGATTTCCCACAGATAATAATTTGTAAGCTAATGTCTGTGCATATAAAGAATGTCCTGCGCTTCTGCTGTGATAATTTCGAAATTTTGGTCTAGCATACTCACTATTCTATCACACAAAAAAGGAGATACAGAAGTACCTGCTGAATGAAGCGGCATTTCTTGGGTGAACAATATATTGTCACAAATTTTATTGTGATCATTATCACAGGTCACACTGCAATTTTTCATAATACAATTCGCGACAATTACAAAATCGCTCACAGTCACTTTTATTGAATGAATTAAACTCTCACCAACCCACGAGCTTCATATACACTCCCCCAACACTGAGCTTCCATTGAACAGCAATGAGCTAGCATTCATGTGACAACATGGGCTAGCAGTCACATGTCTGACAACTGAACATTACCCAGATTGTTGGTGAATGCTTACTAGGATCATAATTACAATGAATTATTGAATGAGTCATGAATAACTAATCCGAATAGACATTGGTGTAAACCAATAACTCAAGATGCCTCAGGAGAAAATTTGGATGTATGAAAAAAACCTACATTGCAGTCAGTGATGAAGCTTATATGCAATATTTTGTTAAATCAGTGATAACATCATGTTCTGTCAAATTTCAAAACGTCATTGGATTTTCTGAGTGAATTGATGATATTTCTGAAAATATGTTATTCATACGTAAGTCAAAAACAAAGTAAAGTATAATACAATGATTTGATAGCTTTTTTTGCGAATTTATAATTAGTCTTATTGAAAAATCAGAAACATAGGTCTCAGCTAACTATCTTCTGAGTTTAGGTTTTGATGGACGAGTAATTCTGCGGCAATGGCCGGAGCAATAGAGTAATATAGGAGCACTTCAATTTTTTCTCTAAAATTATATTCATTTATCTCAAAATTTAGCAGCAGTCAAATTTGTTAGCTGTTTTAATCGATCTGTTATATCAGTGCCCCCATTTCTTATTATTGATAGGCACAATAAAATCATAATATATCGCATTGCCACCAGCTATCTTGCTAGGATTTCAATAATTTTTCCATGGAATGTCTATATTTTGAGACTTTGGTGATATTCATCTGAGGAATTATGAAATAAGTAGATTTGGAAATGATGCTCGATAATTGCGGTGTGGAAAAGATAAATTCAGTTCATTTATAGCCAATTCCTTCAAAATAAGAAGCCTGAATATAAATAAGTAACAAGGAAATGACTAAAATATATTTATCCAAATATTTATAGTTATATGTACCCTCGTACGCAGTTCTTTTTCCTTAGCTCCTCAAGGATACTCAGAGTTTGCTGTGAAAGTAACATCTCGCCATACTTTCATATCAATCATGTAGCTATAAGTAGATTAATTCTGAAAAAACTACCGAAATACTACAACAATATTTGAATCATACACGGTGGTGACTCAAAGGACGCACCATAGCGTTTTCAATGCTATTTTTGAAATATGCAATTATTGGCTTCCCTAATTATTTTTTATCAAAAAGGTTTAATAGTTTATTGTGGAGAAAAGAATTCTGCATTTTTTAACACTTATATTTTCAATTTTACTTTACTGGGAGCCAGTAAAATGACGGAAATGTTTATTGATAATTTTCTTGAAATCAACAGTGCCATTAAATGAAAAACAAATGTACCTATTCAAAGTTATTGCTTTTATCTGTCATCTGCTGTCATCAGCGTTTCAGATCAAGTGTCTTGAGTTAGAATGTATAATTTAGAAGAAAAATTAGATATGGTAAAATGGTTTTATGGTCAAAATACTGCTCGACAAATATCAGCTCTCTTTAATGTTAAGTATCCAAATCGACTCATTCCAGGATTAGCTAAAACTCTTATGAGAATCGGAATGCTAATTATTATCACATTCAGGTCCGGTTTCACCAAACTCAGTTAAATTTATCAAGAGGTTATTTTGAGTCAGTAACTATGGTTACAATTGCATCAACAATACTTTTCGTGTAAAATAACCTTTGGATAAATTTAACAAGCGTTGGTGAAACTGGCTCTCATTTTGTTATTTCATGGCACTGTTGATTTTAAGAAAATTATCAATAAACATTCGGAAGGAAATAAGATTGAGCGTTTGTAATCGGATACTTCTGCCTCTAAGAAAATATTAATCTCCTAAAAGTGTTATAGAGAACTGAAACAGAGTGTGGATGATTACTTGTGTGCATTCAGACGAGCTACAGATTGGATAATTCGAATTAAAATGTAGAATGACTCAATACCTGGTTGTCCTATTTATAAGATTATCTAGTAGTAGAAGTATTTATATTATTATGCAAATAAAAATATGAATTTCCCCACAGGATATGATGAACTTTGAAATCAATGTGGAAGGATTAACATTTGTTTGATTATTCAGAAATGTGAGATCTCAGCAAAATGCATCATGTAGTTTTACGAATTACTGATATTGAAAATACTGTATGATGATTCTTTCCAGGCTGAGCACGGTGATAGCTTCTCAACATGCACATAAACAGGCTCCAAAACTCAAAACTGGAATTTTGAGTACGTGCAAGAATTGGATTATGTTGGCTATTTCTGATTGATCGTCGGATATTCCATGGAGCAAAGAGGTGTGACACAAAAAATAAGTCAGGTACCAATATAATGCACTGCTCAGTCTACTTATACCCTGAAGTTGTCTTGACTCACCAGAAGGTGTGTACTTCCAACCTGGATGACACTCCTTACTGCAGCTCTCAACGGTTCTTTGTTGAATCAGCTCACCACCGGCTGATCCACTGTGGAGACATGTGATTGTGACACATGGATCGCCATTCGGATCAGGCCATGAACTTCCTATAGAGCGAGGCTGTTTATCCACTAGACACGCTACAGGTTCGTGACGACCACAGCACGTACCCTCAGTGGGATGGAACTCGTATACAAACTCCTGGAATCAATATGAATTTTCATGAAATTTAATAAATATATTTTATTTGAAAAAAATTCTGTATGAAAATTATTTGAAGCACAATGTTTCAACAGCAATGTGCTGCCTTTCTCAAGTTTATGGATATAATCAATAAATAGATTTGATGCGTCAGTATCCCAGAGAGTCTGGCTATCTCATGTTAGTATTCATCATTAATTATTTTGAATCTCTTGGAATGAACATATGATTATATAACTCAGAGATAATGACGTCACCACAATTTTCAATTATTGGAAAATATAATATTTTGTTCAATACATATCGCTGTACGACGCGAAGGAAAATCCCAAAGTCTAGCATTTCTGTGAAACAAAAACAAATAACAATTCTTGGATCTTTCAACACCTATTGATTGTGAAAAAAATCTCCTCATTCTCCTACCATTTGTACCTTATTCACAAACCGATCAAATACCAATTTTTATCAACGATTTTGGCCCTTCTCATAGACCTGCATAAACTAGCAGAAAATTGGGATTGTCCCTTGATTTTTGGTTGAATTTTGAATCACTTCACTTATCGTCATTTTTTCTGCAAGAACATTGTATCTCCATAGATCATCCTGAAAAATGTCAAAATGACTCAATTCATTGCGAAAAGATTCGGATAAATAACTGCCTCCTAAGCGGAATTCGGACAGTATAATTGAATAAATGTGAAATTTTCCTTTCTCTTCAGGTTTTAGCTTTGATTTTCATAGAGCTGTAGTAATGAAACACTTCTCATGAAAATATCCATGAAACAAC
Organism: Dromius quadrimaculatus; assembly: GCA_963989225.1. Classification (NCBI taxonomy): domain Eukaryota; kingdom Metazoa; phylum Arthropoda; class Insecta; order Coleoptera; family Carabidae; genus Dromius; species Dromius quadrimaculatus. Next base: position 26,705,291 of record OZ022326.1, on the reverse strand, counting down.
ATATTCATCACTATAAATAATCAAACTATGAGATTCTTATTGAGATATTCCGAACAATATATAATTTATTTTTTTTGTCGTCTTAACCAATCTTTTCCATTCCTGTATTTTATTGTGCTTAAAATCATAAGATGAGATAAAAGTATAAATGATGAGGAAGCATTATTTTGATAAGATGAACTTATTCTTTTCCTAAAACTAGGAATATGATATTATTATCAACTGTATTTTCAACACTTCTGGAAAGCATTTTGAGATTTGAATATAAAGACTTACACCTAATATATATCTCAGGCACTTATGTTCACTTATTTTTTGGGTTTCATTCTTAGTTAATGTTTCCATGCACAGTAGAATTATGAATAGATAAGTAAGAAAATAACTACAGTTTGGTAGAATATATAGTTATTCACATATTCCAAGAAATAAATACTTGCCTAACAAGAACTCTTGAGGAGAATATTTGTCCACAAAATAGTTTGACATATTTATCTTGGCGCTGGAATATTTCAATTTCTTCATATATGAGTTATGTTTAGAGCGAAGTGCTTTTTGTACGTCGCAAAAATCTCACAATAATAGCAATTGCAATGAAATAAGAAATTCATGGAGAATTCATTTCAAAATAGATGAAATTTCAATCATTGCTTGAACTGAATGAAGAACGGAAGAATATAGTTTAGACCAATTTATACGAGCTCACAAGCGGAGAGAAGTGTATGAGCTCTAAAAAAATTACTACGGGGAAGGAAAAATATGTCGCCAGCATGTCTTTACGAACGCATAAGCTGACCGAAGTGTACAAGTTTTAGAACAATGACTTAAAGAAGGTATATATATGCAGAGAAAGTGATTCTTTCGAGGAAGAGATTCTTGTAGATAGCTTATCTTGCTATCTTGCTGTAAAGCCATTAACGTAAGTTCTCCAATCCATGAAGGAGATCAGCTCTAAGATTCTTCCAAAAAATTATATTTGGAATAATATATATTGGAGATTGATAATGAGACAATGATCACATACGAATTTACAAGCGAGGAGAAGTGCGAGAATATACGTAATTGATATTACATAAGTTCAGTTTGCAGTTTGAATTGATCTGATGAAAAAAATACTCATATCGAATAGTCACTCAAGCTATTTCGCTGCATAGCCCCTTAGGTATGGACACGCGCAGCAGGCTGGTTCGCTAGTCTACTCTATACTAAGAACATACTAATAATATAATAAGGGACTTGAGTGCGTTATTCAACTCTGAGAGTAAATTTTTTGGCACAGAACAAAGTCAAAGACAATAATGATCCGGAGGGATTGGAGGCACTTCAGTACTGTGCTATCTATGCTATTTTTTGCATTACCGTATCATAGTAAATTACAATAATTGAGAAGCAGATTACCCAAGCTCACAATTTTTAAAATAAATTTGATACAAAAATATTCTGTAGATTCACTATAGTAGCAAATTTGGCTCCAGCACTTGCTAAATGAATGAGATTTCTGTCCACATAATGAGTAAGAAATTTGATATTAATAAGGCTTACGAAGAGATAGCTGAAGAATCTAGAAAATTTACAAGCAACAATACGATGCATTTATGGAACTGTGTCAATCGCAATACTGCTATTATGAATGTAGATATTAATTATCAATGATTAAGATTCAAGTTCTAATTAAATCATTAATTTTGACAATCAGGTACTTTGATTATCAAGATTATATTGTATCTTTTTGAAATTCTCCTAAACCATGATTTGTCACTTCTATCATCAACAATATACACTTTGGAGAATCCAAAATGAATACAATATAAAAGAAAGGTTTTTGAACATCCTGAAAATGATAGTGATTTATTTATCATAGATATATTACTCTTGTCAGAAATCATAATGTCGCAGTTTATTTTACCGCAACCATTTCGACACCTTCAGCCCTATTCATAGAGAAGTTAAGCCGGACTAAAGAAAGATGAACCTGATACTAACGTTAGTACTTATTCATAGAGCGGACTTAACTTCAGTCCGAGACTAAAGCCGAACTAAGTCTGGACTATATTTAGATCTGCTTCTGCCATAGTTTAGCTGCGGACTAACCTATAATATTTTGTTTGTTCCGTGTTTGTTAATGCAAACGTTATACAAAATATAAATGTTGTTGTAGTACATCGTGGGAATCGGTAGAAGTTTATTTAATACATGTATGTAAATCCGTTTAAAAAATATAATAAAACAGAATATGATAATATTCACAAATAAATTGCTCATTCATTTAGATAGTTCGATTTATATCAATATTTTTTTTGAATTCGAAGAAATATGATTTATTTATGAATTTAATTTTTCTTTATATATATTTGTGTCAAATTTCTTTTAATTCTTTTCTCAAATATATCATGTTCCATATTGACAACGCATTCAATTTGATAATTTTTAGCATGCCAAAAATATAATTGTGTATGAGATAATAACATTTTTCACTTCCTCCTAATTGCCTTTTATCGAGGAAAAACAATTTCATTTAAAAAGATAATTTCATATACATTTTATCTAGGACGTGTATCGTGTATTAAAAGGATAGAAAAATAATCTTTATTACTAGGATAAGAAATGAAAAAATTAACTTGAATACAAAATAATATAAAAAATAATTGATTAGCTTATGTACTTTTATTACTATCAAAGTTTAAATCTTCCTCAAACCGTCTCTGACTTTTTCAAGTATGCGGTTGTGATCGTTTCCGGTCCTCTGGAACCATATAGCTCATCGCCAGGCTGTTTTCGCTCTCTACCTTCCATGGTTATAGTGCCAGACCTAACTCAGCCTGTTTCAAATTTTACGTTAGTTTAGTGATTTTACAGTTGAAATTTGTAAGTACAATTTCCTAGTAGGGTCCATATTTGTTTGATTTTCTTGATAATCAATTTTTGCTGTTAATATTAGTGTTGTTAATTGAATTTTTTGAATCCTCGTGGTTCAGTTTTGAAGTTACTCTCGTGAATTAGTATGTGGTGATTTCTTTCTGGATTTAATATTACTTTGGGCTCCGGCAGAGTACTGTCTATCGACAGAAGACCATCACGAGATTTTTTTGGGCTCTTTGAAGCTTCCTTCCTTCATTAAAGTTCAGGTGACGTACTCTCCTCCCTAATTTATTTTCTACCCCTTTGTCCGATCCTGCATTTGTGAAGTTCTAGTTTTCTAGTCGATTTAAAACTCACTGTTTTTTTCTGTTGGTCTACTTTTTGTACTAGTATTTAGCTCCACGGAACCCTTGTTTTCTTTTTGGTATTTTATTTGGAAAAACTAGTCCGATTTCGGCGCAGTTTTAAACTTTCACGAATTTCAAAAATCAGTATCATTCTTCTACTCGTTGCCTTCATGCCGACCCATCCTCCCCTTGGGATGAATGCTGAATAAATTGTGAATGTCACTTCTGACATATTTTTTGAATCAGATTCTAAAGATTTAGTCTAAGAGCCAGCGTTCCGCAGACTTACAGTATAGTAGCAAACTCCATATTAATGCTAGGTATACTATTTCACCTGTCGTAGGTGGAATGGAGATTCACTATTCCCATCGAGGGTTCTTTTGGGCGTGGCCAGAAGTTGAAAAGCATCAAAATTGACTTCTAAAACGTGATCGCAGCATGTCTGCCGTTTTGATATCATAGAATATATAATTTTCTTCATAGAAAAATTCAATAGCAGACACTTACTCCGGTTCTAAACGTATTTTGAAGAATTTCGAAGCTTCCAAAATATTATATAAATTTGCGTTATTTCAGCAGGGCTGAAAATTATATATGTTATTTATATTATTGTTATTCATATATATTTACAAAAACAGACACATAGGTCGGTTCTGGCATGCGGGCAGACAGCATAATAGTTTCTCAGTCGTGCTAATGAAGGCATACGATTTTGACTCTCTTACTCTTCATCTCGCAGAGAACTATTGTTTCAGTAAAGCTGCAATTTATATATCTTATTTATGCTATTAGTGTATATATATATATATATATATATATATATATAAATATATATATATATATATATATATATATATATATATATATATATATATATATATATATATATATATATATATATATATATATATATATATATATATATATATATATATATATATATAATATATAGAAGTAAATTTATTTTTGGGAAAGTCTTGTACAGCGCCGGGATTCGAACCATCTGGCCTATTACGGATTTGCCAACTAAATTTACATTCAGTATATATATATATATATATATATATTCGAATCCCGGCGCTGTACAAGACTTTTTCAAAAATTAATTTACTTTTATATATATATATATATATATATATATATATATATATATATATATATATATATATATATATATATATATATACACTTTCATAAGCACGACAGAGAAACTATTATGTGATTTGCCTGCATTTTAGAACTGACCTATCTGTCTGATTTCTTAGATATATATGTACAATAATAGCATACCAAATACCAAAATACCAAAATACCAATTTTATTTGTATACGTGAAAAATTACATACAAATGAATTGACAACAAAAAGAAAAAGTATATTCCCATAGTAATTATATATTATTATTATTGTAATTATTATTTGATTTCATTTTAGTTGGGCTTCTTACATGTCCATCGCAAATGCTCCGAGGCTTAGGGCGGCTCTGCAGTAGTTGAAAATGTCCCTCATCTTTTCCACGGTTAGATTAGCCAAGAGTTCTGGATTAGCTTTAGGGCTGCTGGTGCACGAGGTGTATTTGTGAAGAAATGGGGCATTGGAAAAGAAAATGATCTAGGTCATTTGGTACATGTAAATTGCAAATAGTGCACAATTCTTCTTGGTCGAATGTGTGATGGCGGTCGTTATGGAAGAGCGAAAATCGGACAGTCTTTGCGGTACGTAATTGGCTAATTGTCTTCAGGATTTTGAAAGGAATGTTCGAGGAAAGATATAGATGGCTTGAGTTATAAAGTGTGAAGTTGGGATTGTATGAGGTTGATGATATTTTTCTGGAGTCTTCTATGTATAAAACTTCATTGTAAGCAATTATGATGTTGTTCATTTCAGCCTTTAGCAATTCGGGGCACTGTTCATCCCAGATCCATGAATAGTTTGCTTTGCTTAGCATCTGTTGTAAATTTCTTGACCAATTGTGCCTAACTTGTTTCTGTTCGGGAATAGAAATAGTAGTTCGATTATTAGGAAGTAATAGTTTTTCATAGCTCATTTTAACATATCTATTTTCACTCATAACAAGTATTTTGTACCACCAATTAAGTATTCGATTGAATATCTCAAGTTCTATACGTGGTTGACCAGTTTCTCTACGTACAAAATAGTTTGGTGTTGATTTCTGCCATCCAAAGAGGTTTTTGAAAAATTGCACCATTCCTTTTTCAAGATTTTTAGCTTGTATTGGATCCCATACTTCTGAACCATAAATTAAAGAAGGAATGACCACAGACGAATATAATTTTATGATGGTATCCCAACTATACGTGCCTGCCGTTACCATTGTTTTCTTTATCGCTCCACCGATTCTATTGGACGAACTCAGTTTTTCTTTGATGTTTTCATTAAAGGATCCTGAGATTTTGAACGTTATTCCAAGATACGTATATTTATTTGTGAAAGTAATTTCTTTTCTTTGACAAACATGTTTTAAGTGCCGCTTTGGAGGTCTGCATTAATGAAAATGCATTATTTTAGTTTTCTTTTCATTGATTTCCAGGAGAAGTGAGTCGCAATAATCAGTGAGAGTATTTAGTTTTCTTTGTACATCTGGGGCCTGTTGCATAATAAAATACAAGTTAATATTATTAGCGTTTTTACGTGCATTTTCACTAATAGTATTAACTTGTATTTTATTATGCAATAGGCTCCTGATGGTGAGTGGGCGAATATTACTATATCATCTGCATATTGCAATGTTAGAATATCGTGTGTCTGATTGATATGATAGCCTTCTAGATTCCTACTCCTGAAATATGCTTCCATGTCACCAATGTACAGCGCAAACAGTAGGGGACTAGTGCATTCACCTTGTAAAACACCTTTTGTTATTTCAATCTTTACAGATAATTTATTATTCACGTTGGCTTGTAATGTAGATTCATCGTATATATTTTTTAGGATCCTGATTATTTTGCCACTTATTCCGACTTGATAAATCTTATTCCAGAGAATTTTGTGTGGTACAGAGTCGAACGCTTTCTTGAAATCAACAAATATTGCGTAGATGCCATTTTTATTAGTTAGATTGTTTATCTGAATTATTGAGTTGAAGGTGAATAAATAATCCGTACATGATCTTCCTTTTCTAAAGCCAGCTTGTGCTTCTGGGAGGAGTGCATGAAAGTCGACCCAAGTTTGCATCCGTTTATTGATAATGAAAGTAAGCAGCTTCGTTATTGTATTTACCAACGCAATTCCTCTGTAATTATTTTGATCCAGTCTATCCCCCTTTTTATGAATTAATGATAGTTTAATGTTTTTCAGCTGTGTCGGAATGTCCTCTTCTGTAATAAAACGATTTAATAAAGTTCTTAAAAATTCTTGCCAATCTGGTGTTAGGTTTTTTAAATGCTCATTCAAAATACCATCTATACCTGGGCTTTTGTTTGTTTTTAACTTATTTATGGCGTAAAAAAAAGTTCATCAGCAGAGATTTCTTGGTCTAAGTATGGATGAAATGTATCAAAGTAAATATCATCGTTAAATAATTTTGGTCCAAACCACTCTTGAAAGAAGCTAGTCCAGTCGCTCAAGTTTATAGGATTTGGAGTAAATTTGCTATTTTGAAGAGATCTTATTGCCTTCCAGAATTGTGTTTGGTCTGATACATTTTGTAACATTATTTGAATTTCTAGTTTATATTTCTTTTTCTGTTCTGAGATATGTTGCTTGTACTACTTTTTCTTTCCTTAATAGAGTTCTAAGCACTTTTTGTTGAAGTTACTTGCTTTGAACTTCCGAAAAGATTTTTTTGTTTCTCTTTTGAGTTCTTTGCATGTTGTATCATACCACTTTTTGTTTGAGCATTTGTATGGACACTGCAAAATTGAGATTTGTTTTGAAATTCCTATTTTGTCAGAAACTGTTTCTATGGCATTCTTCGAGAAATTATATTGTTCTTCAATATTATTTATATTTGTGGAGTTTTGTAAAAGTTCCTGTAACTCTTCCTTGAATGAGTTTGCTTTTGCTTCGTCCCATTTAGTTTTTTTAAGATTCATAATGCTACAATTTTTGCCAGCTGTAATAGGGTCGTTTAAGTTTTGAGTTGTTAGAGAACATATCATATGATCTGATAGGTGGATTTCATCAGATATTTTCATGTCGAGAATTAACAAAGTTGCATTAATATCCACCCATATGAGATCTATGATGCTCTTTAAATGTACAATAATAGCATAAATAACATATATGAATTGCAGCTTTGCTGAAACACTAGTTCCTTGCGAGATGAAGAGTAAGAGAGTCAAAATCGTACGACTTCATTAGCACGACTGAGAAACTATTATATGGTCTGCCCGCATGCCAGAACCGACCTACGTGTCTGTTTTTGTAAATATATGTGAATAACAATAATATAAATAACATATTTATTTCCCAACTTTGCTGAAATAGCACAAATTTATATGAAATTCTGGAAGCTTTGAAATTCTATGAAATATAGTAGGAGCCGGAGTGAGTGTCTGCTATTGGATTTTTCTATGTCAAGAATTATATATTTCATAATAACAAAACGGCATACATGCTGTGATCACGTTTTGGAAGTCAATTCTGATGCTTTTCGACTTAGACCACGTCACCATGGAATTTTCTCTTGTTTTTTTGCTGAATTTTGTTTCGACGTAATAACCAATTGTTTTGGTTACACGGTCGTGTTTTCCGTACTGATAGAGCTGATTTTCATTTCGGTCAACGAGTTACTCAATCACCTTACATGCTTGTGATCACTTCATCTGTGTTGTGTTGCATCTCTCTCTTCTTGCTTCCGCGTAAATATTTTTATTATTGTTGATATTTTTTTTTGGTGACAACTTGACTTGTGAAACTAGTTGTCATTGTGTTTAAGTATCCAAGCCATTATAAATTTATCTTAAAATATATAACTGGCGCATGTTGTTTCAGATTTATCGCTTGTCATTTGACGATTACGTCAGAAGGGAACTTAGCTGGGTTAGGTACGAAGACCGGATATCAGCCGTAAGAGCCGCCGAAGTCAACACCTTATTATCTATCGCTTTTGGGAGGCTGTTAGCCCAAACCATTGGTTCGCCCAGCCGGCGAAAACCACACAACCACCTAAGACTTCACCAACAGCTCCAAGTGTTCTTGTCTACTCCAACTGCAAGGGCCATGGCATCGCCTCTGGCTCAACCCAGAAGAAGATATAGCCAGCTTCAGCCAGTATCGGCGAGTGTAAGTTGTACTTGATTTTTATTGAATCTCTTGAAGTCCAGTTTTTTTTTTTTTTATATAAATTTTGAATAAATACATTCATTTTGTTTTGGATTATAATTATTTTTTTTTTGCCGTATCAAAATTACGCTTTTTTGTTAAATCATTTATGCTTTCACTTCATGCTTCTTCTTCTACTGACCTTCTATTTTTGCTTCAAAATCCTGGCGCCCATTTTTTTCTTTTGGTCTTCGCTATTTGATTTTTGCGAAAGTGCTTTTAGCTATCCGGACCTTCCAAATTAAAGGTAGGATCAATTTAATCCAAATAAATATCATTTACACTTTACTGCATTATAATTCATTTGCCAACCACTATCGTGGAGATAACTTTTACAAATTATATCAATCAAAAACATCAGAGGAAATAATTTTGTAGCAATAGAAAGAATATCACAAAATTATATTTGATTACATTACGTGATATATTAAAGTCTACATTTATCATACATCCATAAATTTTTTGTCAATTGCTTGAGTTTCGAACATTCCAAATTATACCATTCATAACAATAATGCCAACATATGCTTCTCCAAATTCTGAGTGTTAATCAATTTGTGATATCCAGATTTTTTGCAATAAAAACATTTCCATTTCAGTAGTTTCATTCAAAAATACACTTGTACAACCGTTTTTCAACGCTTCAATAGTAGAATATAGCTGTTGGCATGAATTTATGATTTATATCGGATCAAATCAATGAGCTACAGGATTAAAGATTCAAAATATTCAATTATGAACAGGAATACTTGCAAAAGTTTATACTATCAACTTGAATGATTTCTATCGAATATGCCAGGAAGGAGTTTAGAGGATCAAATTAATCAGGGTGAACTAGTCCCACTAACATTTAATCGAATAACGGATGAAAGATTAGGCTAATAAATAGATTTTTCTGATCAAACTCTGTATATTCATTTTTATTTTTCGACTTTTCGACTTTCTATCCAAAAGTCTTCAACAGAAAAAATGATACAAAAATAAACAAGGCAAGTATCTAGAAAATTGAAAATTGGAATAATACAGATTACTAGATGTGAAAACGTGGATTTCACATTTAATGCAAAAAGGACAAAGTTTTTTTGACATTAACCAAAAGTCTGAGGAAAGACCACGTAAAGCCCTCAAACAGAGGAATTAATGATATTTGTCTTGAAAATAGTTATATTCAAGAAAGATTTGAATAATGTAACACATGAGGACGATGAATATTACAGAAATAATTAAGACAAATATTTCGCATGTTAGGTATGTCTATTACAGAGAAATAAGTAATATGAGTCTTAACAGTTATCAAAAATGAATTAATTATTATAACATACAAGGACTATATCTTGTTTTTGTGAACGCACATAGTTCCAAGGTTCAAACATGTCATACAATTTTTTTACAGAATAACTGAATTCTAATAATGTGCATAAGCGTAATAAAAATAAGAATCTATACAAATATTTCACAAATTATGTATGTCTATTATTGATTATATAGGAAGCCAAACATTTGCCAACTCGAACCCATCAGTACAGTTGAAGTAATTTATATCTTCAATCATTTCAATCGCTTTCCTGTCCAATCTACTATGGAAAGAAGATGCATGAGACTCAATCTTCCAAATAAATCTCCTGTTGCTAATCATGTCATTGAGTTTTTGCACAACATCAAGTTTGAAGGAACAAGAGTAAGATCTGAATGATTTCAACCATACTGATGGTTTTGAGCTGGCAAATGTTTGGCTTCCTATAATCAATAATAGACATACATCATTTGTGAAATATATGTCTTGATTCTTATTTTGATTACGTTTATGTACATTATTGAAACTCAGCTCCTTTGTGAAAAAATTTTATAACATGTTTGAACTTTGGAACTGTTTACGTGCGTAAAAACGGAACATCGTCCTAGTATGTTATATTAATTAACTCATTTCTGACTATGAAAATTGTCGAGACTCATATTATTTATTCTCCTGTGATAGACACACCTGATTTGTGAGATATTTGTCGTGATACTAATTTTTGTTATATTCATGTATATTATTGAACTCAGTTCTTTTGTTAAACTTTTTTATGAAATGTTTGTACTTTGGAACTGTGTGCTTTTGCAGAAACAGTACGTCGTCCTTATGTGATACATTATTCGAATCTTTTCTCATTCTACAATTTTTCAACAACAAACTTGGAACCAAAATATTGAGTACTTCACCATGGTTACAAGGTTGACTGCAGCAGTCGTTGAATAAATAAGCTTGCTGTCAAAAAACTCAGTGAGATATTGATTTTATATTGATGAGGCGGCGGCAGAGGTGACTGAAAAAATATAATTATATAATTGACTGAATTCTCTTATTTGCAATATTTTCATCTACTAATCTAGTCAGCTCTAACCATTTTATCCAATAACCGATTATGCGGAGAATATCTCTGTAAGATTTTGAATTCTAACGTTGAATATATGAGAGGAGAGATGGTTGTTTCAGTTGCTGGTTACTAAACAAGCTATGAAAATGATATTTTGAAGACTACGGACGCTACAAGATGACTCCATAATTTTTTTGTAATAGTTATCAAATAAGCAAATTCGACAAGTAAAAATAGGACAAACTATGTGATGTCATTCTAAGCTCAATATGATGTATGCTACAAGATGGCGAATCACCTTTATTTCTAGCCCGCTTGACATGAGTCCCATTTGAAGATTTAATAAGAAAAACTCAATAAATTATAAGATGTCATTCTAAGCTTTATATGATGAATACTATAAGATAGAAGTTGATTCCTCACTTGAAAAATCTCTTTAGCACAATTATTGAATAAGGGAGTTTAATAAAATAAAATACGATGAACTATGTCTCTTATATTTCTAAACTCAATATAGCGGACGCTACAAGGTCCTATGAACTATGTGAAGCTATTCTGAATTTAGTATAGCGAATGCTACGGGATAGCGGATAAACATTGAATGAAACTAATTGTTATTCTCAATTATGAGAAAACAATCATTCAACAATTTATTTGAGGAAAACTGTGAAATATTGAATTAAATTCAATTTCAAAAATGATCAACATACATCAAGTAGTTCTATTAGCATCCAATAAGTGGCGCACGAGTCGTACTTGTTCGTTCGTGCATCGTTCATCTGATTAAGTTGAGACTTATTATAGTTGTTGTTAGTACTTTCGTTAGGGTTCTTATTGTAGTGTCATCAACGTGACGCACGAGTTGTATTTATTTGTTTCGCGCATATTGTCCACCCGATTGGGTATGCAACTCACTACAGTTGTTGTTTGCTCTTTCGTGAAGATTTTGATTCTGTACCATCAATATATCTCAAGTGTCGCCACGAGCCGTATTTGTCCGATTCACGCATCGTTTATCCAGAATTGAATTGGAGCTTCATATATGGGATACGCTGTACAAAATGGCTTTTCTCAATTGTGAAAGTGGAAATTGGTCCTGCAATTTTTGTAATGAATCCTTCGGGAATTTTGATTTTTTTTCTTGAATATGCGGGAATAGTGTGGTTTAGAATTTCATCATCAATGTGTGAAAATTGGAAAGAGAGAATTTCAATTCTCTTACTAACAATACAAAAAAATTCAAAAATTCATTTGTGATTCCTGTGATTGTGTGTTGTTCAATACAAATGGCAAATCATCAATTCAATGCAACAGGACAAACTTAAATATAACATAAACTATTTGAAAAAAATCGATTATGATGTCAGTCGCTATAGAGGATTTGACTGGTGAGGTTGATGACCCTGAAGTTAATGCAGCCTAATTCCAACCTTCAAAATGATGGTGCTAAGCAGGAACTAACTCCAGGGCAAGTCGTTATAACTCCAAAGATAAATGTCGACAATCTGAGTTCAAATAAAACTGATCAGATTTGACTACTAGCTAATAGATGGCATCTGGATACAAAAACGAATTCAAAAATATAACTGCAGAATACGAATCAACCGTAAGAAAAACCTGTTAATCTGATAAATGAGGATGAAGAAGTATTTCGCCGGATGTCACTGAAGATAACATTAAAACATTTATTTCCAGCAAATTGGATACTAATGTTTTTGTTCAAAAAATTCAGAAGAAAGATGAATCAACTTCAGCTTTCAAAATCTAATAGATTTCTTACATCTTAAAACGATAAATGACAGTAAACTCTGGCCTCAAAATGTTACCGTTCGGCAATTTAATTTTTTTCAGATAAGGCCAAGAGACCAAAGAATTCCTAATGAATCACTCGATGACTATATGTTCACATGAATATGCGAAACCTAAACAATAAAACTGCTGATCTGGAAGCTCTTTTGAAATCAAATAATATACTATGCGTATTGGCTCCGTGAAGTGCAATTCAATTTACAGTCATTGAAAATTTCGACCTAGCGTACCACTCTTGTAGGTGTAGCAATTTACGTCGGGAGAAAGTTGGATTTCGAGAGTCTACCTTATATCCAAAATCTATCAAAAGATATTCACTTGGAAATATGTGCTATTAAATTCCAAAAAAAATACATTGTGGTTTGCGTATACAGATCACCAGAAGGTAACTCGAGTATTTTCTTGAAATTCTTGCAGAATGTTTATCTCTCTTAGTGATGAAAAAATTACCAAATTGTTATCTGTGGCGACTTCAATGTCGATCTGTTAAAAACAGACAAAAATTCGATCAGTTTGAATAACACTTTCAGAAGTTTTGGCTTCTACCAGACAGTAAATTCCCCAATAAGAGTGACATCAACATCTTCAACTTGTATATTGATAATATCTTCACCAATATTGAGTCGTGTGATATTGGAACAGATTTAATACATGAGCAGCTAGCAGACCATCACGATATACTATTCATCAAGAAAAATAATACATTATATTTCAATAGTCATAAAACGGATCTACACTGTGTGACCAAAATAAATTATGATCTCCTAAACCATGAACTAGCCAAAGCTGACTGGTCTACTATGTACTCTCACACGGACATAAATGACATCATAGACGAATTTATAAATATTTTCCTCCATTGCACCGGTACGGCCTCATATACGGTGACAATACCGAAAGGCAAAAGAGATCCGATAGCTTGGTTCGATGATAAATTACGTGAACAAAAAGATTTTTTACATCTTCTTCAAGATTATCAACGAATTAACAGCACCACCGATCTAAAATCTATTACTGAAACAGTCAAAACTGAATATCGACAAAATATGAGACATGCCAGAAAACAAGCAAACTGCAATTTTTTATTGAATTTGAGAGATAATAATAAAGACTCTTGGAATTTGATGGAAGATTATCAAAATAGTACCACGCAAACTATTACTGAAATACGTCCAGATGATTTCAACGACTATTTTACAAATATAGCGGAAGAGGTACACTCAAAAATAATATCTACTTCTCAAGCTGAATGAGCAATATAATTTTTCCCGAATTTGATCTTTCTGGCACCAGTTACTACGTCTAAAATTCGCTCTACAATTTGTGATCCAAGCACATCTCATAGCAGGGAAATTCTGGGTATGGATACTGAAACATTGAGAAAAACTGCTGTTCACATTTATATTTTTGTACACTTCTAGTTCTGGGAGAAATTTTTTTTCTTGTCAATATTATGAATTATTAGTAAAAAGTCTCACTTTTTTATTAGAATATACATTATAAAAATTTTACTTTTCATTCTTCACGCAGTAAAATCATGACTGAAGCATTTTTATCACAGAAGCAAAATGGAGCAAGTTTTTAAACATATTTATATATATATATATATATATATATATATATATATATATATATATATATATATATATATATATATATATATATATATATATATATATATATATATATATATATATATATATATATATATATATATATATATATATATATATATAAATATATAAATATATAAACATATATATATATATATATATATATATATATATATATATATATATATATATATATATATATATTCATATATATAACTAAAACACCAATGTTTAGCGTTTGCAGACGATATAATTACCAGAACAAAAACGGAGCTGAAGGAGGTATTCAAACGTTTAGTCTAAAAGGCGAAAGAAATGGGACTAAAAGTAAACGAGGACAAAACCAGATACATAAAGATAGAATCGGATCATCAAGAAACACAAGAAGAGTCTCTCAAAATACCGGTTGAAGGAGGTGAAACCTGCGCATTCGAGAAGGTTAAAAACTTTGTTCACTTAAGTGTTACGGTAACAAACAACAATGGCGAAGAGCGGGATATTATAACACGGATAACAAAAGAAAACAGAAGTGCGGGAGCTATGAGAAAACTTCTAAAATCAAAAAGTGTGTCATAAAGTGCAAAAAAGCGGTTGTATGAAACCATTATAAGACCAGTGGTACTGTACGGTTGTGAAATGTGAGTGCTAAACAAGACTATGCAAAAATAAACTGGAAGTGTGGGAGGGACAAATTCTGAGGAAGATTTATGGTGATAAAAAAGAGGGTGATGTGTGGTTGAGACGAACTAATACCGAGCTTATGGAACTCTATAGTGAGCCTGGAATAGTGGAAGTGGCTAAAGCACAAAGGTTACAGTGGCTGGAGCATGTGCTGAGACTACCAGAGCAGAGAGTAGTAAGAAAGATGTTAGACGGAGGTGTTGTGAAAAAAAAAGAGGAGTAAGACCAAAGAAGAGGTGGTATGGCGCGGTGAAAAAGGACTTAGAAACACTAGGGACTACAGACTCTAAGAGATTAGCACAGGACCGTGAAAAATGGCGAAAAATTGTGACAGAAGCCATGGGTCTACTTGGCCTGCAGCGCTAAATCATATAGATATATATATATATATATATATATTGATTTACAAAAATATTAATAAGCATGAAAGCTTATTGTGAATAATACAATAAAGACTTACATTTTTGTACGAGTTGAATAAATAAAATTCCATCAATTTGACAGTCGGATAAATTTTCTCTCTAGGTAGCTTACATTTGGTGTTATAAAAACACTGTATCAGGCTTTGTACACTTCTAGTTCTGGGAAAATTTTTTTTTCTTGTCAATATTATAAATTATGAGTAAAAAGCCTCACTTTTTTTATTAGAATATACATTATATGAATATATATATATATATATATATATATATATATATATATATATATATATATATATATATATATATATATATATATATATATATATATATAATGTTTAAGAACTTGCTCCATTTTGCTTCTGTGATAAAAATGCTTCAGTCATGATTTTACTGCGTGAAGAATGAAATGTAAAATTTTTATAATGTATATCCTAATAAAAAAGTGAGGCTTTTTACTCATAATTTATAATATTGACAAGAAAAAAAAATTTTCCCAGAACTAGAAGTGTACAAAGCCTGATACAGTGTTTTTATAACACCAAATGTAAGCTACCTAGAAAGAAAATTTATCCGACTGTCAAATTGATGGAATTTTATTTATTCAACTCGTACAAAAATGTAAGTCTTTATTGTATTATTCACAATAAGCTTTCATGCTTATTAATATTTTTGTAAATCAATTTGATGGATAATAAACTTTTTGGTGTCCTTAGGAAGCCTAAAAACTAGGCGAAAGCTTGACAAATATTTTAAAAGAGTGATCTCTTATTTGGTTAATTTCCATTGACTGCAAACGCCCACGAAACATTTGTCACCTTAAATATATATATATATATATATATGATTTAGCGCTGCAGGCCAAGTAGACCCATGGCTTCTGTCACAATTTTTCGCCATTTTTCACGGTCCTGTGCTAATCTCTTAGAGTCTGTAGTCCCTAGTGTTTCTAAGTCCTTTTCCACCGCGCCATACCACCTCTTCTTTGGTCTTACTCCTCTTTTTTTTTCACAACACCTCCGTCTAACATCTTTCTTACTACTCTCTGCTCTGGTAGTCTCAGCACATGCTCCAGCCACTGTAACCTTTGTGCTTTAGCCACTTCCACTATTCCAGGCTCACTATAGAGTTCCATAAGCTCGGTATTAGTTCGTCTCAACCACACATCACCCTCTTTTTTATCACCATAAATCTTCCTCAGAATTTGTCCCTCCCACACTTCCAGTTTATTTTTGCATAGTCTTGTTTAGCACTCACATTTCACAACCGTACAGTACCACTGGTCTTATAATGGTTTCATACAACCGCTTTTTTGCACTTTATGACACACTTTTTGATTTTAGAAGTTTTCTCATAGCTCCCGCACTTCTGTTTTCTTTTGTTATCCGTGTTATAATATCCCGCTCTTCGCCATTGTTGTTTGTTACCGTAACACTTAAGTGAACAAAGTTTTTAACCTTCTCGAATGCGCAGGTTTCACCTCCTTCAACCGGTATTTTGAGAGACTCTTCTTGTGTTTCTTGATGATCCGATTCTATCTTTATGTATCTGGTTTTGTCCTCGTTTACTTTTAGTCCCATTTCTTTCGCCTTTTAGACTAAACGTTTGAATACCTCCTTCAGCTCCGTTTTTGTTCTGGTAATTATATCGTCTGCAAACGCTAAACATTGGTGTTTCAGTTGACAAATGGTTCCTTTTGTGTAGATTGTGCTTTTCCTTATAACCCACTCTAGCGCCAAGCTGAACAGGACGGGTGATACTGGGTCTTCTTGCCTCAGTCCTCTGTTTATATCGAAGCTCTCTGATGTTTCTCCATCCACCAGGATTCTGCATTTTGTCACTTCATGGGTCATCTTAATTAATCCTATCAATTTTTTGGGCATTCCTAGTTCTGAGAGTACTTCATACAGTTTATGTTCATTTACTGTGTCATATGCTTGTTTGAAATCTATAAACAACATTTGCAGGCTCAGATTGTATTGAAAACTATTCGCTATAGTTTGTTTCAGTGCAAATATTTGATCCGTTGTTAATCTGTTCGGTCTGAAACCAGCTTGATATTCTCCTAGGGTATTGTCGACTTGTTTTTGTATTCTATTTTTTAAGCATCCTGCTGAAATTTTGTACGCCACGTCTGAAAGTGCGATACCTCTGTAATTCTCGCATTTCAGTCTATCCCCTTCTCTATAAATTGAGCATATTAGTGCTTCCTTCCATCTCACAGGCATACGTCCAGTCTGCCATATATCCTCTCTCATTTCCATAATATACTGGATTACTTCGTCTCCTAAATTTTTGTATATCTCAAAGTATGTCCCTCCTCTAAAAAAGGTGATAAATCTTAATTAGAGAATTATAGGCCAATTTCGATATTGCCCTGGTTTTCCAAGATTATTGAGATTATTCAAGAAGATAAAGTAGTATGTTATCTCGACAGGAATAACACTATCACTGATAAAAAATTTGGTTTTGGAAAGAATAAATCTACCAGCCCAATCTCATTCAGATCCTCAATAATATCATCACTGCTATAGATAACAACAAAAAAGTGGCTCTCATACAATGTGATCTCACTAAAGCATTAGATAGCTTTCCGCATGACATCTTACTTCAAAAATTGAAATATTATGGGATCAGAGGAACAGCAAAAAGTTTATTCCTGTCATATCTGCAAGATAGGAAACAGTGTTTAGATCTCAACAATAAGGTTTCTGAGCTATTATAAGTTCGCAATGGCGTGCCTCAAGGTTCAGTTATTGGCCCACTGTTATTCATATTATATTTAAACGATTTGCCTGATTATGTTAAATGTTGTGAGACTGTGTTGTTCGCAGACGATACTTCTTTTATTGTAGCTGGTGTGAATTCTGATCACGTACAAGATCAATGTGCTAGTATGCTATGGAGTGTTAAGGTTTGGTTTAGTGCTAATAAACTCCAATTAAACGAGACAAAAAATGTAATAATTAACTTTAAGGTTGTTAAGAAGAGGAGTGGGGTCAAGCTGTGGTGGGAACCCTGCTCTATGCTAAATACATAGGATGAACATTCATTGCCAACTTCAAATAAACCAAATTTCAATGATTAAAACTAATGGAAATGTTTGTTTTCGGTTGAGAATACTTGATTTTGAACAATTTGGTTCCTTATTCTACTCTTTTAAAGGGCTTCTATCCGTTGAAATATCCTTTTTTCATATTTTAACGAAGCTACAATATGATATTATAGTACGCAACGCTGTAAATTTTCGGAAATATTTTTGACATCTGACGATCAGTAGTGTTACTGCGTTTCATAACCAAACAAACTTATTGATGATAAATCTACATCAAAAAAATAATATCGATGGAAGAATAAATGAGTTACTCAATCAGTGTACCGTCAAGTCAGAGAGATGATAAGAAATCCTGATTATTCTAATCACACACACTCTTCCCATTTTATCTCATGCGGCGATATTGCCAAGCGTATGATAACTTGTTAAATTTTAGTAGATTTTGTACATTTTTTTTTGAATAATAATTCAATTTTCTCTGAAACTATAAACAAGACTTCTTTGGAACTTGGTACACATGTTTATAAGACGTTCGTAGATATTTTGATGATTTTTTGCAATGTTGTCATTTCAGGTAGTCGAGATAATGACGTATAAATTAATGTGAAACACGTCGCGTGCATTAACACAATGTAATAACTTGTCACCGAACAGCAACTTTGACATTTTCTATCTCGATAACTAGAAACAAGATTGTGTTCAAACTTTGCCAGAATATTCATCACTAAGCAAATAATATACTGTAAAAATTTAAATAAATTCTCATATACTTTGATTTCCTTCTCAACAATCTTAACTTCAAGTCCACCACCAATGTTAACAGTGTCGGATATACCAACGTACTCAACATTGACTCACCACTGTCCTGGTTTCTTCACCCGGCGTTCCTAGTGAAGAAACTGTTGAAATTATTATATCTTCTACAAAAATTTCGCGACAAAACGATTATAGTAACTTTGAGAACGGCTTATTCCGGCCTTTTTCAGTCTGTTTCAAATTATAGAATTATTTATGGTATAGTATTGTTCATGGAATTGTTAGAAATAAATCGAATCCAGTGGTACTCGGTTCATTGACTACCGTCGTGAAGCAACGGATAGAGAAAGGAAGGAAGTAAAATATGTCAGTTGAAAAGGAATGAATAGCATTGTTCATGAAATACTTTGGAAACTTAGCATGCGTTGACTCCACTATATTGTTTCGGACAGTTTCGTACAGTTAACGTGGAGCAATATTGCTAGAGTGTATTCCCAATGTTGAATACAAATAGTTTATTGATATAAAGAGATAATTGATATCATGAAAGGTTGTAGCTGAGCTGAGTTAATTATAGAAGTTCGGAAAGGCAGGAAAAGAGCTACAAAACGGTGTTGTTTTAGAATATGTCAAAGTGACAGTCGTTCAAAATCGTTACGAGAAGATAATATGTACTATTTACTTCACATATCGACAGAAGAAAGCACAAATTTCTGATGAAGTGCACATAAAAAATTGTTCTGAGTGTGCAAAATGTGATTCGTGGATGAAATTGTATCGACGTGAAGATTTCAAACTCTGGATCACGTAACAAAGGACACATATATTTGTTCCCTTTATTCTTATGGTTGCACTGGGCCCACATAAGCTAAACTCAGCCTAATATCAATAAAAGAATTGAAAATGAAGGTATTTTCTATCATACGAAGATTGTACATTCTATACTTTGCGAATACATAATCGCTTGACATTCATGACATTTATTATGGATACTATCACAGAGCTGTCATATAAGTATTTTAATTTGTGATAATTGATGACAAAATTAATAATGAGATAACTTCGAGAATAAACATAGTACAAGAATGACGAATACAGAAAATAATACTAACCTCTTCACTAATTCTTTCTTGTTACCACTCTATTTCCGTCCGTGGCACTTCAGCCACCGTTTCAATTGGAGGCAAGAATTTTTCTCTAACTTACCATACAACAAAGTTGCCTCATCAATCATCTATTCATTCAATATGATACTATTATTACTGCTTATTGAGAAGAAACTGTCCGAAACAATATAGTAAAGTCAACGCATGCTAATTTTCAAAAATATTTCATGAACAATGCTATTGTAAATGTGAATAGAAAATAAAACGTTACAATTGATAATCGGTGTTTCAATAAATGTGTGGCCTGTGTGGCAAGTTTATTTAAAAGCAGATCTTACATTCAGTAGTGGGATAAACGTGAAATTATTCAATTTGCGTAATCTACGTGTCAACAAGAAAATTAGAACGATGAATAATCCTGGACAAGAAAATTTTTTTGATGCTGATAATAATACCAGAAGCGATAGCCTAGAAGGTTCAGGTGAAGGTCTTGTGAGAACTGAAGAGAATAGTGCTCTTTTGAGAATGATGGATCTTTTTATTACCGAAAATCGTCGAAGAGATGAGATGTTCTTAAATGTAATCAACCGATTAACTCCTCAAGCGTCAGCAGGATTCCATGTGATGCCCGACCTATCAAAAGTTATTGGATATTTTGATGGTGTTAAAGACGTTGCTAATGCAGCAAATTGGCTCAAAAGTATAGAAATCAGCGCTCAGCTGAATCGTTGGCCCGAAAATTATATTTTAGAAACAGCTCGTGCTCATTTGAAAGGACCAGCAATCCATTGGTTCAGTGCCAAGCAAGATTTAATAAGTACTTGGGAAGAATTTCAAATACAATTTAAAGCTACGTACTTCGCAGCTGAAGGATTATCACAGAGATGAGACCGAATGAGAATTCGTAAACAAGGGAAGCAAAAATCCATTATGGCTTATTTTTATTAAAAGGTTGATTTGTGTAATTAACTATCTTTGAGTTTTAGTGACACAGAAGAAGAAGTACTGAGTGGATTAATTTCCAAAGAAATAGCATTGAGTTTAACTGTCAAAGTTCATATGGATTTGGACTCTTTATTGAAAGATATATTAGCTGCAGACAGGGTCAATAAACAAAATAAAGACACTTCGAACAAGTTATCTAGAGAATTCGGAGAATTCAAACGAGTTACAGATAAGGGTAAAAAATGCTACAAATGTGGTATGAATAACCATCTTTCAACGCAATGTCGACGGGAAAAAGCTGTGTGCTACTCTTGTAGACAAGAGGGTCATCCATGAAAGGATTGTCCTAAGAAAATAAATAACATAACTGGAGCAGAAAATGTGAGCAAATTTGCAGCCAAGGATAGACCGAATGAGAGAAGTAGTGGCGGAAAACGTGAGATTAAAACTCTAAGTACAGCCGAAACTACGACCGGAATGAACTCTTATCAGAAATTTCTGAAGAATGTTGTCGTTAACGGGACAATAGTGTTGAAAGGATTTGTTGATACGGGAAGTGCAGTGTGCACTATTCGCGAAAACATAGTTGAATTATATAATTTACCGGTGATGAAAGTCAAACAACCTTTATTCGGTTTCGGAGGAAATGCAAAACCCGCTTTAATTTCAAACGGAAGAGTGAATGCTAGTCTTACGCTAGACAGCGTCTGTGCGAACAATGTAGCCTTGTGGATAGTACCAACAGGAGCTCAAGACTCGGATCTATTGATTGGACGAACATATTGTGAACTCCCTCATATCGCTTATGTTAGTAAACGTGATGAATTAACATTCGGATACGCCGATGTGTCTCCATTCGCGGAATTGGACATAAACTCGATTGTGGGCAAGAATTCTTATATGAACTGTGAGCTTAAAAAAACAGTTGAAATAAATAGTTACAGCAACGCGAAATTAGAACTAGAGCATGATGATCGAAAATTCATACTTCAAATGTATAATACTAGTGATGCACCTGTAAATTATGAAATCGGACAAAATGTGAAAGTATCCACAGGAATTGACAAATGCGAAGATTTCAGGCCGAAATTTATTAAAAATCATCCAATTACTGCAGACATGATCAATGTTGACGGAGCTGCAACAATTGAGCAGAAGGAGAATTTACACGAATTAATTTGTGAATTTCGTGATTGTTTTGCTATTACTATGGAAGAATTAGGATGCACTGATTTGATACGGATGGATATAGTAGACAACAATATTCCAGTGGAATGCAAACCTTATACTATGTCAGCGAATAATCGAGAAACTATTTCGAAAATGGTTGAAGAACTGAAACAATGTAGAATAGTAACCGAAACTACAAGTCCCTGTGCGTCACCAGTACTGTTGGTCAGAAAGAAGAATGGTGATCCACGACTTGTTGTGGATTACAGAAGATTGAGCAGACAAACTGTACCAATGAATTTTCCAATGCCAGGGCTGGATGAGCAATTCTGGAAATAAATTATTTGCAACTTTAGATCTGGCGAACGGCTACATGCAAGTACCTTTGACAGAAGAAGCCTGCAAGAAAACCGCTTTCATAACGCAAGATACGACAGGAGAATTCAAGCGGATGAACTTTGGTCTAACAAACGTTCCTTATGAGTTTGTTCGTCTCATGAATCTAGTATTGGGACCACTCAGAAACAAGATTTGCTGTTGTTATCTGGATGACATTATAATTCCAGCTACAGATTGGACAGAATTACCTGCAAGAATCAAACTTGTATTTCAAGCTCTACGTGAAGCTAAATTGACATTGAATTTGAGGAAATGTGAGTTTGGTAAAACTGAAATCGATTATTTGGGATACCGAATTTGTGAAAATGGGCTCAAACCTGGCGAAAGAAAATTGAGAGCCATTGAAGACTTTCCAGAACCAAAAACGATCCATGAAGTGAGAAGATTTCTTGGTTTATCGGGTTTTTTCCGGAGATTTACAGCAAGATATGCCGAGATTTGTTGACCATTAACTGAATTGACTAAAGTAACTACCAAATTTGAATTTGACGAAAATTGTCGCAGGGCGTTCAATAATTTGAAAGGTTTACTCTTGAACTACCCGGTTTTGAAACTATATGATAGGAAAGATGAAACCGAACTTCACACAAATGCGAGCTCAGCAGGAATAGCAGGAATGCTTCTGCAAAAGGACGAAAATAATGAGAAGAGATTAGTTTACTGTATTTCCGAGAAAACCACAGAAGCCGAAAGTAGATACCATTCATCAAGATTAGAATTACTAGCTATTATTTGGTGCGTAGAAAGGCTACGACATTTATTAATTGTAAATAAATTCAAAATATTCACGGACTGCCAAGCAATAGTATATTTGAATCATAAGAAGAATATCCACCCGCAAATAGCAAGATGGTTCAATATTCTTCAAGAATATAATTACGAAATTGAATACCGGAAGGGAAACCAAATGGCACATATTGATGCATTGAGTAGAGCACCAGTAGAAGAAGCTTTGGACACGTAATATGACGTCGAGAAGAGGTTCACCGTTTTACTAACATTGACAGAAAACGCTCAAATAGCTATGATACAAAGAAGCGATGGAACAACTTCGAAGAATAATAGAATTACTGGGAAAACCGAAGTCTTACAGAAACAAGCAAGAAGAAGATGTAGTGAAGGGCTACGAATTGATCAATGGAAAATTAGCTAAGAATATATCAATAAATAATCAAGATAGAAAGCTTTTTGTTATTCCAAACTCGTTGAGGAGAGCAATTTTGGTGAAAAATCATGACCTAGCCGGACATTTTGCAGTGGAAAGAACTGTAGCAAGAATATTAGAAAAATATTGGTTTCCTAGAGTTAGAAGATATACCAGACGACATATAAACGGATGCATAGAGTTCTTGATGAATAAAGTACCTGCCGGAAAACGTGAAGGATTGTTGAATCCAATTCCAGTGACCAAAAGACCGTTTCAGAGAGTTCATATTGACCATGTTGGACCTTTCGTCAAAAGCTCCAGAGGGAACGAGAATATTTTTGAAATAATTGACTCATTCACAAGATTTGTAATTTTTTATCCAGTTAAAAGTACGAAAACGAGTGCCGTGATTCGTTGTTTCGATGATTTCATTTTGAATCATGGCATACCACAAACCATAGTATGCGATCGAGGAACTAGTTTCAAATCGGAAACTTTTCAAACATATTGTAGAACAAAAGGAATCGGAATCATTTATAATTCCCCTAGACATCCTCAGGCTAACGGCATGATAGAAAGAGTAAATCGAGCTCTTGTCACAGCCATTCAATCAGAAATAAGTACCGAGAAAGATTGGGACAGAAAATTGAAGAAAGTCCAATGGAATTTGAATACTTCTATGAACAAGACAACCCGTCAATCACCGTTCAGATTGGTTTATGGATATTTTCCAAATATAGATAACGCTGTGATCGAGGAATTAACAAATTTCAATAAAAAAAAAGAAGTTGAAGAAATTAGAAAAGATGCACGAATACAAATCGAGAAAGAACAAGGAAAATATAAGAGACAATTTGATTAGAAACGATTTGTAGGCCATTTATATGATGTTGGCGAAATAATAGTTGTAAAAGCACCAATCATATCTACTGGTCAAAGTACAAAATTACAGGCGAAATATAAAGGACCATATGTAATCACCGTGTGTCTTCCTGCAGATACCTATCGAATTCAAAGATTAGAAGTAGGAGATGAAGAACGAAAACATGAAACGACTGCTCATGTATCTCAACTGAAAGGATATTACAACACATACGAAAGTGAAGAAGATTTAACTGATGAGAGCGATGAAGAGCAAGTTGAAAATGCTGAGTTTAGTGGAGAAGAGAAAGAAAGCAGAAAATTCCAATTGGGAGTAGAAACGAAAGAAGCGGAAAGGCAGGAAGCACGAAGGCCCAAAAGAGAGAGGAAGATTCCTGTACGTTTCAAGGACTATGTGTAAAGGGAATGAAGAAAGAGATAAGATAAAGTATCATTTGTTTATATAAAAAAAAAAAATGTTTAAATGTTTCATAATATTTTAAAGTAGATAATATTTGTAAGTGCGAGGTCGCCCTTTTGTCAGGTTGGCCGAATGTTAGAAATAAATCGAATCCAGTGGTACTCGGTTTATTGACTACCGTCGTGAAGCAACGGATAGAAAAAAGAAGGAAGTAAAATATGTCAGTTGAAAAGGAATGAATTGTAAATGTGAATAGAAAATAAAACGTTATAATTGATAATCGGTGTTTCAATAACTGTGTGGCCTGTGTGGCAAGTTTATTTAAGAAGCAGATCTTACAGAATATTTTTGAAACTTAGCATGCGTTGACTTTACTATATTGTTTCGAACAGTTTCGTCTCAATGAGCAGCAATAATAGGACCAAAGACGTTTTTCAGTATCATATTGAACGAATAGATGATTGATGAGGCAATATTGTTGTATGGTAAAATAGAGAAACATACTTGCCTTCAATTGAAATGGTAGCTGAAGTGCCACAGACAGAAATAGAGTGGTAACAAAGAAGAATTATTAGTGAAGAGGTTAGTATTATTTTCTGTATTTGTCATTCTTTTATTATGTATATCCTCGAAATCATCTCATTATCAATTTTGACATCAATTATCACAAATTAAAATATATGACAGCTCTGTTATAGTATTTATAGCAAATGTCAAGCGATTGTGTAGCCACAAAGTGTGAAATGTACAAACTTTGTATGATAGAAAATATCTTAATTTCTAATTCTTTTATTGATATTCAGTTCGGTCTAGCTTATGTGGGCTCAGTGCCACCATAAAAATAGAGAGAACAAATATATGTGACCTTTGTTACGTGATCCAGAGTTTAAAATCTTTACGTCGATATGATTTCATACACGAATCACATTTTGCGCACTTATAACAATTTTTTATGTGCACTTCATAAGAAATTTGTGCTTTCTTCAGTCGATTTGTGAAGTAAATAGTACATCCTATCTTCTTGTAACGACTGTCACTTCGACATATCCTGAAACAACACCGTTTTATAGCTCCTTTCCTGCCTTTCCGATCTCCTATAATCAACTCAGCTCAGCTACAATCTTTTATAAAATCAATTGTTCCTTTATATCAATAAACTACTTGTTTTCAACATTGGAAATACACTTTAACAATATTGCTTCACGTTATCTGTACGAAACTGTCCGAAACAATATAGTGGAGTCAACGCATGCTAAGTTTCAAAAGTATTTCATGAACAATGCTATTGGAGCCAAACTTAAAAAAAAGATTCTCAGTTTACAGAAAAAAGCTATTAGAATTATTTCAAACAAACCCAGTCGAGATCATTGTAGACACTTATCTATACATCTGGAGATTTTAGCTGTGCCGTCTTCATATGTATATGTATATATGTAACTGCCTTATTCACAAAATCCAACTTGAATTCAAACGGAACATGATTACAACACTCGTTATAATAGTAACTTGAACGTACCATCTCATAAGCTTGAAGTTTCTAAAAAGAGACAATTTTATAATTGCTTAAAATTTTTCGTATATAATATCACAAGGGACTGTAATCTCATCAATAAATTTTTCTTGAAAACATTGATTACCTAACAACACCGTGAGAGTTATCTGTCCGATTAAATCACGAGAGCGTAGCTCGAGGGATTTCATCTGAGCAGATGACTCTAAGGATGTTGCTTAAAGGTAATCAATGTTTGAAAGAAAAATTTATGATAAAATTAAAGTCGCGAGTGGTATTTGTGGAGAATATTTCTCGAATGAAATTGCTACTATAAGTATCTAAAAAAATAATGTTAGTTGCAACTACTAACCTTTTTTATTGAGAAATGCACCAACTTGTCTCCATATACTCTTGTATTTTTTAACTTTTTGTTTTCAATTTCATTATTTTCCGCAAAAAATGCATTTTCAATACGATTAAATTTTGACATTTGCGAGAACTGATTGTTTGTTTATATTAGAACTGTGTATTCATGGAGAACATGACAAAGACAATCTATCGCAATAAATCGCTTGCCAACGGGAATCTACCGAGGTAACGGGAATTTTCAGAGGTAAATTCCCGTTGGCAAGGAATTTATTATTATAATTGTCATTGTAACCATGCAAAATTTGTCAGTATGATTGACATGAGTGAAATAATCGATAAAATTCCTCCCGAAGTACGTTGTACTCCGATAAAACTCTTCAAGAGAAGTATAAAGATGGAGTTATTGAAATATAGTTTTTATTCAGTTGAAGAGTTTATGAACTTTCGGAGTTTCCTGTGCTAGTCGAAGACATATTATATATATTTTTTTTGTCATTTTATTATAGTATTAAGATGTATATCTATGTACATCATTTGATGTTTCATGTTTCATGTATATTTAGATCAAGTTTCACTTATTTATGATTTTTATCCATTCAAATATTGACTAGGCTATATTTTCTATGTATTTTTGCAATTGCCAATAAATGATATTCTATTCTATTCTATTCTATTCTATTCTATAGAAGCTGCTAGCACTTGCATGAAGGCTCTGTACTTACGATATTTGTTCGTTCGCATCATTCAACCGATTTAATTGAAACTTTATATAGTTGTTGCTGGCGCTTACGTGAGGACCAATTTGAAGAATTCTCCCACCAATAGAATTCTATATCCATTATTACTAAGTAACATGGTCTATTATATACTCTCAAAAAAAGGGTTGCCTACGAAAACTTCAATAATATAACCCAAGATAAGAAACAGTATCCAATAAAATCCCTTACATTGCGTGCGCTGCAGTATAATCTGTTAAATCCCGTAATTTACTCCATTAAATACTGACGACGCTATTTATACATAGATTTACGCATTTATGAACAATTTTGACAGTTTAGATCATGTTTTATTTGTTATTGAATACCAAGGATACCCAAATGTACGTAAATATAGCTGAAATTCCAATTTAGTGATAAAAATCAAAACTCCAACAAGAATAACAAGTACAAGTTCCAGTTGTATTGATAATTTTATTACTAGCTGTTGTCTTTCTTGTGAATCTGAAATTGTTAATATAAATTCCTCGGCACATACGAGTCAGCTGTTACATATATCTAAACTTAATATATCGACATCCTCTGAAAAAATAATTATACTTGGAAGAGCTGTTTTTCACAATCTGATGCCAATAATTTTTCATATATGATAGCACAGAAAGATTAGTTTGCGATATCCAATTGCACTGATGTGAATGTGTCTTGTTAAATGTTCTTGAATTTTTTTTTATATTATTCCAATATAAATTTTTCGCACCAAAAAGTGTATCACTATTTCAAATCTAATAAAACCTGGATGACAGGCTATATCCGAAACGTTGCGATCTAAAATAAAAGATGCTAGACAATCATACCATAGTAATGTGATTGATAAATTATCTAATTGAATAGAATCATCGTGGAATATTACAAATGAATTAACTAATTCCGATGTACAAAAATATAAAACACAATTGGGACTCAAATATGTAATGATACGGGTTCAACAATATCTGAGGCGCAAAATATTGCCAATGAATTCCATAACTTTTTCAAATATCACTGAGAACCTTGATCTAGTTGAATCAAAACTGTGTGGAACATTGAATTATGTAGATAAGTCAATATTCTTAAATCCTGTGACTGAGGACGAGAATTTTTTCATTATTCATGAATTTAAATCTTTGACTAGCTCAGGATGGGATGAGATACCTAGCAAAATTATGGAACAATGTGCAGAATATATAGTCAGGCCAATAACTCATGTTATCAACTCATCTTTATTGAAAGGAGTATTTTCAGAATTTTTGGAACCAGCAATCATACAACCTGTTCTCAGGAAGGGAAACAGAAATTAAGTTAATAACTATAGACCTATATCATTGCTAAGTGCGTTTCAAAAATATTTGAGAAAGTAATTTACAGCAGAGTGGTAAATCTCATAGATGAATACTCTTTATTATGTGATGAGCAGCATAGTTTTGTGAAAAATGAATGAATAAGTTTGTCAATTCTCAAAGCTTTTACGCATATTTTGAAACCATGGAGCAAGAAAGATCTTATAGTAGCACTCTTTCTAGATCTCAGTAAAGCTTCTGACAGTATTTCAAGAGATCTACTTTTGTCTAAGCTAGGGAATTATGGAATAAGGGGTACATCACATGACCTTATCAGTTAATATTTAACGAATTTAAGTCAGAGAGTTATTGAAAATAAAGTAATTGAACATAAATTTCTAGAATGATAATTCAATGAGAGAGGTGTTCCCCGAGGTTTTATTTTTGGACTACTCTTATTTATATGATTATATGATTCATCAATGATTCACACAATTGCACAAGAAATCAGATACTACTGTTTGCAGATTTAACGGCACTTACATGTACATCAAGAAATGGAAATGAACCTAAAAATAATATTAGAAATTAATTTCACTCTTTGCAAACTTGGTTTTCCTGTAGTAGTTTGAGACTCAGCATCAATAAAACTCAAGCTATCAAATTTAAAGATTATGAAACAAACTTTACATTCTTGAATTTTTCACCTGATGACGATATTGCTTTTCCAGACAATATAATATTTCTTAGACTGAAAATACAGAAAAATTCAAAATGGCTTAAAAACATCTAGTCCGTGAGACAGTGCATGAATTTTTCGTTGATTACCGCTCACTCGATACTTTGTGAGTTGCTTCATTGTGATGAGTCCGACAACATTTTCATTTGGCAAAATCCTAGAATTTGGAGGCGTTTTTCAGCAGGGGCTAATTAATCAAAAAAATAATACCGTCTCATTGATCTTTACACTAATCGAAAGATTTTCTGATTATAAAATGAAAAAAAAAAATTGTCTGACATGAATATTGAGGCTAGCTGTGAGTCCGACAAACCGCACATGTCATGAGTACCAACATACTTACCATAAGTACCAACATACTTACCATAAGTACCAACATATTTATTCTTCTTTGGAATGAGGAAAATGGCCTAATCAACACTATATGATGTTTTCGAACAATGAGAAACAGATGTTCATGATGTCACTAAATTTTTCTATAGATTAAAATGGGGAAGAAATAAAAAGTTTCCAGATATTTGTCAACAGTACATTAGATATTTACATAATATCTATTGCTTCAGAAAAGATACGATTACTTTCGGCCCAGGCTTGTATGCGCCAGTTGATTATGAATGTTATTAATTTCACCATAGTATTAAGAACCGCTATACTTCTGTAATTCCAACAATTATATTAATTGTTTTCTCACAATGTATGGTGCTGAGACAGCCACAAACTTGAATGTTCTATGTATTCATTGACAAGACCATACCTACTTTCATCTGAATTCAAGCATAATGTGAGTAATATCTTATATCATGAAGATGAACTTACATCATACATGTCTTCGGCGGGCTTTGGACACATTATTTCTTTCTTTGAGACAAAAATTGTTTCATTCCTTTCAAGGCATTTGAACTCCGTACAAAAGTCCGGGGATGTCCATTGTGTTCCAATTCCTTTTATTTGACCATCGACAACGCAGGCCATTTGCTTACAGACCCCACAACATTCACCACTTCCTAATTTTGGAGGCTGATACTCACTGCCCAATTGACATTTGATATCACAAGTGACAACATGGCGTGTGAGAGATACGTCAGAATCTGGTGTCGTTCCCGGAACACACTCTAGTAGAATGCATGGTGATTTGATATGATCTAGATGCCATTTTTCTCCAGGATTACGGACCTCATTTCCGGATCTAGAACAGAATTTCATACAAATTCTGATACATTTAGGTTGTATTTTAAATATCTCAGAACATATTCTTATAAAATAAATATGAAATATTTAGTCATGCTTTTTCACTTCAATTAATGAGGACTTGTAGTTCATTGAGTTCATAGGAATAGAATGTTAATTCGGACCTAAGACTAGACCGCATCCAATATTCAGCACTGAGAATTATATAGAAGCAATGAAAAGCATCTACACCCAAATATTCAATTTTGAAACGATAGAACGTCTCCTGCAAATAAGAAGAAACTTAATCGCAAGCAAAATCTATGCCAGAAACTCACAGAGAGAAGAATCTCTACTCATCAAAAAAATGCAAAATGAAGAAACACTATACAACTCCAACTTTTGAGAAAGAAGAATCTGCCAAATTTGATACAAAGCCATAGTCTAGTCAAAAACATTAGCATTAAGAAATCCAAAATGCTACCAGAATTTCAGTACGAATTACAGCTCAAATGGTTAAAAGATAAGATAATTAACTGCAACTTCAACAACAATGACCCAGAAGTAAACTTGCAGAATTTAATAATAAAAATAGTTGGGATAAAAAAACTTCCACTGATGGATCAGTACAACGCCACGATGAATCGAGTACATAGTTTCACAATTTATGAAAGCCACGATAATTGTACAGATATCTCTGAAATTAACCACAGAACCAGTTCTTCCTATACTGAAGTTCAAGCTATCAAACAAGCAATAATGGAGTTGAAAAACTACACTGAGAAATAAATTCTTATAATGACAAGTCAAAGTCAGTATTGCAAAACTAAGAGGATTCAGCCATCAGGAATATAGCGCTATCATTTCACAAGATCAAAAAGCACCCGAAAGAAATAATCAAAAATAACAATAAAGTACAATTCCTTTGGGTACCAGAACACGCGGGAATCGAGGGGAATGGAATAGCAAATATGGCGGCTGAATACTGTCACTTCATAAGGAAGGAGACTAATAGAAACGGAGCATTTGATGATATAAGAACAATTCTAAAAAATATTATGTCGAATGAGTGACAAACATGATACGATCAGAGATCCAAATCTACGGGTAATTGATTTCGTCAGAGCAACGCGAAGGTTCAACCAAATACCTGATTTGATGAGGATATGTCAAGAAAATATATAACTACTATGATAAGATTCTGCAGCGGACACAACAGAAGCCTGCTCAAGCATTACTAAATCAGATAAATGCGATTGTGGACAGATTGGAGTCATTGAATATCTGCTGTTTGGTTGCAGCCTTCTTAAAGGAGAACAAGATGTACTTCCAATATCTGTGCTACAGGAATTTCATACACTGCCAGTGAATGTGGATCGTACAAAAGGTGAGGATATTTTGGAATTGACGACAATTCCTGTACAAAATTATATTAATCAAATCTTTTTTCACTACAATTATTGTCAAGACTCATAACACTGATCCCTCTGTTTGAGGCTTTTACGTGGTTCTTCCTGAGACTTTGGATAAATGCCATAGGAAGTTTGTTTTTTTTGCACTAAATTTGGAGCACACGTTTTCACATCTAGTAATCTGTATATTTTCAATTTTCAATTTTTAATTATCTAGATACTTGCCTTGTTTATTTTGTATATTTTTTTCTGATGGAGATTTTCGGATAGAAAGTCGAAACGTCAGAGAATGAAAATTAATACACAGAATTAAATCAAAAAAATCTATCTATTGAGATTGTTATATCTAACATGATGCTGTCTGTCCGTAGGATAGGATTGGAACAGACTTAAAAAAGTTGAAGAAAAGCCATACATTTCTAATTTGTATGATAATATGCCATAATCAATGTGGTCAAATACTTTCTGAAGATCTAAATAGATAGTATAGACTTGTCCACGCTGATTTAAGATTTCAGAAGTGATTATATTGAGTGAAGGTAACTAGATTTGTCACAGTTGATCTCTTTTCTGATAAAACCATGTTACAAAGGAGATATAAAGGACTTGACAGATTTACAGAGCTTAGAATACAGTGAAGATTCGAAAGTTTCAACGAAATTGCATAGATTTGCAGATGGTCTATAATTTCCGATCATTGCAAGATCATCTCTTTTGAAAACAGGACAAATAGCGGCTTTTCTCCAGATAGCAGATAGTGAGGAGATAGAAATGCATAAATTGAATAGATATAACAAAGGTTTAGTGAGTGCAAAAGTCCAATTTCGGCCGACAAAATTAGGTATATGATCCATGCCTAAAGTAAAGTAGTCTCTGGTTTTCGATAATGCTGAGAATACCTCATTTTCACTGAAAGATAAAATATTAATAAGTGGCATGTGTACGTATTTCATTTCATTAGGAGGACGAGAAGGCCATGAGTTGAGATAAACTGATCTTAAGGAATCAGCAAACGTGTTAACAATGCCCTCAGGATAAGACATATCAGAAGTATCATGTTTCATTAGTCCAGGAATACGTGATATACCTTCTCTATTTTGTATCAGCGTCCAAAACTTTTCAGGTTTATCCAAAATGCAGTTTCCAGTATCTTTTATGAATTTTTTATAGGTGACATCAATTAGAGTTTTGCATAGTTTTTGTACCCATTAAATGATCATATTGCAAAATATTTTTTGAGGACTATTTTCCTGGATTAGAAAGTGAAAATAGAAATCCAAGAAAGAATATGATTACTTGTTTTCAAAATTAAGAAATAGAAGAAATAATTTGTCAAACAGAAGAAGCAGTAGAACTAAGATATCCTGAGAGAAATAGAGAATCAGTAGTGAATTCGGAATGTCAGTGCAACTTGGCGTCTAATGAATTAATTCCAATGACTGTGGCGCAAGCTTTATTAGAATTAGAAAATTTAAGAAAACTACGCATGGATTCTAGTTGATTCGCCAAAGAACATTAAGCCGGCAGAATGTATATGGATATAAAGAATAGGAAGAGATATAGATGAAAATATTACTCGATATATAGCGAGACTTGTAGCAAGAGGTTGTACTCAAATAAACGGAGAAGATTATGGAGGAACATTTTCGTCAGGAGTAAGTCACAGCTCATTGGGAATTGATCACATTGATGTAGATTAGGATGGATCGTTTTTGTATGATTTTTTTAATTGTTCCTTATAATTGGTATATGTCAGGGGCATAATTGCGTTAACTAGTTGTCACAATGATAACCGATACACTCAAGTCATCTGTCATAACTATGAGTAAGTTTATATCGAAGACCTAAATCGGATTTATTCTAAATCGGATTTAATTAAATTTTAAATTTCGACTGTTTACATCGACAAATTTATGAATCGATTAAGTGCTATCGGATAAGACTAGATTTATTTATTTATTACTAATATCACAGAAATATAATCATAACATCAAAATTCTTCTATTTTGGGATCGTTCTTTAAATATTTGACTCCCTCGTGTCATTTCTCCATCTAGAAATCTCATAATTCTCATCTCTTAAATTCATTTAAGAAAGTATTCAGTTACTTTCTAGGTTCAAGAAACACCTAGACTTATTTCTACAACCTCAAATTTCAATTTAGATGACTGAACTGAACAAACCAACGTCTGTCAGATGGAACAAATAATTTGCATCATTTTGTTCGGTACCTACTACTAAGTTTTTCATTTAATCGCTGTTTATCTCGATAAAGTAAATCGGATTTAAGAACAAATCTTGTTCATAAAGTCGATTAAGAATCCGATTTTAAATCTAATTCAGACCGTTTACATCCTTTTTATGAATCAGATTTATAATCCTAAATCCAGTTACATCCGATTTAGGTCCTTGATATAAACATACTCTATGATATTGTAATGTTTATTGCTTGAAAAAATAGTTTGTAATTATTTAAAAGTCAAGGCAGGCTTATGATGAATTTAATTTAGAAATTCATATTTAGAAATTTAGATTCAGAGATATGAAATACATACAAACCAATGTACTGGTTTTTGATGGACTTAATTCACGAATTCACACTCGAAATACTAGTTTCTAAATCTGGATCTTAAATCCAACCAATCGTAAATGAATATATGTAGCTTAAATTGACAAATTGTCACCTGTCAGATACAATAAAAAGGATCATTAAACGTGATAGAATATAATGAAACCATATTGACAATAAGATGAAACTCACTTATATTATTTTAATTTCAATTTGGAGTATATATAATGTCAAATATTTCACGTGTGAATAATAACGTGATCAGTCACATTTGAAAGATTCAAATTCATCATGAACCAGAACAAAATTAATGAATTAAAAATCAAAATTTCTAGATGTGAATTCCTGAATTAAATCCATCATAAGCCAGCCTTCACTATGTGATAATTTAAAATGAAATAAAAGTTTTATTCTCCTGGATATCACCAACAACACTATATTATTCATTTATCACTTAATACTAACTCAAAGAACGTCGCAGATATCCATATTTAACAATTTATATACACTGTTCACTTAACTGTTTGATATTCACTGTTCTAGATTCACCATTACACTACACTACTCAAGTATTTAGCTTGCAATTCTATATATAAATATCCATTCCTCGAGAGTTCCAGCACATTTCTTGAACATTGCTAGAGGCTCCTATCGAGAGGGGTAGTGTGATGCGGCGCGGCGCGACGCAACGAAGGCAGAAGGCTCCGTCCTGGCAAGGGCACCTTTACAGGCCTCCACACTCTTGCACGTTACACTGCCCTCTTCTTGGGAGTATTTCGTCCTGAAACACACCTTCATGTCTATGCCGGAATCAACACTCGCCGCCCTTGGTGCAACCAGTAGATTCGTAGATGCAGCAGTCGAGAGTTTCTGGTCCGATCGGGCCTGCTGGGTGGGAACAGAAGACCAAGATTTGAATTTAGCTGTTCTGGAATATAACTTCAATCATATTTCAAACTATATTCCAATCTAATACATCCTGATCGCAACCTAACTTTGATATTGCCAGTTTCAGGATGTCGTTCTGCATCAGATGGCCTCTCATGTCTTGCAGCGTTTTCCACATGGAACAGTAGGTTGGTTTGCGCTCTTTTATTATCGTATTGTTCCTCAGGCAGATGGCCTTCCCCACTGTAGGCTTCTAGTGTTCAGACCTGCCAAACTTCCTCTTGAGAACTGGTGCTATCCCTCGGGACATCTTCAAATCTTCTGATATGCAATGGGCCAAGAAGTGATCGGTCGGGACTCTGAATAGATCTTGCTGCACTTCGGTAACTATTCCAAATGCACCACTCCTGATTTGCTCCTGGGATTGGGTCTAATTTCATAGATTATGTCATTCATCCTCCTGATGACTTCGTGAGGTCCCTCCCAAGATGACTGAAATTTTGGAGACAAGTCGTGTCGTCGCCCTGGGTTATAAAGCCACACAGAATCTCCTGGTTGAGAATCCCTGTCTTGTGCCTTGACGTCATAGGTCTCTTTCATCCGGTCGCTGGCATTCTGGATGTTCATTCGAACTCGGGAGAGGATATCGTCCATCTGACGCCTTAATTTAATGACATAATTTTCGCAAGCCAGATCTTCTCCAGGTTTGCAACCGAACTTTAGGTCGCATGGAAGCCGAAGCTCCCGTCCAAAAATAATTCTTGCTGTAGTCTTTCCGGTCGTTCCGTGTACGGATGCGCGGTAGGCCAAAAGGAACAGATGGAGATATTTGCTCCAATCTCTCTGATGACTGGAGACTACTTGTCTATTTATGATCCTATTCATCCGCTCCACCATTCTATCAGACTGCGGGTGTAATGCAGTAGTTCTGGTTTTACGAATATTCAATACTCCGCATATCCCCTGGAAAAGTGTGGATTCAAAGTTTTCTCTCTGGTCTGAATGGAGTTCCAAGGGTACGCCAAAACGACAGATGCAGTTCTTCACTAGGACGTCTGCAATGGTAGCGGCCTCTTGATTAGGAAGGGCATACCCTTCAACCCATTTACGGGAATAGTCCATGACGACAACAATATATTCATTCCTGACGTCTGATACGAGAGATGGTCCTGCTACGTCGATGGCTATGCTTTTGAACGGACTACCGACAATATACTATCGCTTCGCAGCTTTCAGTCGTTTTTGGGGTCCGTTGGTTGATGCACGCGTAGTGCATTTCTTGCACCATTGCCTTACATCTACTTTGCAGTTGAGCCAATAAAACCGTTCACGAACTCTCTGCAGAGTTTTCGTTACTCCAAGATGTCCTACACTCACTCCATCATGGAGATGTTTCAAGATCTCCGGAGCCCGACATCTAGGACCGATCAGCTGTTCTCTCTTGGTTTCGTTCGGATCTTTCAGGGTACGCCTAAAGACGCCTTCATCCAGGATTATGGAAGAACATTGCGCCCAGTATGATTTAACCGTCGGCGAGTATGATGCCACCTCTTGCCATGTCGGTCTTGTTCCATCCTTGTTCCATTCTTGAATAATTTGCAACTCCGAGTCGCCATATATGTCCTTTTATATCTTTTGTGGTTGTCAAGCATCGTCAATTACAGTTGTCCTGAATGCCTTCGCTTCAAACTTAGAGCAATAATGACAATCTTTTGGACATGGTTGTCTTGATAAAGCATCAGCATTCTTATGTGCTGTATCGGCTCGATGTTCTATGTCAAAGTTATATTCCTGAAGTCTTTCGATTCATCGAGTGACTTGACCTTCAGGATTCTTGAACTTTAGTAACCATCTTTGAGCAACGTGGTCAGTTCTTAACAGAAACTATCTGTCATGCAAATATTTGTAGAAGTGCTCGATGGACTTGACTACGGCTAATAATTCCCTTCTTGTGACGCAGTAGTTTCTCTCTGGCTTCAACAGAACCTTACTGAAGTACCCGATGATTCTTTCTTGACTCTACTGCAATTAAATCAAAACTACTCCAATACCAACGACGCTGGCATCTGTGTCCAAAACAAAACGTCCTTCTTTCCTCGAGTAACTCAGGATTGGTGCTCGGACAACGAGTTGTTGCAGTCACTCGAAGGCGACCTGGCAGTCTTCATCCCAGCTGTATCTTCCGTCAGTCTGGTTGGTGGTTTGGCAATATTGGCGAATCTATAGACAAATTTTCTGTTATAGGTACAAAGCCCGAGGAAACTACGCAGCTGATGTTTAGCCGCAGATACCGGCCATTCTTGAATTGTCCTTATCTTCTCTGCATCAACTGCTTCGCCTTCTTCAAATAGTTCACCTGTTTCCAGAATAAGTGGCATATCTTTGGACTAAGTTTCAAATTAGCTTTCTATAAATGTTCAAATATCTGTTCCAGATGCTTCAAATAATTTTCCCATCACAATTATATCGTCCAGGTATACCAAGCAAGTTTTTCCTGATAGTCCTCTGAGTATGGTCTCTATAAGTCGTTTGAAGGTAGCAGGAGCATTACACAGACCAAATGGCATGACTGTAAACTGCCACAATCCACTGCCGATGGTAAATGCAGTTTTTTCTCGGTCTTTCGTGTCCATCGCTACTTGCTAATATCCACTCTTGAGATCTAAGGTCAAGAAGATCTTTGTCCCGGTCAGGGTATCTAAGGTGTCATCAATCCTGGATAGAGGATGACTGTTTATCTTGATAACGTTATCCAGTTGGCGATAGTCGACACAAAATCGTGTGGACCCGTCTTTCTTCTTCACAAGTACCACCGAAGAGGCCCATGGACTGTTCGAGGGTTCAATGATGCCGTCTTGCTCTATGTCTTGAATGATAGCTTTAGCATCCCCTTCCTTCGCTATCGGGAGTCGCTGTGGTGCTTGTCGAATTGGTCGTGCGTCAATGGTATCAATTTTGTAATGGACAATATTCACCCTTCCCTCTCGCCCGTCATTGATTTCAAACACCTCTTGGAATCGGTATATCAGATCTACAGCTTCTGCGTGCTCCTGATCATTTAATTGTTGACCTCTGGTTAGTAATAGGGTCGTTAATTTCTCCGAAAGTTTATCGCAGTTAGGTTCCATCTTTGCGTCTTGTTTGGTGAATTTTATTTTTGCGAGGCGTTCTTTTCCATGTCTGAAGTTATCTTTGAGTAGCATCTTCAAAGGTTTCTTGCATCGACTTTTTGGTTGATATAGTTCTCCACAGTTCCAACACCGGAGTTGTCTGAAATTCTTGAGATCTTTCACTTCCTGGAACAACCGCTGAATCTGAGCTTCTAAGCTTTCAGTGACATCGGAGTCGCAGTTGACCCCTCGCACTCAAGCACTGCTTCTGGACGCCTGCTCTGGTTTCATATTCCAGTGCATGAGCCAATGCTTCCACCAGCTTCTTCAGCCGCGTCAAACGCAGGGCTTGTTGCGTTCCATGGTCTCTTATGCTGTCCAGAAATATTCTCGCAGCCCAGCTTTCCAAGAAATCATCAGGGCCAGTTAGATATGCAAGTCGAGCTAAGCGTGTCACATCAGCTTCAAACTCTTGTAGACTCTCGCTGGTACGTTGGTATCGGTTCTTGAGCTGTGTGTGATATACTTCCTCCAAATGTGCATGGCCGTATCGCAGCTCCAGTCGCTTGACCAATTTCTCATAATTATTGTCTTCCTACGGTGGAATGGCCTGTAAAATATTCACTGCATATCCTCGGAGAGCAATCATAAGCGCTGAAATTTTTCCAGTATCATTCAAGCCATTAGCCATAGCAGCGGCTTCAAATTGAATATGGTGATTGATCCATGATGTTTGACCATCGAAGGTTGAAGGTTTGACACGTATTTTTGTTGTGGAATCAAAATTTGGTGTAGATAATTCAATTTTCTCAGCTTTCGTAGCTTTTTCCGGAGATGAAACACCAAATTAAAATTTTTCCTCAAAAATCTTCATTTTTCCATCCAATTTCAAATCCAATTCTTCTTTTAACATTTAATAATTATCTTCAAATACTTCCTCTTATACCTTCGAGTTTTCTCTAAGTTTTTCCAGTTGCTGCTCAACCTTCTTCGTATTTTCGTCCATTTTTCCATGCAGTTCTTCTCTCAGATTTCTAGAACTTGCTTCTGATTTTCTTGATTTTTCATTCACAATTTTAGAATTTATCTTTCAATTTTAATTCTAAATCTTCTTTTAAACTTGTAGAATTTTTTTTTTATTTTGATCCTAAATTTCTTGCCAAATCGGTTGAAGAAAGTTGAGCCTCAAGCAAATATGTATCAGGATCCTCACAGTCTCCAGTCATAGCGCCTTGCAGTCGCTCCACTGAAAATTGTTTGCGGCTACTGGTTACCAAATCTCGCTCTTCCAACTTCTTGAACGCCATTTTCCAATTTTACAAAACAGCAATAAGCAAAACACTAAATTGTTTATAACAACCCCACACTCGAAATAACTGTAATGTTTATTGTTTGAAGAAATAGTTTGTAATTAAATAAAAGTCACTATTTAATACTTAAAAATGGAATAAGAGTTTTATTCTTCTGGATATCACCAACAACACTATATTATTTATTTATCACTTAATACTAACTCAAACAAAGTCACCATTAAAAAACCCAACTCAAGTTTTTTGCTTGCCCTTATATATATAAATACCAATTTCTCGAAAGTTCTATCATATTTCTGGAATATTTCTTGAGGCTTCCAACGGGAGGGGTGTTGTGATGAGACGCGGTGCGACGCCACGAGGATGAGATGCTCCGCTCTGACAAGGTCAGCTTTATAAGCCTCAACACTCTTGCACGTTACAATATAAATTATTCATGAAGAAAAGGTGTCTATTTTTATTCTACAAGTTGAATACAAAATTATTACTGTTGAAAAACATCAATTCGATGAATGTCCGATTTTATGAAGGGCAGAGTAATTTACTTGCCAAGTAAATAAAATTCTCTCTATCAAATGACAGTCGACTATTTGACAACAATAATTCTGTCGTTGTAAAAAACTTCAAGCTGATAAGAATTTATTAGGTAAAATTTATTTACTCCAGGAAAAAATTTACTCGGTCTCTCATAAAAGCGGCCATAACTAGGGTAAATTATCGTGCAGTTTGTTTTTTCAAAAGATGTTGGAGCCAGATTTACCCCCAAGAAAATAAGTAATGAAATTTTTTGTTGTATCTACGGACGTAAAAGTGAGTCCTGTCCAAAAAATATAGTAGAAGAAAATATTCCATGGACAATGCTATATAGAGAACAGACGAAGAATTGATCCAACTTTTCGCGGAATAAAATATTATTATGCAAAGGGTTGAGTGAACATATG
The DNA here is from genome assembly GCA_963989225.1 of Dromius quadrimaculatus. Taxonomy (NCBI): domain Eukaryota; kingdom Metazoa; phylum Arthropoda; class Insecta; order Coleoptera; family Carabidae; genus Dromius; species Dromius quadrimaculatus. Next base: position 26,664,035 of record OZ022326.1, on the reverse strand, counting down.
ATGTTTATTCTATTAAAATATTCATTCTCAAAATATCTTCAGTGCGATTGTTTTCGTTTGTATAACTATCTTCAGGCATCAGCTGAAAAATGATAGAGAAAATATTTTTGATTGACAAAATGGAGAATAGAAGGAGATATATGGATGAATGAATATTGAATATGTTGATAATTGATTATAAGTTTGAATTTTAATGTGAAAAGTGGAAAAATATTCAAAAAATTGAGAAAAATATATGCTCGTGAAAGTGGAGATGCTTGTGAGCTGACTATTTTATATTTGGTTTTCCGGCGAGCGGTTTGAGAAAGAGAACCATAGATCACACATCGGTGAATGAGTACATGCGGGGGCAACTCGCGATCCTTTTAATCCTCAGTCTTCTACACATTTTCTATCATTTTTTGATCAGGAAATGTAGATATAGAAAAATACGGCAACTTTCTCCGTTCGTGTGTTATATCTCACATTTTGTATATCTCCCATTCATAAATGTTCTTTGTTCATGTGCAAAAACTACAACCAACTTCAGAAACGTTCCGATTGTCAACGCTCGTCCTTCCCAAAAAAAATTTGATTAATGAAGACGCAGTAAATCCTTTTTTGTTAACGCGAGTTTTCTGCTAAATCGTCTCATCATCTCAATTTTTCTTGACATTTGAACGATAATTTCTAGCGCTGTACGCGTATTGGGAAGATCTGCTAATTCAACCGAGCATCGTGTGCAGCCAATATCGCATAACACCTATCACAACGTCCAGCGGCGCAGTCAGCTAGGAACTCATCAGCGTAACCAAGCAAGCGATGCAGCAGCGAAAAAAGCATCGTGCACTTTACCTGATAATTTTTCCAAATTTTTTGCATAAATATGGAATGATTCGCCATAGCATATTGAAATTTAGAAAAAAGAACTTTTATAAAATTTTATTGTTCATCTTGCATTGTGATTGCGATCGGTTGAGCCGGAGGTGCACTTTACATAAGACTTTTTTCTCAATTTTCCACATAAATTCATAGGATACTGAAATTTCGCATTTGAAACTGCTGCAGCATCTGATTGGTCATCTTCTATTTTTGTAACAATCGGCTGAGCCGGAAGTGCACTTTATATGACAGACTTTTTGGATTTTCCGCATGAATTCTGAACAATCAGTCGTAGAATATTCAAATTCTGTATTAGGCAATTTAATAATATCTAGTTGTACACCTTGCATTATGATTCCTATCGACTGAGCCGGAAGAGCACTTTATTCGAAATATTTTTTAAATTTTCCGCATAAATCCAAAGCGATTGGACGTAGATTGTTAGAATTCAGTATTCAGGACGGTTATACCGTTTAGATGCTCATATCCTATTTTTGTTGTAAACCACCGAGCCGGAAGTGCACTTAACTTGACAATCTTTTGGAATTCTCAGCATAAACTCGAAACGATATTGAATATTGAAATTTAGTATCTTAGTCTACTGTAGCACCTAAATAATTGCCTACTATTTCCATGACAATAGACTGAACCGAAAATGCACTTCAGAAGGAATTTATTTTTCAATTTTGCGCATAAATTCAGATCTGTTGGAAGTAGTGGAATTTTGGAAATCAGTATTTAGTAATGTTGTAGTACAGGAATATTGGCCTACTGTTTCCGACTTGACTGAAAGCGCATTTTACTTGACAGATTCTCAGAATCTCTTGGGTAAATCCAAGACGATTAACTGTGGAACGATGAGATTTTATGTTTGATTTATCTATATCCAATGATATATATATATATATATATATAATGAAACACAAAATCACATCGTATGTTATATATATATATATATATATATATATATATATATATATATATATATATATATATATATATATATATATATATATATATATATATATATATATATATATATATATATATATATATATATATATATATATATATATATATATATATATATATATATATATCCAAAAGATGATCTTACATCAACGACAAAACAACTGATATATCGCCGTTTGAACAATTTATGTCAACTCAGGACGATGAAGAAAAAGAAGAAGCAGTTGAATAACAAGACTTAATATTATATTAAACTTCAATATGAAGACCGTGGAATGTGACTACCCGACTGCCACGACGAAAAATACGCGCCAAGTACACGACCTCATAGATGGCGTGGCAATGTGTGCATATCATGGAAGATATAACTTTAGAATAGTTTTCTCTCAGAAATGGCAAATCTTAGGAAAAAATTGTGATCACCATTTTTGTAGAGAACTGGAAGATCTATAATTTTTGTCAAGGCTGTTTCTATTATAAAACTGACAATTCTGCTGCAAAACTCGAAAAACCCATTTCTACAAACCTTGACCTTGCATAAAACTTTTTGCGCGCATGGGATCAATAGGGACTTCTCACAACTTCATCATAATTGTCTCTCCAACGTTCCTGCCAATTTTCAGCTTCTTGGGAATCTATGCAAGGATGAATGTCTATTTTGACTGGACTAGTTCTGCATTCCAAAGGAGTCTTCATAAAAATGAAAATCAGACGAGAACATCACGTGACTTATTGTACATTATTGAATATATATAATCAAACAGAAAATCTTATCATTCTACGGCAAATTGTTTTTAATCTATCCAAAAAATTCTAAAAATCTGTCAAGTAAACTGCGCTTTTAGCCTAGTCGGTTGCTATGGAAACAGTAGGTCATCATTCTCATGCTACAACATTCCTGAATACTGATTTTCAAGATTCTACGGCTCACAGATCTTAATTTTTACGTAAAATTGAGGAATAAATTCCAATTGAAATGCACTTCTGGTTATTATTATTGCTATGAAAATAGTAGGCAACCATTCAGATGCTACAGCAGACTGCAATACAAAATTTCAATATTTTACAGATGATCGTTTTGGACTTATGCGGGAGATTCCAAAAGATTGTGAAGTATAGTGCACTGCTGGCCCAGTCGATCACAATAAAAATAGGATATGAGCATCTAGAAGACGATACTATCGTCTTGAATACCGAATTAATATTCTATGTTTAATCGTTTTGGACTCATGCAGAAAGTTCAAGAAATGTTAGAGTAAACTGGACGTTAGGTTCAGCCGATCGCAATCATAATGCAAAATTTACAACTGGATGTTATAGAAATTTGAATGTTCTACGATAGATTCTTTTAAATTTATGAAAAAAATTCGAAAAGTCTGTCATATAAAGTGCACTTCCGGTTAAGCCGATTGGTACGGATATAGGAGATGACCATTTGAATGCTACAGTCATTCTAAATACTTAATTCCAACATCTTACGGTTGATCATTCTGAATTTATCAGAGAAATTCAAAAAAAGTTTCAAGTAAAGTGAACTTTCGGTACAGATGATTAGAACCATAATGCGAGGTGCAGAACTAGACCCTATAACAGTCTTAAATACAAAATTTCAACATTACACGTTCGACCAATTTTGAGATTTACGAGTTGCGAACTCACGTACGGACGTACCGACATCAAGTCAGAAATAGTCAAAATGGATTCAGGGATGCTCCAAACGGACATTTCTATCAAAATAGTAGGTAGAAATCTGACGTGAACATCACGGGATTCACTTGTACATCATATATATATATATATATATATATATATATATATATATATATATATATGTATATATATATATATATATATATATATATATATATATATATATATATATGAATATATATATATATATATATATATATATATATATATATGTATATATGTAATACGATGTGATTTTGTGTTTGATTATACATATATATATATATATATATATATATATATATATATATATATATATATATATATATATATATATATATATATATATATATATATCCACGATTCATGGATTTAACTGATCAAACTACGTACAGTGAAAATTTCAAATAAAGTGTGCACTCGGAACCAAAGGGATTTATGATGCGACAGATGGAAGCACACCGAAGCCATTAGTTTATCAAACCAATTTGCTCGAAGAATGGAACAAAAAATATGCACATGCAATGTTCACATTCATAAAATGCTATTTAGAACTGTAATCAATGAAGTGTTACTAGCCAATTCAACCAAAAGTGGAAGCCTGAAAGTATGGCATGAAAGACTCGGAAATTTGAATATGAAAACTTCAAAAGGAATAGTATACAAGAACTTGATTACCGGTATGAACTTTTCAAATGTTGAAGATTTCATTTGTATGGCAAGCAACATCGTCTTCACTTCTAAAGAAATGAGCAGACAGCGGATTTCAAAGTAGGTAAGAACATATACAGCGACGTGTGTGGACCAATGGAAACACTATCCATAAGTGGTTCCAGATATTTTATTGTCTTCAAAGACAAAATAAGCGGATATTTTATTAAGCACAGATGAGACGCACTAAAATGTTTCAAAACATTCAATAAAATGATTAAAAACAAATTTGAACGTTCAATTAAAATATTTCCCGTAGACAACGGTGGTGAATTCAAAAATAAAGACTTCGAAAAGTATTTAAACGAAGAAGGGATTGTTTTGGAAACAACCGCTCCTTACACTTCCGAGCGGAACTCTAGAGTAGAGAATTCACAGAGCCATCGTCGAGAGTGCGAGATCAATGATTTATGGTGCTAAAATGCCCTAACATTTTTGGGCTGAGCTGTCAACCCAGCTGTTTATTCAATCAACAGAACAGCTACAACTCGGATTGATACAACTCCCTATGAAGCTTGGTACGGTAAAAAGTCGAACTTAGAACATATAAGAACATTTGGAATAGAAGCACTTGTGCATATACCCGATCAAAAAAGGAGGAAACTCGATCCGAAGAGCAAAAAGATGATCCTAGTTGGATATGACAACGATTAAAATCATTACAAATCCTTCGATCCTGACACCAAGAAAATAACAATTCCAAGAAAGGTTTCTTTTTAACAAAAGCAAGTCAAGCTCTGGAAGAAGATACGATACTGTGAAAATCAGTATCAGCACTGATGATGACGAGTTCCATGCGCAAGAGCAGGAGAAGGTGCAAGTGGACGAATTAATTCAGCCAGAAGAAGATAATGAAGATGAAGTACCAAATGTAGGACGTCCACAACTTCATATTAGATTGCCCAGGCGATACAATGAATTTGAAATTTTGAATTTTGTTGAAATGAAGATTCCACAAACTTATACAGAGGCACTTCGTTGCAACGAAGCAATATACTGGAAATTAGCCATTGATGAAGAACTGAAATATGCCCAGCAAAAGAATGTTGATTATTATGAAATATTTCCACTCACAACCCGTTTCGACTCCATCAGAGTACTCCTGGCAATAACAGCAATGAGAAAATTGAGGATGAAACAATTCGACATCAAAACTGCTTTTCTCTATGAAGAACTTAAAGAAGAAATTCACATGACACTCCCTGAAGACATGGTAACAACAACGACGAAATACAATCAAGTGCACAAACTGAATAAATCACTATACGGACTCAAGCAAGCTCCTAGGAGCTTTCACAAAAAGTTCAGAGACTCTCTCAAAAATTATGGTTTCGAACAATCAATAGCAGACAGATGTGTGTACTCAGGTATTGTGAACAATATTAAAGTGTTACTTCTTCTCTATGTCGATGACGGACTGTTAATAAGTGAAAGCGATGTAATAATTGATGAAGTGCTAATATAACTGGAAAAACAATTCAAAATGAAACAAAGTGAAGTGGAAAACTATGTGGGTATGCGAATAGAGAGAGACAGTTCTATCTTTATATATCAAGAAAATTATATTAAACAAATGGCCCAGAAATTTGGACTTGACACTGCAAATGCAGTATGTGTACCCTCACCCACAAACAAACATAACTGGTGAATATAGTTATATCTCGAAGAGAACGAGGTTCCATACAGACAACTGGTTGGCTCTCTCATGTTTGCTGTAATTGTTACTTGTCCAGATTTTTGTTATGCAGTGGGAGTAGCCAGTTGTTTTTTGAACAAACATAACAAAGAACAATGGAATGCAGTGAAAAATGTAGTAAAATATCTTATTGGAACAGCTGATTACGGAATTTACCACAGAAGTGGCTACTCGACGCCCCTTAGTGACTCAGATTTTGCAGCTGATCTCCAGACAAGATGATCAACCAGTATTCATGTTTCCCAATTCGGAGAGTCCGCAGTTACTTGGACCAGCAAGAGACAGCCGACTGTATCATTGTCAACCACAGAAGCGGAATATGTATCAGCCTCCCAAGCCGTCAAGGAAGCTAGCTGGCTGACGAGACTTCTCTCAGATATAGGTGAAAGCCAAGAAAAACCTATAATATTAAAAATAGAAAACCAGAGTGCTATACGTCCCATGAAACAGCCGGTGTTCCACAATCGGACAAAACATGTCGACATAAAATACCACTATGTTCGTGCAAAATACGAAGCTGGCGACATCCTACCCATGTACATCAATATAAAGGACCAAATGACAGAATTGATGTACTAATTTCTGTTACACCCTGTATATATCATTGGATATAGATAATCAAACATAAATCTCATCGTTTCACAGTTAATCGTTTTGCATTCACCTAAGAGATTTTTAGAATCTGTCAAGTGAAATACACTTTCAGCCAAGTCGGTTGCTATGGAAACAGTAGGCCATCATTCCTTTACTAAAACATTCCTTAATACTGATTTCCAAAATTCTACGACTATCAACAAATCTGAATTTATGCGCAAAATTGAGAAACTTGACCCTATATCAGTCTTGAATACAAAATTTCAACATCACACGTTCAACCAGTTTTAAGATTTGCGAGTTACGCACGTACGCACGTACGAACGCACGCCCGAACATACGTAACAATATCAAGTCAAAGATATTCTGAATGGATTCAGGGATGCTCAAATCGGATATTTGCATCAAAATCTCGATAGGTGAATTTTGTCGGTTTCACAATACTTGTTACTTTGTACAAGTAAGTAAAAATTATAATAAAGTCTAACCTATTCCGGATTTTCCCAGAGGATTATGAAAACTCACAAAAAAACACAATATTTCATTAAGTAACTGAAAGATATTTTATTATTAATAATAATCAAAACTACAAAAACACTACAAAATTGATCTGTCAACAACTACTAGTTTAAAGCAAGGAGGAAGTACGTCACATATTACAGTCACACCAATCTGTATTTATTGAAAGTATGAAAATAATCAAACTGAAATAAGTAACCATAAAAAACCCCGAGATTTTAATATATGTCATTCAGTTCCGTTCATACTCCCACTCTTGAATACTTCACACACAACATGGAATAAACATATTGAATTATTATTATACATCGAGCCTTAAGATTATTTATAATATTTCAAATATTTTCATGTCTTTGTACATCTAGTAGGAGTCTCATCTTTTCAAAAGACATTTTGGGAAGTGGCTTCGTGAGGATGTCTGTCATTTGGTCCTTTATATTGATGTACATGGGTAGGATGTCGCCAGCTTCGTATTTTGCACGAACATAGTGGTATTTTATGTCGACATGTTTTGTCCGATTGTGGAACACCGGCTGTTTCATGGGACGTATAGCACTCTGGTTTTCTATTTTTAATATTATAGGTTTTTCTTGGCTTTCACCTATATCTGAGAGAAGTCTCGTCAGCCAGCTAGCTTCCTTGACGGCTTGGGAGGCTGATACATATTCCGCTTCTGTGGTTGACAATGATACAGTCGGCTGTCTCTTGCTGGTCCAAGTAACTGCGGACTCTCCGAATTGGGAAACATGAATACTGGTTGATCATCTTGTCTGGAGATCAGCTGCAAAATCTGAGTCACTAAGGGACGTCGAGTAGCCACTTCTGTGGTAAATTCCGTAATCAGCTGTTCCAATAAGATATTTTACTACATTTTTCACTGCATTCCATTGTTCTTTGTTATGTTTGTTCAAAAAACAACTGGCTACTCCCACTGCATAACAAAAATCTGGACAAGTAACAATTACAGCAAACATGAGAGAGCCAACCAGTTGTCTGTATGGAACCTCGTTCTCTTCGAGATATAACTATATTCACCAGTTATGTTTGTTTGTGGGTGAGGGTACACATACTGCATTTGCAGTGTCAAGTCCAAATTTCTGGGCCATTTGTTTAATATAATTTTCTTGATTTATAAAGATAGAATCGTCTCTCTCTATTCGCATACCCACATAGTTTTCCACTTCACTTTGTTTCATTTTGAATTGTTTTTCCAGTTATATTAGCACTTCATCAATTATTACATCGCTTTCACTTATTAACAGTCCGTCATCGACATAGAGAAGAAGTAACACTTTAATATTGTTCACAATACCTGAGTACACACATCTGTCTGCTATTGATTGTTCGAAACCATAATTTTTGAGAGAGTCTCTGAACTTTTTGTGAAAGCTCCTAGGAGCTTGCTTGAGTCCGTATAGTGATTTATTCAGTTTGTACACTTGATTGTATTTCGTCGTTGTTGTTACCATGTCTTCAGGGAGTGTCATGTGAATTTCTTCTTTAAGTTCTCCATAGAGAAAAGCAGTTTTGATGTCGAATTGTTTCATCCTCAATTTTCTCATTGCTGTTATTGCCAGGAGTACTCTGATGGAGTCGAAACGGGTTGTGAATGGAAATATTTCATAATAATCAACATTCTTTTGCTGGGCATATTTCAGTTCTTCATCAATGGCTAATTCCCAGTATATTGCTTCGTTGCAACGAAGTGCCTCTGTATAAGTTTGTGGAATCTTCATTTCAACAAAATTCAAAATTTCAAATTCATTGTATCGCCTGGGCAATCTAATATGAAGTTGTGGACGTCCTACATTTGGTACTTCATCTTCATTATCTTCTTCTGGCTGAATTAATTCGTCCACTTGCACCTTCTCCTGCTCTTGCGCATGGAACTCGTCATCATCAGTGCTGATACTGATTTTCACAGTATCGTATCTTCTTCCAGAGCTTGACTTGCTTTTGTTAAAAAGAAACCTTTCTTGGAATTGTTATTTTCTTGGTGTCAGGATCGAAGGATTTGTAATGATTTGAATCGTTGTCATATCCAACTAGGATCATCTTTTTGCTCTTCGGATCGAGTTTCCTCCTTTTTTGATCGGGTATATGCACAAGTGCTTCTATTCCAAATGTTCTTATATGTTCTAAGTTCGACTTTTTACCGTACCAAGCTTCATAGGGAGTTGTATCAATCCGAGTTGTAGCTGTTCTGTTGATTGAATAAACAGCTGGGTTGACAGCTCAGCCCAAAAATGTTAGGGCATTTTAGCACCATAAATCATTGATCTCGCACTCTCGACGATGGCTCTGTGAATTCTCTACTCTAGAGTTCCGCTCGGAAGTGTAAGGAGCGGTTGTTTCCAAAACAATCCCTTCTTCGTTTAAATACTTTTCGAAGTCTTTATTTTTGAATTCACCACCGTTGTCTACGGGAAATATTTTAATTGAACGTTCAAATTTGTTTTTAATCATTTTATTGAATGTTTTGAAACATTTTAGTGCGTCTCATCTGTGCTTAATAAAATATCCGCTTATTTTGTCTTTGAAGACAATAAAATATCTGGAACCACTTATGGATAGTGTTTCCATTGGTCCACACACGTCGCTGTATATGTTCTTACCTACTTTGAAATCCGATGTCTGCTCATTTCTTTAGAAGTGAAGACGATGTTGCGTGCCATACAAATGAAATTTTCAACGTTTGAAAAGTTCATACTGGCAATCAAGTACTTGTTTACTATTTCTTTTAAAGTTTCCATATCCAAATTTCCAAGTCTCTCATGCCATACTTTCAGGCTTCCACTTTTGGTTAAATTGGCTAGTAACACTTCATTGATTACAGTTCTAAATAGCATTTTATATAAATTATTTGGTTTGCGGACAGCATTTGCAATTACTGTTTCATTTTTGTAGAGCTGTGCGTGATTTTCATCTTCAATTATATTATGTACTTATTTGCTGCTGCATCTTCGGAAAATAGATTTTTCTTCAGCTTTGAGACATACATAACATCAATTAAAGTACGTTCATACCAATTTCTATTGACTAATGCTTGAACTTCCACAGTTTCTTTTCCTTTTGTTTTCAGACTTACTTCATTGCCTAAAATAACGCTGGATTCGTCGTTTTCTTTGAACGTAGTAAAAAATTCTATTCTGTAGGTCATGTGGGATGATGCTCCCCTGTCCATTATCCATGATTCTGTGAAGGCATAATTTGGGTCGCCTTCTACATGGAAAGCAATTTCATGACTTCCTCCTGGTCGTTCACTGGTTCTCTGTTGATCTCTTGCTCCGGATCGATTGTTCAGTGGTCCATTTTTCTTTTGAGGTGGACGACATCTTCTAGAGATGTGTCCCTTCTTTCCACAGTTGTAACAAACAATTGAGGAACCTTTTGATTGATTGTTTCCTTGACCTTTGTTTTCTTTTGTACTGTTCTGTCCGTACTTGTTTTTCTTCAATGATAAAGCTGCTAATGCAGTTTCGGCTTACTCTACGGATTCTAGGTTGGCTTCTTCATCGAGAAGTCGTGCCGTTAAGTTTGAGATCGTCTGTTTGGCCTCGTCCAGTGACAGTCAAGCCTGTCGTATGCTCCTGTATTTTGCAGGGAGTGCACTTGAAGTTTTTATCATTATAGCGTCATCACTTACAGTTACTCCAGCTTCGCGAACAAATTTTGCCAAATTTTCAACCTTGGAGATGTGCTGTGCTATCGTGTCGTTTGGATGCATTTTGTATTGATGAAATTCTTCATGTTCTATCATTTTATTTGTTCCTGATTTAGGCTGAGATATTTAATCAAGCTTGTCAAGGATTTGGTTCGAATTATTGCAATTTTCGATCGAAGTAATTTGCTCCGACTGCATGGCGGCTATAATCGTGAACATTGCATGTGCATATTTTTTGTTCCATTCTTAGAGCAAATAGGTTTGAGAAACTAATGGCTTCGGTGTGCTTCTATCTGCCACATCATAAATCCCTTTGGTTTTGAGTGCACACTTTATTTGAAATTTTCACTGTACGTAGTTTGATCCGTTGAATTCATGAATCGTAGATATATATATATATATATATATATATATATATATATATATATATATATATATATATATATATATATATATATATATATTTTATCCATTTTCGATCATTAATCACGATGATACTGCTATTTGGACTTCTATGAAAAATCACCAAAATGGTGACGACGACATTTTTTCTTTTGTGTTAATTTATTTAGACAAGCTCTGGGCCCATAACCTATTTTGGATATTCCCAGAGGATTATAGACCTTCACAAATAGCACGATATTTTGTTAAATGATTGAAAGATATTTTATTATTAATAATAATCAAAACTTGAAGAACACTACAAAATTGAACTGTCAACAGCTACTGGTTTCAAGCAAGAAGGAAGTACGTCACATATTACAGTCACTCCAATCTATATCTATTGAAAGTATGTGAACAACTGAACTGAAGTAAGTTACCAGAAAAAGCTGCGAGATTTGAATGTATGTCATTCAGTTTCGTTCATATAACCTTTTCTGTTATTCTGTTATAGACAAAACATAATCAAGAGATCGATTCTAACAAAAAACAAACAGTAAAATTTGGAGTAGAAAAACTGAAAGATGGACAGATAAAAGCAGAATATCAAAATTGCATTAATGAATTGATAAAAGATACACCCAAGCCAGATTTAAACAATATAGAAGAAATGTGGAATACATTCAAACACATACTAACAGAAGCAACAAAAAGATCATGCGGAATAGTCTAAAAATCACACAGGAGAAGACAAACACACTGGTGGAATGAAAAAATAGAAGAAGAAGTCAAGATAAAAAAACAAAAATTGAAAAAATATATCAATATCAAAAAAGAGGAGGGTTATGAAGATTATGAAAGACTGAGAAAGATAACGAAGACAGAGATAAAAAAATCAAAAGAGAGAACCTGGGAAGAATTTGGAAACAAAATTGAGGAAAACTTTAAGGAGAATCAAAAATTATTCTACAGAACAATCAAGAACTGCAAGAAAGAAAAACACATAACATTGAAACAGATAGTGAACCAGCAAGAAGTCATAATAAAAGAAGACAAAGAAATCATGGAAAGATGGAAAGAACATTTCGAAAAATTATTGGAAGAAATACACATTAACAATGTCAGTAGAGAAGAAGAAAGTACAGAACTGGAAAACACGGGAATAGTGAATCAAGAAGATATTACAGAGGAAGAAATGAAGACAGTAATAAAAAAACTACAAAACGGTAAAGCACCAGGTCATGACGGAATAAGAGCGGAACAATTGAAATATATGAGAGAGGAAGGAGAACAAATATTATTAATAATGCTGAATAAAGTATGGAAAATGGGGCAAATACCAAAATACTGGGAAATGGCAGTGATATTCCCAATACACAAGAAAGGAGACAGTAGAATATGCAGTAATTACCGAGGAATATCACTGCTATGTACAGCCGCAAAAATTTATGAGGCAATATCAGGAGATAAATTAAGAAAATTAATAGAGGTGAAGATGGAGAAAGCACAAAGTGGTTTCAGAAAAGGACACTCGACACAGGATCACATTTTTACCATGAGAAAACTAACAGAAAAAACCATAAGAGAAGACAGTAAACTGTACATAGCATTTCTGGACCTGTAAAAAGCTTTTGACAGGGTGCCGAGGGAAAAGATGTGGGAAATCTTGAAAATAAGACAGATTGACAAACAGCTAACGCAAGCAATAAAAAGTATCTATAAAAAGACATCAAACTATGTTAGAACAGAAAATGAAATTTCAAAGGAATTCATCACAACACAGGGACTAAGGCAAGGAGGAGCATTAAGCCCACTGTTATTCATTATATACCTGGACAACATCTTAAAAAATATAAAAGACAAAACTAAAAAAATTGAAGTAGGACACCATAACTCAGAAAGGATTATGATAGCGGAGTGCGCCTTTGCAGATGACATTGCAATACTTGCAAAAAGTGAAAAAGACTTACAACATAACATTAACTTGTGGAATAAGGAATTAAAAAAGCACAATATGACCATAAATATAGACAAAACAAAAATAATGGTAATAGCGAAAGAAGAAATAGCAACGGAGATGAAAATAAATCAAAGAGAAATCGAACAGGTAGAAACATTCACATATTTAGGACACACATTGAACAACAAAGGTACTTTGGAGCAAGAAATAAATAACAGAATCTTGACAGCAAACAAAAGCTACTACGCAATGAACAAAATTATCCAAAGCAATAAACAAGCTAAGAAAAAGACAAAAATGACACTATTCAAAGTATTATACAGACCAATACTGTTATATGGGAGTGAAACATGGACGACGAATCAGAGAGCAAAGAGTAGAATACAAGCTGCGGAAATGAGATACCTGAGAAAAGTGGAAGGGGTAACAAGACTAGATAGAATAAGAAACGAAGATATACGAAAAAGGTTACAAATAGAGAGTATACATACTACCATGGAGAAAAAACAACTTGCTTGGTACAGCCATCTTATAAGAATGCCAGATGATAGCCAAACAAAAATTATTGTATTGTAAGGCTAAGACGACAAAAAAGAAGAGTAGAGGAAGACCACAGAAGACATGGGGTAATAATATAGAAGATATACTGAAAAAGAACAATATCAGCTGTCAAGAAGCAACAAGAAGAGCAACAAACAGGAAGGAATGGAAAGATTTCACAAACAACATGGACTAACAAAGGATAGAAAAACTAATCTCGACACCCGAAAGGGTAAAATGAGATTTAAATAGAATATATATATATATATATATATATATATATATATATATATATATATATATATATATATATATATATATATATATATATATATATATAAATATATATATATATATATATATATATATATATATATATATATATATATAAATATATATAATATATATATATATATATATATATATATATATATATATATATATATATATATATATATATATATATATATATATATATATATGTATATATATATATATATAATCTCGACACCCGAAAGGGTAAAATGAGATTTAAATAGAATATATATATATATATATATATATATATATATATATATATATATATATATATATATATATATATATATATATATATATATATATATATTTATATATAAAGATTATCATTCAATTGGAAAGCAATTTGATGCGTCTGTTTAAAACAGTTAATTAATTGATTCTTGAATTATATTAGATAAGAATGAAATTGGAAATCAACTTTATTGATATTTTTGCGTAAAATAATAATTCTGAACATCCTGATACAAACATATTATTATATAATGAGGGAAAAAACTTCTCAGAACTCATTTTTCAATGGATATGTTTTATTGGGTGAAAAGCTCTGTCGGATCCGGACATTTGGGCGCGGCCGTCTGAGTGCGGCCATTAGGGCGCGAGGACAAGTAGGCGCAAGTCCATTAGAGCGCAGGTCAATTTGGGCGCAAAGACATAAAGCGTGAAGACACTACTGCAAATATCTTCAAAAAGAATAATTGTCTCTCCACAAGGGCAATTTGAAAGTGAAATCAAGTATTGGCTACATACATATACATATATATATATATATATATATATATATATATATATAAATATATATATATATATATATATATATATATATATATATATATATATATATATATATATATATATATATATATATATATATATATATATATGTATATGTATGTAGCCAATACTTGATTTCACTTTCAAATTGCCCTTGTGGAGAGACAATTATTCTTTTTGAAGATATTTGCAGTAGTGTCTTCACGCTTTATGTCTTTGCGCCCAAATTGACCTGCGCTCTAATGGACTTGCGCCTACTTGTCCTCGCGCCCTAATGGCCGCACTCAGACGGCCGCGCCCAAATGTCCGGATCCGACAGAGCTTTTCACCCAATAAAACATATCCATTGAAAAATGAGTTCTGAGAAGTTTTTTCCCTCATTATATAATAATATGTTTGTATCAGGATGTTCAGAATTATTATTTTACGCAAAAATATCAATAAAGTTGATTTCCAATTTCATTCTTATCTAATATAATTCAAGAATCAATTAATTAACTGTTTTAAACAGACGCATCAAATTGCTTTCCAATTGAATGATAATCTTTAGATTAACTAGTAGTTAGGAGACGAAAACTATGTGAAGAGTACTTGTACAAAAAAAGGATTATGCCTTTTGTATAGTTCTCACAGTCCTGTGTCACTCTTACGGGAAAAAAAATACAAAGTTTGCGTATGTGTTAGTGAGTGTTGGTTACTGCATGGCATCGCACACTTTCCGTGGCGCCAGTGTGACAATGAATTAAACTACCTTATGATAATCAAAATCAATCTGGTTCGAAATCTTCTCCGACATCCCCAGTTACCAATAATCCTATCTCATGCGTTGTTCCACAGACCACTTGCATGGATGCTGTAGCATCGGAGATAGATATTCAAACAATCTCTAGGTATAAAATTAAGAAATTGCTAAATTATGAATGTGATTCATGTTTTCAGTCCTTTTGTTCTAAAAATATAACTCACATCCATGATTTGACCGTTCAACGGAACTATGGGTCCGATGAGAAGTTTTATCTCAGATAGGCAAGCGCAGATTTTTCGCAAATAATCGGTGATTGCAAAAAACTTATTTTTGCTCCGATTCTCAATTTCATTTCATTTCTTAACATCCTATCTCATATAGACATCCACTGTATGCCTTCTAATTCTAGTTATCCGATCATTACATTCAATATTATTGAGTCAATTTTGAAAATTGTGAATAATAGAATTGGAAAAATAAATTAAGACTTTTTTTGTCAATCATTGTATATAATTTTTTTTTTTCTTTAATTTTCTGTAATTTTCTGTAATTTTTTTTCCATATATGTTTTATATTCTTTTTTAGTATGACAATTTAGTATTTATCTACGATCGTATGAAAAGTGATAGTTTTTTGCATTTTGAAATTGATATCTTATTTCAAATCCACAAAAACATTTATGTCAACTTCAACGAAAGCAGTTCTATTTCTAATATCTGTGACTGTCTTACAAGAATTAGGACGATCGAAGATTGAACATCTTAATACACACGTGTAAAAAGTCTCTAATATTATTTGCACATATACTCTGTTTTTATTTGTACATGTTTTTATATCATTTCGTATTTTTGTATATATTTCTCCTAATACTCTTATATATTTGGTCAATATGTAAAAATATATGTATATTTGTAAAACGAAGCTCTGGTTCATTTTAAATTTTACGATACTTTTTGAATATTATATGGATAAGTAAAATTCCAAATTAGCGCTCCAGAATTCACGTGCACGGCACCGCTTGGAGCGCTGTTGTGTTGATTGTACTGTCAAGTCTTCTCTCTATTGGTAGTCTTTGAGTTCTCATGGCAACTTGTTGAAATACCAAAATGGACTATTTTTGTCTATAGCGTAGTGTTACAATATGGCGTCTTATTCAAGCGGTGAAAGAAAGAAGTTGTATTTGGCAGATCAGATCCAGAGAGCAAAATTAGGCACATGTAAAATTTCACAACCGAAAAAAACAGCCATAAAATCTTTTTTTTTGCTATGATCGCCTATGAAATCACTTTGTCTTGAGCTGGTGTCTAGCGAGTTTTTCATTATTTGGATTCGTGCATTCAAATCTTAGAAACCGATTAGGAGCTAAAAGGCTGGAAACTGATCTTTTCTATCATTTTTTCATTAATAACGTACTACTTAATAAAAAGGTATACCTTTCTCCTTCACTTTTGTTATTTGAATCATGTTAAATCTTCATAGTCAGATATTTATGATTTAATAGAGCATGTTACTATTTTCACACAGTGATTTGTTTGTAAATTCTATGTATTTTCAATTAAATGAATACGTTATACCTACGATAATGGAAAGCTATATTTTATTGTTCAAATTAACAAATTTAATTTATCTGGAATAAAATCAAGTGTTTTTTTCCCAAATCAATCGGATTTAGATCTCTCAATCCTGGCTATGACGGTATGTAATTGATTGTTATATTATTTGTATTATTTCAGCTTTTTCTAAGATTCAATTTATATCAGAATCTGTTACCCTTACTATTTTGTAGTTCATAACTCTGATGATAGTTTAGAATGAACCGAAACGTCAGTTAGCATTTGCTGTGTTTTTTTATCGAGTCCTTGACCTCATTCCAACCAATCTAATTTCAACATCAACTACCAGTACACGTTTTTTTTTTTTTAAATGTATTATGATGAATCACCTGAATGAACATTATTATCATTATTATAGATGTCAAGATTAACAATATATTTTAACTTTATCTAATGGAGGGTATTAGGACGACTATATTCTGGATAATTTGTGAGTAGAATTTCACGATTCTTGTGGCTACAGTTTACGGGATACTTCAAATCATCTAGAACTCAGAAAATTCCAGTTTCAAAGTCTTGGCGAACGTGTATCTCGACTATTCATGGGAAGTTTCACATGCAGTTCTAAGTAAACTTGATTTCATAACTTGCTCTGTTGATCGGTCAAGAAAGATTCTTATTTCTTTGAATGGTAAACTGGAAATAATGGTATCATGCTCATTCCGCATTATTGTTTCCTGTTTTATAGTTGATAGAATGATTCGAAAGTGATATTTTTGACTGTTTGATATCACGATTGATCAAAATTCCATACGTGCAGTCAGTTTTTGAATATCTCATTGCATATTTAAGATATTTGTTCGCTACATAACATTGAATCTCTCATAAGATCGGACGGTAGCGAGTACTGTTAATGTAAAAATCCGTCGTGGACATCATGAGACTCACTTGTACATGATTGGATATATTATTATACAAAAATTAGTTCACAACCGATTCGTATCTTCAAACTAATTCATATAATACGTACGCAAAATAAAAATTTATGAAAAATTCAGTAATTTCTTGTCAATTAAACTTTGCAATTATGAAAACATGCACTCTACGTAAAACCTAATTTTGATAGTATCCAATTTATGCGACAATTTTGGAGAAACTGTTCAGTGAACTACCCTCTCGACTCAGCCTATCGCCATCATAATGCGAGGTGTAGAACTAGATGTTATAGAAGCGCTTAATACGAAATTTCAATAATCTATATTAAGTACACTTCCGGCTCAGCCGATTGGTACAAAAATAAGAGATAACAAGTCATTGAGATGCTGAAGGAGTTTCAAATACTGAATTTCAACATCTCACGAATGATCATTCTAAAGTCATGCTAAAAATGTTCCAAGTAAAGTGCACTTCCGATACAGACGATTGCAATCATAATGCGAGGTTCACAATTTGATCTCAAATCAGTCTCAAATACAAAAACGGGTCTTGAGATTTGCAAGTTACGAACGAACGCACATACATATATACGTATCGATATCAAGCCGAAAATAGTCAAAATGGATTCAAGGATACTCAAAATGGATATTTTCATCAGGACCTCGATAGGTGAATTGTGCCGGTTCCACAATACTTATTTTTTTCAATGATAATTAATAATTGGTCGGCAATTTTAGTTTTATTTATTCATTAGAATAATGCAGGGGCCACACTTATGTCTAATGCCGTTGAGTGAGGCGTTATGTGACAACTGATGTATTGTCATTGATAATGTGTTCATTATTGAATAACGCCTCAATTAATCACATTAGACGTAAATGTGGCTCCAGCATAAACAAGCAAGAAGAACTCACTAAACTACTGTTCTTAAAACTTGACGACCGGTACTCCTTTTTTTCTCAACTCAGTATTTATCGACAGTTAGCTATATTATCAACACATAATACAAACATGAAAAATATACTTCACTGTCAATGCCACTTCAATGAGATATATTTTCAATTTTTTCAAATACAAACAAGAAAAAAATCATCCATAAACTTTCACTAGTTCACTAGGCCAGATTGTGCTTTGAATTTAATTGATTGTTCTTGACCTCAAAGCCTTTATGAACTTGTCGACTGATTGCTTGTTTATACCCATATACTGCAAAATCAATTTTCCATTCTCTACACATTCTTTTATAAAATGGTATTTTATGTCTATGTATTTCAGTCTTTTGACACAACTGTTCATGGCTACCTTTATAGCTTACTGATTGTCACACAATATTTGAATAGGGCAAAAATTTGCAATTTGAAAAATCATCCAACAGGTTGATCGACCAAGTTGTTTTATCAAGTGTCAAACTTATTGCTATATACTCAAATTCAGTGGACAACAAATTAACACAATTCTGTTTTCTAGAACACCATAAAATGCTGCAATTAAATAGCTTGGAACCATAGTTACTGGTTGATTCTTGATCTGTATGATCTCCAGCTCAATTTGCGTTACAATAACCAACTAAACCATCTGCTTCACAATATAAAACTAATTCATGATCAAGAGTACCATTTATTTAGCGCAAAACTCGTTTCAAATCAGTCAGCAATACCTCGTCCGCATAATTTTGATACCTGATCTGATGCGAGACTGATGCACATAAATCTGGTCTTGACCCTGACACAGCATACAATGAACAGCCACTGATTTGTCCACACAATCTCGTCCAATTCATATCAATCTTATTTTCATTGATAACACTAGTTTACAAAATATGATAAATGTCATGTCCTTCCAGTGAATTTCATATCGTTTTAATTAATGACGACAGAACAAAACTACTAGAGAAGAAGCGAAACGCCCACTTTATTCCAAACTTAGCATATTACTGTTAGCGTCATCTATCCGCGGTCCTATAGAACTACTGTAATAGCGCGCGAATACGAATCTAGGTACCTACTGTTAAATTTTACACAAAATTTTTCTTATAATTTTTATTTATGATTCAAGTTTTCATGATTCAAATATGAGAAATATGAATTAAATCATGATAACTAGAATCACAAATCACAAATTGAATGAATACGAGTGAAAATAAATTAAATACAATCACAGAATTTGGAGTAATGATAATATTTACATATTTCAACATTTATATACAATAGCAAATAGTCTTGCATCTGGGAATAGTTCAATTACATTATTTAAAAAACTATATATAGATATAGTTCATCTTACAAAATCACAAAAATGATATCAGCCTGTCTGTCCGTTGAGGATTCCCTGTTGATCTCGTGTTTTATACATAGAGAAAATGAAATCGCGATATTGTATTACGATGCAGTTCTTGTAAAACATGACATTCTGCGTCGCAAACTAGTGTTGGTGTTTTTTCGATAAAATCCGTAGTTCTTGAGTTATAAGGTTTTCCTATGGTATTCATTTGGTAAATACGGATTTATTATTCGTATGTTTCTCTCCAAGTTCCTGCATTATCAAAAGTGTATTCTTATGGAAGCTAGAATTTTGTCTAGAAATGACCTCTTCACATTTTCAGATATAAATTAAATTTCATATTCTATGGGATTTTTCTGGTACCTTGAATAGATGCTGCTTCGTTCATGAATTTTCATGAATTGAGACATTCTGCGGCGGGAAATGTTCTAAGCGTTTCTCGATGAAATCCATACTTCAAAATTTGAGTAATTTTTTTGATGTCCATATATGTATACATGTCTATCTGTTTTTTCTTATGAAGGATCATCAATGTGACATTTTACTCCTGTTTTTCAAGATTTTGACGGTATTTTGCTACAAAAGAGTGATTTAAATTCAAGATCAATTTTGATTGAGGAATACAATGTAAGAATGAACTGACATTTTCTCCTAAACAAGCAAGGCATCGGTACTAAAAATACACAAATTGTATATTAACATCTTATTTATTCATATGACATTCAAAATCACTTACCACCATAGTTGACACTTAGGACTCTTTGCAGCTCACTTTGAAACAAATTCAAGCCAAACAATTCAAAAATGAAATCACTTAATCATAAATCTCTAATAGTTCCATAGGACCGCGCATAGATGGCAGGTGAATAATATGATAAATCCAAATCATATTCTCGTTTCGCTAGCCTGGATTAATGACAATAACTAAGCGCAAACATATATTTGTTTTATTTTTATTACGTCAAAGAATCAAGTTATCAATAAATTGTGTTTTGAGACTACCCACAAGTTTTTTCTGAATTTATTCTAAAATTTTGCTGCATTCTAGTGTTCAGTTGAATAAATATTTGTTTTTAAAATGATGAAAAGGTTGTGTAAAGTACATCCTGGCTATCTCATAACGGAATCTCTAGAAGAAGCATATTTTTGTTATTTCAAAATTTCGGTCTTCCACCAGGACAAAAAATGGGCTCCTCACGTTTTTGCGAAGTGAAAGTTTTCCAACTTATTTCAAGAAGAAAGATGAATTTCGTTACTGTTATGATAAATCCAGAGTAATCAACCGTAGGATCTTGAAATTCAATTCAATTAAAACTTGTAGTAGCCTCAAAATGGTTATCTACTACTTTTGTATCAATCGGCTGAGCCGCAAGAGCAGTTTATATGTATAACAGACATTCAGAATTTACCGTAAGAAACAATCAGTTCAATTGAAATGATAAGGTAGGCAATGATAATCTGTTGTCAATTTTTTTATTTTATTTGACATTGTACATGTCAAAATATTATTGAAATTATAATTATTATGATTAAGAGTGACAGAGGACTCTATTGAATGAATTTGTGTGTAGTGGATAATGCTGACTGTTAGATGATATGAAGAAAACGAAATGTGGGAGTTCAGTCAAGAGTTTTATTTCAATCTACTCTACAGTTTCGGTCCCACCTGAACCATCTTCAGGAGTGCTACATTGTACAAAAGTGTGAACATGAAGGATAAAATGACGAAGTGAGATTAACAGTGTACTTACAATAAAATTAAAGTGTGTATGTGTTGACATCTGTGTGTAATAATGAGTAAAATAAAAGTCAGAGTAATAAAAATGAGGAAATCAACCATGTTCTCGGTCACAAATTTCAAAATAAAATATTTAAAATATTCTAAAAACTGTGCTGGGCAACAACTGACCGTTATGAAAGACCAAGACTAAGTGCTTGTTGAATAAGGTGTTTGCCCGCTAAATGCGGAAGCGCAAAATCACACAGGTCAATAACAGTCAGTTGATGAAGTCAACCATTGGATAAGAGTCAGTTGTTGCCAAGCACAGTTTTTGAAATATTTTAAATATTTTATTTTAAAATTTCTGACCGAAAACATGGTTGTTTTCCTCAATTTTATTACTCCGACTTCCATTTAACTTATTATTACACACAGATGTCAACACATACACACTTTAATTTTATTGTAAGTACACTGGTAACTTCACTTCGTCATTTTATCCCTCATGTTCACACTTTTCTACAATGTAGCACTCCTGAAGATGGTCCAGGTGGGACCGAAACTGTGGAGTAGATTGAAATAAAACTATTGACTGAACTCTCACATTCCGTTTTCTCCAAATTTGTGTGTATACCGAATGATGTACAGGTGAGTCACGTGATGTTAACGCTAGATTTTTCATGTAAAAACCAAAATATGTAAATAACGTAAGAACGAAAACTCAAGCTAATTTTCCTTGTGACGTTCACAATCCTATTGGACATAAATATAAGAACGTATCATTTGGAACATTAACAGTTTCCATTGACATTAATTCAATTTGCTTGGACAAAGAGTTAAGTTACGTTGATCTTTTTTCAACAATCGGGAGTAGAGGCTAAGTTAAGAACAGAGACGTTAGTATGTATAAAAGTGATTCTTTGGCAAT
This sequence comes from Dromius quadrimaculatus, assembly GCA_963989225.1. NCBI lineage: Eukaryota > Metazoa > Arthropoda > Insecta > Coleoptera > Carabidae > Dromius > Dromius quadrimaculatus. The sequence continues at coordinate 26,641,194 of OZ022326.1, read as the reverse complement.
GTTACAAAATTTACAGTTCACGGTCGTCCTTCTCGTCCTGACATGTTGATTTTTGATAATATTCACAGTTCACAAACTTGCTTATAAGGAATGGAGTACTTGTTACCTTAACTATGAATTTGACGTTTGAAAATTTAAAATTCGAAGTTCTAGTTCTATCTATCGGAAAAATTCAGAACTCACATTCTACATCTTCTACGATTTCCACGTTATTTACATATTTAACATGATTTACACATTTTTTACACTGTAAACGTGAGAAACATTTTTTTACTCATGAACGTCCATCTCTGTCGATTATATCAGAATTAAAATTCATAACCATGATGTGCTAGCAGGATTACAATTAGACATCTCAAATCTTTTTAAAACTATTTTCGAATATTTTCACTGATCATTTTCTATAACACCTGCTTCTAAACCTTATTCCACATTTTTTCCTAGAAAATTGGAGATTAGCTCAAGAACTTCCATTTTAAATATGCTATCTAACATTGCTTTCAACCGTTCAATCATTCTACTATTATAATAAAAGAACAATAAATCATCTCATAAGCAATTTGTTTCTATTATTGATTCTTACATACGAACATGGATCAGCTTTTGATCGTATAGTACCTTCAGCTGTTATCATGCTATTAGACTTCTTGTTACAAAATTTCGGTGAACTCTTAAGCCTGTATAAACACTTATTCAATTTCACAATATGATTCTTGCAATTTTGAATCACAACATCTTCCGGTAGCTTGATTGTCTCCTCGAATTTCTCTACGTGGAGAAAGCTTCCATTTCATTTGCCACTGCAACGAACACTCCAAACTTTGATAGACTAGCTACAGAAGCAGATAATTCATTCAAATTCACACTATCACTTTGTTCGAAGCCTCGCGCAACAAGTATGGCTTCAAATTGGATATTGCTGTTAACATTACCCTTTTTCCTAAATACCCACTTACCACATATTGCTCGTTGTTCTTTAAGTAAGTCATAAGATGTCTAAGTGTTATTCTCTTTTAACAGTTTCATTTGGTTTTGTACTGCTTCACTCCACTTTTGAAAATCTCTTGTTTGCATTGTTTGATAGTCATCCAACCAAGCAAGTGCTCATGTCTGACGCCTTTGTCTTGGTTCGTTTTCTTCAATTATTTGTATATTCATTGTTAGGAAAAGTAGGCCTTCAGGAATCCATTGAGATGTAGTTAATATTTATTTCACATTGGACGTTTCGAGTAACAAGTACTCATCATAAGCTACATAAAAATTTTAAATTAAAACAAAGAACTATAAATTTTTTCATCTTCTTATCAAGTATACATGGTCATGTTTAATTCAATTACTTGAATCAATATAACACAAATGTTATAAGTTCACAAAAATTTTTAATAGAAGAAACTTAGGAAATGAACTATGCCAAATCTCCCAAGTTTCCTAAGTTTCTTCTATCAAAAATTTTTGTTAACTTATAACATTCATGTTATATTGATTTGAGTAATTAAATTAAACATGTCCATTTATACTTGGCAAGAAGATCAAAATTTTCATAGTTCTTTGTTATAATTTAAAATTTTTATGTAGTTGATGATGAGTACTTGTTACTCGAAACGTCCAATGTGAAATAAATATTAACTACATCTCAGTGGATTCCTGAGAGCCTACTTTTCCTATCAATGAATTATTTTGGATCCTTCTCAACATTTAAAATATTTGTATATTCCTTTCATTGTCTTCATTAGGAGTTGCTTCTTCCTCATCTGATGTGTCATTGTCTCAGTTTTTGTCTCCGTATATTATTTCTTAATTCTCAATGTCATCTTGTTCTTCAGTGTCTAATGTTACAATTTGTTCATTTCCTTTCTCTTCCCTTATTCCTGGTACAAAAATTACTGCTCTTCCAATTTTGGCAATGTTATCACCAAAAAAATTGACTTTATAGCCCTTGACATTTTCGGGATATCCCATAACGATTCTTTATTCGCTTTTATTGTCCAATTTTCGACATTTTCATTCAGCTTGTACACCCATACACTGTAACCAAAAATACCTTCCAGAATTTTTTCATTGAAACTTTTGTTCAACCATAGTTCGTAAGGTGTCTTTTCCTTCAATGGATTTGTACCTGTACGATTTAATGAATACACTGCGGTGTTTGCAGCTTCAGCCCACAACTTTTCATCGGGAGCAGTTCCAGCTAACAATGTACGAGTAGCCTCTGATATCGGTCGAAGTTCTTGTTCGGCTCTGCCATTCTGCTAAGGCGTACAAGTTACTGTTATTTCGTGTCTTATTCCGAATATCTTCAACAAAGTTTCGATTCGCTAATCCACAAATTCTTTCCGCTTCATGAGATTTTAATTTTCTTTCTAGTCTGGATTCCGAATATGACTATAAATTCTTCTTATTTATCATGAACTTCATCTTTATTCTGTAAGAAGTACACTAGAATAATCATTTTCCAACAGAAAGATATATCTCTTGTCACTTGAAGATGGGGCTTCCATAGGGTCACATAAATCAGTGTGTATTATAGCACCTATTTCGAATGACCTTGACATGATTTTTGGAAAGAGATAACTGTGCTGTTTACCTTGAACACAGGAGCTGAAAAAATTGAGTTCCCTTTGACATCAATGTTAATTTCAGCCCGCAATTTTTTGACATGTTTTACGATTTGACAGCCAAGTTCTCTATGCCCCCACATTATGTCTTCTTTTCTGTTGGCCAACAAGCAATTGGTCCTCTCAAGTTTATCTATTTAGAATAATATTTAGAGCATTTTACTTTCTCTTAAAGTCATTGCTGCGACATGGCTATTTTTGTCAATGAATCTTGCTGTTTCAACATCAGATTCCATAGTAAATATTCTGTTCAAGACGCTGCTGAGAAAATAAATTTGACTCCAAGTTGGGTACGTGCAAAACATCATGAATTGTTGCACTAATCAAAGATTTTTCGTCATATACATAAACTCTTACACATCCAATTCCAATTGCTTGGATTGAAAAACCATCCCCATTTTTTTACATTGTTATCAAGAATCTGTATTCTTTGAACAGGTCTCTTCCAGAATACATTTGCTGCGTGGCACCACAACTCAAAAACCAGTCAGTATCAATTTGCACTTCTAAGTCTTTACCAGTTGCTACTAACGCAAGGATTTTATTTGCTCCTTGACTATTTTTACTCTGTTCACTTTCATTTTTCTTCTTGTGGAAACAATCTTCCATCAGATGGCCCACCTTCTTACGATAGTGACAGGTAATCTGTTTTTTACACTGGGCTTCGAAATGGCCAGTTTTGCCGTAGCTAAAACATTTTTTGTTCATTGTTTCCGTAAAAAGATCCAAATTCTACTCGGTTTGTTTCTCTCCGAGTTGCTCTTCTTCAGTTAATAACCCAGCCGTCAAATCTTCAAGAGTCTGCTTTATAGTCGGAGAGCTGACGACGGATTTAGGGAATGTATTCTAGGAAAATAGAAACACCAAAAAAAAAAGTATTTTATTAATTGGTGTATCTAGAATCTTGAGTCAAGCAGAGGATTCGCAGTTATTTCGCTACTGCGGAATCTATGACATTTGCAGAAAAATGTATTAGAAAAATGTCTTTCAGGTAGCTCGAAATTTGTTTAATCTTAAATTTGAGCATCTATTCAATCCTAAAATGAAAATCCCAGACTATTATTCGGGCTTTGAAATACAACCTGACTCTCTCGAATATATTCAATAATTATACCTCAAAGATATACTTCAGGCATTCTGGAATTTTTATAGCACGTTGATTAAATGAAATCAAAAATTACGTACAAATCGCCAGCCGAATCAAACAGTTCCTAATAGTTCTCTGACGCGAATGAAGATTTAAAATGAGTACGACAAAAAAGTCTTATACGTAGCTATAAGTGCGAGAAAGATAGTTTATTTACTGTGAACGTTTGAATTGTGTAATTTGTAAAAAAGACGCTAGTGATAGTGATTATTTTTGACAAAGACAGACTACAAAATTGCAAAGACTTCTTAAAACTTCGGCAACAACATGGCCTGCAATTCAAAGACGTGGTTATACCTGGGACTGTAACCACGTCATCAAAAAGATTCTATGTTCAGTGCTACAGGAATTTTTCAGCAGTAATGAAATCCTCAAGCACATTTCCTGAACCATCAATATCTTCAATATGTTAATTTCTTAATTATTATTTTCGTTAAGATACTAAATATTTTGATTGAAAAGTCTTCTTTTCCAATAGATTCCTATAATCCATTCTTATTTTTTTGAAAAAAAAAGCAAATATATTTGAAGCAATGACTTTCATCATGAGTAAGCTCATGGAAAAGCCATCCATGATATATCATGCAAAAGCTCAGTAAACATTCATCAAAATGAATATTGAATACCCACAATAATTATGTTTCTCAAAGTCCAAATTATGTTTCTACAGATATGATTTGACGAATAATCATATTTTGAACGTATTCAATAAGAAATCGTTATTAAAATTGATTGAAAACTCAAAATGTGTTTAGATACACGGCAGCTATGTGGATTGTTTCAATCCGCAGGTAAACTTTGGGTTAACTTCCAAACACTACACAGAAAAAAGTTTAAGATACAAAAGATGTTTATAACGAATGATTTTCGACAAATTTGTGATTTGCGATACTCTAAAACTACTCAGAATGTTATTATTTCAAACTTCGTATAACTGCAGCTAGCGCTCTGAAAACACGAAATATGATGTTTCTGTCGATAGATTCATACATATAATGAGGTCCTGAATAAAATTATGAACTTTTTGATCATGGAAATCTGCTCGGAAAGTCGTGATCTCGACTTATTCCAAACTTTTCATAACTGTAAATAGCACTCTGAAAACACAAAACATGATGTATTTGGAGTCAGAATCTGTCATATAACGCATTTCTGTAGTAAAATCTGGCTTCTGAACAGATTTTCACTATCAAAATTCTCATAACGAGACTCAGAAAAAACGCGGATAGTACGCTGAAAACGCAAAATTTTGTGCATTGGAGGACGGATTCATACATATAATGTTGTCTTGAATGAAACTATGTGATTTGCGATACTCCAAAACTGCTCAGAATGTAGTAATTTTGACATATTTCAAACCTCGTATAACTGCAGATAGCGCTTTGTAAACACGTAATATGATGTTTTTGTCGATAGATTCATACATATAATAGTTATTTATGTATCAAGGCAGTGGAACTGGTTCCTTCATCACGAATATGGAATTTGCTAGCTGAGGCCGTTAGGCACTGACGTAGTAACTAAAAAACTGCAAGGAACTTAACATTATGAGAGAAATTATGATTATAGACGATAAATTCACCAGAATATAATAGTATACATGAAGTTCACAATTGGAAGACAAAAAGAAATAAGAACTATCGAAACAACAAGAGATTTTCATCCATGAAATTTTTTTTTCAAATTAATCTTGAACTGTTTTAACGGTGTAAGACTCCATGGTTCATCAGGTAAACAATCATATAGATCCAGTTCCTTATAGAACATGAAAAATCATGTACTAGATCTCCAAGACTTAATAATTAATTGATTCATTATTCTTTAATCTAGTGCAGTAATTGTGCTTTGAACATGCAAATTTTTCATTTCCTGTTGAATAAACTGGCATAATATCATTCATAATTTGATGTCCGAGTAGTTCATTATTGTTGTCATAATAACACTGGTTTTTGGGTTATTACGTAACAAATAATATCCTAGGGCATTATGTCTCAAAATAATGCCCAAGGGCAATATCTTAGAAAATAACAAACAAGTTTCCTAGTTACAGCAAGTAACTAGAGTAATTTCTCTGACAGAAATCACAATGGCAGGATATACAAAGCTTAAAATTTTGAATGAATACAACAAAAGTCGGACATTAAACATTGAAGGTACCACGGGAGTTGAACAGACAATAATGCCTACGGTCAACGTACACACCTCAGGCTAGAGGCCCTCGGAAAGTACACTGTTGACCTAAGGCATTATTGTCTTTTTAACACCCTTGATATACCTTAATTACTACTATGGACAGACAAGAAAACATTCATTCCTATAACATTTGAAATATCAAGCCATTGCAAGAGTATGTCACTTAATCCAGTATATCTTTGCACTGGAGAATTATTCGCATTGCTTGGTTCTGTAACTTTTGAAGACGATTGATATCACTTCTACTACACATAAATAGTATAGTACTACAATATGTGGAATGAGGTGGTATTATACAGTTACATACAAGTGATTTACTTCAATTAGATAGGAGTTTCATGGTTACACCGAAATAGACTATCTTTTTTGAAATTTTTATATGTATGTAACTATCTCATTTCAATTTTCCATCAATTATAACTTCAAAATATATAATTTGAACTAATAATCTATGTATTGTCGACCGTCTCCAAGAAGGAGATTTCGATAATTGAATTTTGAATGGAATAGGAGTATGGAAACAGGCTTCTAGTCTGATAGGTTATGTTGTTGATTATTGCCATTTGATGAAAAGTCATGCAGGAAATGATCAGAACAAGTGGGATTACTTACTTGCATGCAGTTTTTCTTGGAATTGGACAACACTGACCCCGTGTCCAAATTGGCTCAAGAACATATTCTTCCGCGGCAGAAGATTCTTGAAGAGCAGGACACTCCGTGACTATACACGATGTAGTGAATGAAGACGAAGCAAGTTTTTCACACTTGCAGAGGCGGCATGGTCCATCAACTACTGTCTGATTCCCATCGAGGAGAATGACTTCTTGCTCTAGTACTGTGAGAGCGCGTTCACCACCAGCATCTGCCGCCGTATAAGATTTAGTGAAGAGGCATTTATCGGACGGTCCAACTGAAAAAGAATGGTAACCACGAATGATACAACTGGGTATTCAAGGATAACTTGAGATAGGATAAATAATTAATAAATTCAAGCACGTCTTCTACCAGAAGTGTTTCACAAGAATCAAGTTATTATCCTAACATAATCCTGATCATATCTTGGAGTCAAGATAAGAAAGATATTTTATTTCACAAGACAAGACAAGTTTTATCAGGACTCAAGATTTCTTATCATCTTGACAGCTCATTTTTTAATCCGCCTTGGATAATCTATTCATATAAAAGTTTGTATTTGTGACTATGGTTTTCAAAACAAGTAGTAGATATCGAGAATATAAGTCTACATTTTCCGGTCAATATATCAATCATGTGGAGTAGGAATCTGTGGGTAGATTCCCCAATATTCCAAAAAAGTGGCCAATTTCTTGCAGCATTCCTATATTATATGAGCAATAGTCATTGCAATCACCGATTGAAACATGAAAATTTCAGAATTTACATTTATTTTCGTTAGTAACAATTTTTAAGAGCACTCTGTACACCTAAACTCTACACCCAAAAAGCGCTTTGCGCCCATACAACTACTGGTCGATTGGTATATATTTTTGTTATGAGATCAAGAAATATGGAAAGATGAAAGATCAAGCTAGGTTTTTATAGTGCTATTTTTTTGATTCTTCATCTATCTTTCATAGGAAATGGTAACAAATTGTCACAAAGCTAGACGTTTCGAATCTCATTTTGAGGAGTATGAAGCAAAATATACAGAATTAAACACTATAGAAACTTTCATTGAACCTTTATAAGCATCAATTGACAAAAATCATATCCATTTGATAATCAAGTAAATATTTGTGAAGGGAATCAGGTCTAAAAGTTTATTTTCATGGCTGTACTATGCTGCTCTATAGCGCCAATCCTTGTGAGTCAGTTATTGGGACGAAAATTTCTTCCCAGGTAAACAGAGAAATAGTACGATTGAAAATTCTCTGAAGTTATACTGAATTAGCAGTGTGAGGAGTGAGGTGTGTTTATTTTGTTCAAAGTCTGATTTTGCGGAGTATATTAGATGAATAAAAAACAATAAGCCTATTATTGAATAGGTAGGCAATTTTATTCATGGTTTGATATTTTACTCTTATTTGTATGATAAGGCGGACATAGAGTTATTATAGCAGTTAAGCTTGAATCTACTTTAATCATATGATATTGAGATTATTTAATTTTCATGATTTTTTAATTTTAAACATTCATTGACAAAAATAACTGTTCGACGGATTATAGATTCACAATTCTTCTCTTATGAAAAAGCTACATCTTATCATTCTGCCCAATTTAATTGTACCTTGAATGATTTCAAGATGATTTGTGAAAATAGGCATGGATTATTGTCAGTTTCTATTTCCCCGACCTGTGTAATAGAGGGAGTATTGTAATCTTGATTTCTTGATAGCTCGAGATTTGGACGAATCTTCACGTTTTAGATCCTACTGAATCCAAATAACAATATTCTCGAAAATCTATAAATCTTTCAGAATTTTACTCAATGAAAACCACTTTATTATTAATAATCTTTTTGAATCTGCTTCATACCCTTGAGAGCGTCGCGATTGAATTCATTCCAGTTCAGATTTTTCATCAGTTCTATCCATTCTGCTCTTTTCTCTGCTTTTCTTCTGCATTTCGACAGTTGATACTGTTTCTCCTCGAAATCTCTTCTACAATGTCCTCCCATGTTTTTCTAAGTCTTCCTCTCTTTTTCTTCGTTGTGATCTTTGTGTTCCATACTTGTTTTGTTTGTTGCTCTTTTGAAATTCTCATCACGTGGCCATACCATGCTTCTTTCTTCTTGTCCACAGTGTTATGTATGCTTTCTATTTCCAGCTTTTTCTTAATTTGGCCATTTCTTATTCTATCTATCCTTGTCACTCCTTCTGCTGGTCTTAGGTATCTCATTTCCGCTGCTTGGATTTTACTTCTGTTTCATCGATTTATTGTCCACGTCTCACTTCCATATATCAAAGATGGTCTATACAGGGTGTGAACGGAACTAGGCAACGCGATTTTTCTCGTAAATCATCAGAAATACAGAATAATTCTTCGATTAAAGTTGCTAGTGTTTCTGATAAGCTACTCAAATTATTGTGAATTAGGGAAAAATAATTGACTTCCGGAGATATATTCATTTTTCACTTTTCTTAACAATACGCCCTGTATATTTTCGTGCTTTTTGGTAGGATATAATTTTTGCTCTCAAAAAGTTGAATAAGTTATACTTTCTAAACTTAGCAGAAGTCGAGATATCAGAGAAAATATTAAAATAGCTCCACTCTAAATTAAAGTTGGCTATGAAAACAAAATTTGACATTCGTATTAGCTCATTCTATTGTTAAACCCTAGTTAGGAAGAATTCTTGAATTGATGTTGGATTATTATTTGTTTTAAAAATGAATGAATACTCAATTATCGCGAAGGTAGATATGTTGAGATGTTTCCATTTATTGAACAATAATTCAAGACAAGCCCTGCGACTATACCAGCAATAATATCCTGACCGCTTTCATCCAAATCAAACATACTTTTTCAAATTAAAAAGAGAGCTACGAAAAACTGGTTTCCTCACTATGGCAAATCGCGAAGTTCATCGAATTAATGAAAACTTGAAGACTAATGTGTGAGCATATTTTAATTAGCATCCGAGAAATGCAACTAGAGAAGCTGCAACAATATTATTCGGGGTCCATATGTTTTTCGAATGTTATCATGATTGTTCAATCAGGTTAACACCTTATATAACTATAAAATATTATTATCTACGACGGTCAATTTGGATATTTTAACAAACTTATTGAGCACAAAGCGGAGGAGTACAAAGCAAAAGTAAAAATTTAGATACTATAAATAGTCAAATGAATGTAACAGAGACAGGTGCTTCTAGCATGAATATACAGATAGATTAAATCTAGTTAACGAAACTAGATTGCCTGATCATGAAGTGAGAGCGCGAAAATGTGAAACACGCATTTATAAAACATCAAGATTGGAAGTAGCCGTGTGGTAAGAATATTATAAAATATCCTGTGAAGCCTATGATGACATCATCAGACCTCGCGGTAGCTTGAACATGAAAATAAAAGCTGTCATTAATGTCTGCAGCGATAGATGGTCAATTCACGACATCGTTTGATTTCTCTTGCTATTGGGCTTGATATTGTTCAAATTGTAAGCTGAAGAAACGCAGATCCACCCACGGAAATACAAATTTTCAAGATTTCAATCTATTTCTGATACCAGTGGTTCTTATAAGTCTGAAACTGCATCAATAAATTTCAATATATTTATCTCAAGTTATGCACACATATTTGAAACGTAATTTTGTGCTGTTGAGCATCAATAGATCACCTAGCTAAAGATACTTTAGATTCTTCTCTAGTATTTTCAAACTTCTCTCTCTTTCAGATGAAGAGGATATTTTTATAGTTATTTTGAGCCCTTAATACAAGCATCTTGAGTATCTTAAAAAACATCAGATTTCTCTCCGAAAATTAGGCACCCTAATAAGATGACATCATGATTTGAAATGATTATAGAAAATGAACCTTGTATTTCTACATCAGTCTGTATGAAAAATTGCGTTACAGAACCATCTTAGAGACTTTTTCCCTTAACAATTACATACTCCAAGAGATTTTTCCATAGAGGAATGGATAGTGATTTCACTTACCACATTCATATTCAGGACAACAACGATGCTCGGTCATTGTCTGTTCCTCTGGATAATGAAACTTGGGACAAGATGGTGGTCTTTGACATTTATCCATCTTACAAACAAGATTCTCTCGAGGACAACATCCAGAATCATTGATAACGCGTTCCATGCCTAATGGTAGAGGATCAGTAAATTCGGCTAATACAGGACACTCAGATGGAGGTTTGCACTCTGAAAATATAATAATTCAGATACATAGTATTTTTGATTCAAACACTGTATATGTATTCATTTTTGGATGTGTGTTTCGAATCAAAGAACTACTCAACAAGAATCTAATTCAGAAAAAAAAATGTGTGAACATAATAATACCTCAAGATAGAGTGCATATAAATATGAAAGATAAAAATTGCATTCATCTCCTTGTGATCTGTGCAAATATATAAATATGAATGATAATACCTTATTTGTAGACTAGATGGTAATACTTACGACAAACAAAATCCAAACAACCGTCTGGCCTTCTTTCCAATCTCCTAATTTGATCTTCGCCGCAAAGAGGAGGCTTTGGTTCTTCACATACCACGTCACTCATGTTGACAGGGACTGTGTCAAATGAAAACGATGCAATATATTAGAAATAGTTCGTCAGAATGGAGACCTAACAAAAGTAAATTTTGAATAGAAGACATACAAAACTCCATACGAATAATGGTGAGTAACAACAACGAAATCAGTAATTGACCTTGAACTATAATACCATCCACGAGTTTTATGAGGGACTTCCACTGAGTATTTGCTGCAGCACTTGATTCCTCCTTGAACTATGCGATTCTTGGATAAAAAAAAATTGTGTGGGGGTCACGGGATCCCCGGAACAAGCGGACCTCCCACCTCCCAATACAAGGAATTTTAACTGCAATTTTTTGTGAGAAGCAAAGGATTGTATATATTTGATATACAATATTGTAAGTCAAATAAGCGTGAATAAAGTATAGGTTTTCATAGGTATTGTGAAATCGACACAACTAACATTTCAAGATTTTAACAGGAATATCCGTTTTGAGCATTTCTGAATCCATTTTGACTATTTTCTGTCTGACGTCGGTACGTATATACGTATGTATGTATGTGACTCTCATTTCTCAAAGCCCGCCGAACGTATAATTTTGAAATTTTGTACCCAAGGTTGGTTTAAGATTCAATTGTGCACCTCACATTATGGTTGCAAACATCTGTACCCGAAATGCATTTTACTTCAAACTTTTTTCAATCTCTCGCATAAAACCAAAATGATTAGCCGCAAGACGATGAAATTTAGTACTATAAATCGCTGTAGCATCTACTCTTCACTTACTTGTACAAAGTAAAAGTGAGTATTGTGAAATAGATAAAACCCACATTTCGAAATTTTGATGGGAATATCCGTTTTGAGCATCTCTGATCCATTTTGATAATTTTCGACTTGATGTAGGTACGTATATATGTGCGTTCTCAACTTGCAAATCTCGAAGCCCGTAAGACATATGATATTCAAATTTTGTTTTTAACACAAGTCTAGGGTCTAGTTGTGCATCTTATATTATGGATGCAATCGTCTTTACTAGAAGTGCACTTTTCTTGGACCTTTTCTTCGAGTTTTCCGCATCAATCCAGAATGATTGGCTGTGAGATATTGGAGTTCAAAATTCCAAATTTCTGTACCATATCGATGGTGACCTTCTATTCTCGTACCAATCGGCTGAGCCAGAAGTGCACCTTATATGACAGTTTTTTCGAATCTGTCTCATGAATTCAAAGCAACCAGTCGTAAAATAATGAAATTTCGTAGTATGATTGCAATCGTCCGTACTGCAAGTGCACTTCACTAATAAATTTTATCAATTTTCCACCTAAATCAAGAATTATTGAACGTAGAACGCTAGAAATCAGTATTAAGGACGAATAAACTATCTGAATACTCTTATCCTATTCCCAATAAAATCTACTCAGTCTGAAGTACCTTTTACTTGATAGTCTTTTGAAATATTTTGCATACATTTGAAACGATCGACCGTAGAGTATTGAAATTTGGTGTTTCAGTCTGTTGTAGCACCTGAATATTTGCCTACTATTCTTACAACAGTCGATTGAGCCATAGATGCACTTTGTCGAATTTTTGTTGTTTTATTGCTGATGAAATATGAATAATCAATTTTTCCTCAAGAAAAACTAAAAAAAGTTGAAATAACATTTTTCAACATTATTATTTCAGTTTTTTACAATGAAACGGTGCAAGGTAGGAACATCTTGTTACGTTTTATTCTTTCAAAGGAAATACCAATGTTAAATTTTTTCATTGGAAGTTAGGACTGATATTATATTTTTTTGTTGGTTGCCTAGTTAAGCAATAGAGGATGATTTATTGTGTTGTTGGTAGGCTAGCAACATTGAGTTCTTGATGTCGATTCTATTCCAACGGAGTAAGACACGTAAACACTGGATCTTCATTAAACCTAGGAGATTTGCAGTCTTTTTGTTCTTGACTGTCGTTTTGAATTCATCGCAGGCCAAGTTAGAGTGATTATTTTGTGAATTAAAGATATTTATCTTGATTTTCTTTGAGATCAACTCTGACATACTCATGTTGAGGATTCAAGTGAGAATAGTAGTCTTGAGAAGTTGTAATTCTCGTGGATAATTTCGGAATTGAGAATGCATATGGTCATTACATATGAGTGAAAGCCGCCTTTCATCTCAGGTGAGTATCCATTATAGTAAAATTCCAATTTAAAATTGTTTAAAAAAAAATAAATTGATCAAACAGGACTTTTTTCCTCAATTTTCTTCTTACTATTATTGTGAGTTTAGGAATGGTATGAAAGATGATCTAAAATCATCTCATCGACCAGCTTCTGCCGGCAGTACTAATGATTTTCCTTTTTGGCTTTCATTGTACCTTTATCGTACTTTGATCTGTATCTTACGATTTTGTTGGATCTTAATTGCTGTCGTTCGTGAAGGATATATCCGATCGTTGGAAAATCTACTGGAATATCAAAATTAGCTGTAGTTGAACGAATAAGAAACCGCTCGTGTACGTCACTGCCTACGACACCTACACGTCATCGGACTACGTCACAGGATGTCATCGTTGACAACCAATATCCAGATAAACCCATTCATATATGATACATGTTTGTTTGAATCACGATTTGGATTATTTATTGAATCTATTGTTGAGATATTCAATATTCTCAGTTGGTATCACTCACGCTAGTATTATTGTTATTATTTAATTCTATTTTGATATTGTCTAGGGCTGTTTGGATCGTGAGAGTTTGGACTTATTTTGTGATGCGCTTCTCACGATCATCTTTACGCTGCACAATCTGATTAGTTGACCAACCATCTGTCTTGCGACTTGTTGTTGCGTATATTCATATTTCGCCTAGTTTTACATATAGTCCTTGCTTCTTCGCGAGCCACGCACCCCTACGCGCTACAACTGGTCAATTATATAATTATTGATTACAACATATCCACGCTTGGGTTATTTTTCTAACATTGATAATTGGTAGATCTGTATTCACAGCGAAACTCACTATTTCATGAAATGTGTACATATATTTAATTGATATATTTTTCTTATTAAATTTCTAATCGAGCTTATCGTTCTTAAATCATCCTACCGGCACTATTGTCTTATATTTCACAGGTTGGCATTTTCATGGTTGTTTGCCCTTGTTACAAAACAACCCCGTGGCGCCCTATATTCTAGGTTCATTTATTCAGTTTAGTTTATGTATGGTTTGAACAGTCAAGTTAGACTCACGACCGACTCCACTGTCTAAAAGCTGGCGGCCGCATTCGTGCACAACTGCAGATGCATTATTGCACCATATTGGTCAACCTCTAAGTTGACAAAGCAGGTAGCAATCTACCTCAATATAAAAACTGTAGTGCAATTCATAATAAGGAGAACAGAACGTTTGAATCGGTTGATTTGAAGCTAGGATAGATTGAAATTTGTGCCGCCAGAACGTTGTCGCTCCAAATATTCATGGTATGAGAAAATGAGAAATACTAGTGAAAACTGATTCTGAATTTGAATTCTATGATCTTGAACATATTATTTATGCATGTAAAAGATGAACAAACTTGTGACCACAATGAATGTATTCTGAGTAGGAATATTTCATCTCAATGAGGATAGTTGGGAATAGTAACCAATAAATATGTTTTTATTTTGTAGGTATTCATCAATTCATTTTTCAAGTTTAATGAAAATTCATCAGAAATATTGTGATAATGAAGGTAAACATGACCACAAAATTATACAGGGACGCAAAATAGATAAGGACGCTGAGTAGATTAATACAAAATGTATTATATTTCAGTTCGTTATTTTTATAATGAGTATTTATTTATTCTCACTAGACTCACTATCATATAGCTTTCGATTATTCCAACACATTCTTCATCACTGCTACAATTGTGCGACTCTAAGAGTAAGAGACAGGACGCTTATCACAAGATCAAAACACGTCTACAAAGAGGAGAATGCTTTCATCTACTTATCAAGGGAATTGGGCTGACAGAAACAATAAAGAAGAAAGTGACAACCAAGATTTCTAACAAAGAAGTAATACATCAATGTGATCAAAATCTTCTCTATTCATTGACATACAAAGCAAAAACTCTAAGTCTTAACATAAGAGAAATTTCAAGATTTCCATAAGCCCCATCCCCTTGGATGTTCCAGTGTTCGCTATTGGTCTTCAGAAGATATGAAAAGTCAGTTATACATTGTAACACGAAATGAAAATCAGCAAAAAGCTGTTGATATCAAGCAAATAATTTCTGCTATTGGTGAAGAACTTTTGAACCAATTGTTCTCTTTAGCAAGAAGCTTTGTATTCTTAAAGTCGATGCCATGTTATTTTGGTGTTTTGTTTGTTTTGTTCAATTCAATTCAGTATATTCTACGATAAGTATTGAAATTGCTTTTATTCAAAGCGATCGAAAAGTTCGTCATCCTCGCCTTTGGCTTTGACTATGGTCCGCAAGTGCGGAATATGCTATTCCAAACATGTTATAGACTTTACTTCCTCAAACTAAATTTCAAAATCTCACCAATTTTACAGAAAAAGCTATAGAAACTATGAAACGTCGAACGCAAGATCAGATACAAATAACTGAATTGTTAGAAAGTAACCATGGTAGCCAATAATTTGGGCTCAGGGCTCCTCAGACTACTAAAAATTTTAAAATCAGGGAAAAATTCACACTATCTCCCTCTTCCCTCTTTCTATAACTGCCTCATAGACTATGTGGAAGGGGGCGGCGTTTGAACAAATATAGATGCGAGCGCTCATGGTGAGCACCATTATAAGCTTTAGACTTTATTTTTCAGGATACGTCATCAAGCATTGTAGTTTAAAAGTGGAAATAATTGCATATAAAACATAGAAGAACGCGTGCTGTGTTCCAAGCAGTTGTGTTAATGATGATTCAAGTAAAATATAGTTTTATAAATTTCCTGTACGAAGTTATAACGTCAAAAAACAGATAGAGTGGATCAAAGCGGTGAATACAGTAATCTCTGCCTTTCATTATTAACCTATATAACAGAGATGTTTGTAATTCGATTAAGGAATCATAAAAATTCATCATCGATTTGGGACTCATGAATTTACCTTTATCTATTATTTCTAAGATGTTTTAGTGATAGAAGTTGATCGGATGCACTTCGCAATATGCAAGTTTTGATATACGCACACAGCTGAATCAAATAGTATTAATACATTTTAGAAACTATAGGTATCAAACAATGATTAAATGTGAGTTCAATCGTTCTCCATTGCCCGATAGAGGCGCAAGTAGACTTCATACACATAGCTTATAAGACGAAATCTTTGGGGAGCTAGCATCCCAAAATGTGATAAGAGTATGAGATTGAACCATGCACACGTATGATTACAAAGCATTAGGATGCATTCGCTGAACCAAGCCGCCTGTGAGACAAGATATTTTGGCGCACATCGACAACAAGACAACTCAAAAATTGGTCATTCTGGGCTAAGCCTACATCATATTTAGTACGAAAAGTTGAGGTTACATTATCTTCATTGAGATACCCCATCCGCAAAACTACCTTGTAAAACCGAAAATGTTGGAGCAATACACCCTAAGATGAGCCCGAAATAGAGATGAAAGTGGGATGATTGGTCAGAACGGTTAGAAGTAGGCCTAATACGTTCACTGCGTCAAGAAAAAACTAATTAAAACGGAAAGACGAGATGATTTTGACCATCACAATGCAGACTAACTTCAAGTTTGACAATTTTGTTAATATCTATATCATTATGAATATGACTCGATTTGTTTATAAGACTCTTGCTATGAGGTTCGGAGAGCAAAATCACTCCATAAGACAACATATTATAGGGCCGTCATCTCTCAAGATGGGCTCCAAGTTTCTATAAGTTGAAGAAATTACAACAGGCATCAGTATAGTTAAAACCGGGCGCATTATTTATACTGAGCATTCTCACTAAGCCACACGGAGTCCAAAACAGGATAATCTGTGCCCACATCTAGATAAATCAAAATTTATGGCTAAATTTCCATCATTTTCAGTTGATTTGATCACAAAATTTTTCTTATGCACTTCTTCCCTTATAACGGCCCTGTAAGATGGCAAATTTTAAAGCAATCAATTTCTCTTATTGAAATATCCCTTGAGTGAAACAAGAATTTGTGAGACCCACCACCCAAATAACAATAATTTTGATGATTTTAATGATTAAACACAACAAATCATCATTATTATCACTATTATTATGATTACCATCATTATCATTTTCATCGTCAGCAAAACCACAATCCTCCAAAAATTGTAATTATTATTGTCTGTAAAAGTCTTGCCCATTTTTATTACTGTCCTATGCAAACAGCGCGACTGCAACATCCTCAATATACAAATAATGATAAAATGATGATGAAGAAGAATGCAGCAGTCCTTTATTGTTAGCTTCAGGGTTGTCCATGACAAGAAGTACAGATCTAGCCTATCCAGTTTGTTATGAACAAGCATAACGTTTGCAGTATGGTGCAGCTGTTGTTGTTTGAAGTATGCGCGCAGGCTTTTGCTATGCCTGAACCAAGTCTCTTCAACACTTGCCTGGGGTGAAAAAAGCCAAAGCCTCCTTAAAAAGGCTGGGTTTATTTTGAAACAAAAGACAGTTATTCAAACATAATATCAGCATACAGTATGATAGTAATAATTCATAATGCAATGTATAATAGTATAATAGTCGAACAGAATATGGAATAACAAGGTATATCATACTTGTAACTTAACCTCAAACTTAAGGTTTCTATGTTTCTTGAGGTGATGTCTAGTAAAATATGAATAAATTATATACTAGAGAAAATATATTGTATGTGGTACTCATACATATGACGGAAGATGCAAAATTACAAAGGAATCAATAATAATTAGACCGGAACAGTGTGAGTGGCGAACGGACCAATAGATTCATATCACAAGAATCATTTTTCATAAGACGTTGCGCCGTCGCAACGACTCGCCATCATCAGATATGAAACAATATACAAACTTAGAAATATGAAACAAAATGAACACAACATTCAGTTGAGACACATAATCAGTATGAAGTTCAATAAAAACTTCACATCGTAGAAAAAAATAATAATTTATTTCAATAAAATACATACATGTGTAATGTAGAGCAAATTAGGACCAAACCAATAACCAATAAATTAGAAGCACATTGTGGTGTGCATGTCAAAAGACAGAACCGGAGACGGGAAAACGCACATCGCATTTATAGATTTCTGGTTTGGTCTAGATTCGCCTTAAATTTCCACTTGTATTTAATTGTGATAATTAATTTTTTTATTTCCACAATGTGAATTTCTCATTATAATTTACAGTAAAGTATGTGATTCAACAGAAGAAAATCTCTTCTGCTTATTATTGCCAAGTTTGTATATGTTCTATAGCTGATGATGACGGGATGTGAATCAAGATGCAGCTTCTAGACTCACAGGACTCAGTTCAGTCACTAATAAACCCAGTGAATACTTGCGATTGACAGTCATTCGACGTTTAAAGCCCGAAATCGTTACTGGTCAAGTGGATATAACAGGATTGGAAAAAAAGAGCTTACAAATTCTCGAGTCTCTCGAAACAACATCAAGTTACGTTGACAGGGCAACATAGTGAACATGATATTATCTCAGCTAATCGTATTGCTTATGATGTTTTTGCAATGTATGTGTGATATAATTTTGTCACCCCTACTGTATCTAATGACGCATTCGCAGGGCTCTGCGGTGGAACAACAACGACTTGACTTAATTTTTACTGTCAATGTGCCACACAAATGGGACATTTTTTCATTTAATATCCGTAATAGGGACATGATAGGGACAAGGTCAGGTTATCCTTCTATTAAAATAAGATCCGTGATAAATATTAACCGGATACATGTCCAATTTTCATGGCAAATTGTCAGTAGAAATAAAGTCAATGTCAATGTCAAGTCGTTGTAGTTCTAGCTCTGGATTGCAAGTTATCAAAAATAATGATCATTTCAATTTTTAATCAAGTAGCTATGAATGACAAATGTGGAATTCATTTTGAGAACAGATGAAAGAAAATAGAACACATTATTATCAGTTAGCACGGTAAATTACAATAAATGTTCACAATGCTGGCCGTCTTCAGCTAAATACATTCCACAACGCTTTGTGCAACACTGTTAATATCTTGTCGCATGTATCGCGTTTAACACCGTTGGAGTCATTTTCACTCCTATCTATACGCAGTTCATCTGCATTATTCTAATAAAAATGACTGCTATACACTTTATTTCTCAAAGTGCCCCACAAATAGAAATTCAGGCGCGTCAATTTTGCTGATCTGGCTTGCAACTTATTGGGGGTATTGGTATCAATTACCCATTTCTGATAGCTTCTCTAAGGTTGTACAAATGAATGCCATCCTATTAATACCATATATGAAGATTTCATGCAGAAAGTATATCATACAATAAGTAGATTGCAACAAGCTGCTGAAAGTGTTGAGAAGCGGTTCAAAACGGCTAACACTTCAAACATTTATCGTATTTTACTATATTTACCAATATTCTGCATCTAATTTTTACTCATTTCGCCCTAAAATGAGTTCCACATGAATGGTAACTTGATTTAAAATTGAAATAATTATTATTTCTAATAATTCCCAATCAGAGTATAGACTGTCATACATAGCTGGAGAATTATTTTTCTCGAATACTATTTGTTGTGACTTTGTGATACATTGTGATAATATGAATAAAACACAAGTAACTCAATTAATATCACTATATTTTTCAAATATCACACAATCGTCCGATGATAACCGTGATGGTTGAAATTAGTAGCAATTTTTGAAGAATACAGTGATATTACCTAAGTTACTTGAGTTTTATTCAAATAATTTCTCATTCAATAGAAATCAGATATAGTGCCTTCACAAAATAAGTAAGCTACTATTCATATTCCGTGAACCGCCATCTTCAATTTCATCTAAGCATCATTTTTAAGTTTGTCCTATTGGGTAACTTTTACCCTGAACCTTCTCCAATTTCTTCTATAACTACGGAGAAATTCATGTTTATAGAAATCTACAAGTCTGAGTTCCATTAAAATAACTTGTCGTCAATTTTAGATTCGAATTATTTTTTGATGACATCTAAATCGGCCTACAAAATTGCACAACATTTCCCAATCTACCAAATCTTTATCTTGAGTAATAAGAAGATACCCATGCCATCCTACTCTATTTGAGACATACTGTTTACATCCATTCATATAAAGTATATGAGAATCTACGTCGGCACTATCTTCAGCATTTTTCTTGAACTATTTCGTGCATATCGGAGTCAGAAACAGCCATTGTTGAGTAACGTGACCATGCGTCCCGCTTTCAGGCTGTTCATCTCGCTGTTCTCATCGAGAGCAGGGCATCTAAGTTCCGCTTTCGCAAACAGACCGAACAATAATTTGATTAACAATTATTTTGTACATTTGCAGACCCGATATTTTAAAACTGATTTTTTGCGCCAAAAAATACAAAAATACTGCCTAGAAGTCACATCAACTCATGCAAATTATATATTATTGGTGCATTGATTATTTTGTATTAGTATCATCATTCCTTCTTCATCGAAAAAAAAAGCTGTTTTTCACATAATTCTGCAAGTGATTTCCCGCTTCGACATGTTTATTATTTATTCATTGAATCATAGAGAATTGAAATCGATCGTGAACAAATAATCTCTACTTGAATCGTATTTCGTACAATTTCTACTAGGTCAAATCTCATTTCATGAGGCTAACTTACCACAGGCGAATTTATGACAACATTCGTTCTCGCTTTTCTTGATCTTGATCGGTTCAAGGCCTTCTTCACACAACGTATCCACCGTAGGACATGAGTGAGTTTCACATCGAATAGTCCGTGAAACAGCTTCACATGTGCACTTAGTACAAGCATCCACCGACCACGAATCTCCAGGATAGTGTTTGAGGTCATCACATGGGAAACATTCACGTTTCTCAACGCATTGAGTATTATTTTTCAGCACTAAGCCTGTGGAAGCATGTAAAAGAATTTTTGTTGATTATTTTTTTCACAATTTACTGACTGCCAATCATATCAACAAAACTAAAATATCTGTGTGTGTATACCTAGGATCGTCTCAAATATCAAACAATCTGCTATTTTTAGCGCATTTTCGCAAAATAATATGCTATTTTATTCAACCCTCAAACCCTCATACTTCAGTAACCCTGTACACTTCACTTGTTAGATCGCAACTTGGATTTGCCTGTGTATGTTGGTCACTACAATACGACATCTAAATGAAAAAAATTGGAAGAATTCAACAAAAATTCATCAGACATTTGAATTTCCGATTTCCTGATTTTTCTTGAAGTTTGAAAACTTTAGAGAAACGAAGAATGTTCCTCAATCTTTCGTTTCTCTACAAAATTGTAAATGATATTTTGGACTGTCCAATCTTGCTCATTTGGATCTTCTTTCATATACCAAATAATATGACAAGAACATGCGATCTGTTTATATTGGAATGCAATAGAACCAATACTGCAATGAATGCAGCAATTCATAGATCACATCTTACATCTGATGAATTTTCCAGCAACAATAACTCTCCCAATATGTTTTCAACTAATTTAGCAGTTTCTTAAGAGAAATTGAGAAAATTCATTGAATCATTGTAGAATTGTTCATTTGTATTTCGTTTGTGTATGTTGTAGCATAATTCTACATAATGTTGTCGACTTCTTATTGTATTTTCATCTGCTGTAATCTAATATTCCATTTTATTGTATTCATCGTTTTGCTCTGTTGTTGGGACTTTGTTCTGTCGAGCAGACTGTACTCATAAATGAATTAATAAATAAATTTGACTGTCTGGCTGGCTGGCGTGACGCCGATTTCTCAGCAATTACAGCATTTATAGACTTGAAACTGGTACTAAATAAGAGCTACTGTTTCGTAGGTTTGGACAAATTTATTGATTTGTTTATCCATGCATCAAGTCTCAAGTAAAAAAGAAAATGGAAGAATCATCTAGATGATGGAAGCGCATTTTTGACAGCTCATGAATGCTTGTTACTTCAGAGATTTCGCAAATTGCCATCTCTCACAATTACTGAGCTTGAAATCAAGCAGTTTGGACAAACTTCGAAACAGCAGCTTCCATTTAGTACTAGTTTCAAATTGACTATTTAATAGGTACATAATTTATACATGTACAAACTCAAAAATACCTTTTAATCTTCATTGTTTAGCTATTGACTGACAGGAGGTCAAGTGCTGTAGCTTAAAATGATAGTTTGATCTTTATCAAAGCTATATAAAAAAAAATACACCAAAAGTGAACAAATTTTCATCCAATAATAATAATTCATTCTAATAAGCTTCAAATTCGCGTCAAACAAGTCATTGAATGAATCCCGGACAGATTTGACAACTGTACATAATAATAGTGACACCCGCAGCGAAAGTTGTAACTAAATTTTTATCTACTTTAATAAATTCTAGTTGCCATATCCCTAATGTCATAGATATCTATGGACATTGTTTCACTTGAAACAAGTAATTGGATAATTCAATTTTCCACAATCACTGAGCTTGAATTAAAGCAATTTGTGCAAGCCTACGAAACAGCAGTTTTTATTTAATACCAGTTTCAAGTCTGTAAATAGTATAGTTGCTGAAATCTCAGCGTCACGCCAGCCAGTCAGCCAGCCAGCCAGCCAGCCAGCCAGCCAAAGTGAATATAATAGCGCTTTTTTCGGAAAAATGCGCTAAAAATAAGAATTTGAATGGTAATTACTGCTGAACTATGCAATGATTTAAATCTGAAAATTGCTGCACAGAATGAGCAACGTGTCAGTAATTGGATTTCATAGACCAAATTATTATTCAAGGATACAGCAGATGACCTCCCGTCAGTCAATAACTAGACAATGAAGACTTTTAGAATTTGTACGTGCACAAGATATGTGTAAAATAGTCACAACTTGAAACTGGTACTAAATGGAAGCTGCTGCTTCGTAGGTTTGCCCGAACTGCTTGATTTCAAGCTCAGTGATTGTAAGAGATAGTAGTTTGTAGAATCGCTGAACTAACAAACACTCATGAACTGCCAAAAATGCGCTTTGATCATCTGGATGATTCTTTAATTTTCTAGATATATGTAAAGAAGTAGCGTCAAGATACAAATATATTTTCCTTGTGATTAATATCTATTATTAGAATAAATATGGAACAATAATCACGATATAGTGTGATGTATGCAAGAATGTTATTTTCATGGACTTATCTAATATGTGATGAACTGTTGTATAGAGGATGTAATAGAAAAAAATATAGTGTTTCAAACCTTAAGGGTAGTCCCATGTACATCTTACAGAAGCCCTAACTCATCAAGTTCAACTATATTTCTGTAAAATTAATCCTCTGAGCTTAATAGTTACCAAGATTCAAGGATATTTCGCAATACAAATATCAAGACCGGATAAGCCAGATCAAGACAAATACCAGGATCGGCAAGGTTTTGGTTTTGGTCTTGGTCTGCTCATCACTAGCTGTTATGCGTGGATTCTTGTTGCAGGCATTTTCATTCGGATAATATCATAATTTCATTTAACATAGCGACTAAGCATCAATCTTGTCTCAACATCTTTTAATATTTTCTGTATATCATTTCTTTCTCTAGAAAATTTGATTCTCTTCTCAAATAAAGCTCTATTGAAAAGTTTGAATGATTGTGCAATGTCTTATTTCAAGTTTTGCTGATACAACTGACCTTCACTAGTACAAAACAAGTAGTCTGTATGAGATAATTGAACTGAATACCTTGAGGACAAAAACAGCCTTCCTTGGGAAATCCTTCTGTACATTCCTCAAGATTATCGCATGTCTTAATACAAGGTGCACCACACAATGCATATTCCGCACTTCCAGGACAAGCTTTTGGAGGACACAGGTCAGTATGATAATCGATGCACAAACCTTGTGCTCGACATCCTAAAGCATAAGTCTCGAGAGAGCTACATGCAGCATCAAGATGGCCTGAAAAATTCAAAAGAGAATAGATTATTCTACCAGCCCAGAGTATTGTGTTCTGAAAAATCTCACGAAGGAATAGGATGAGATTTTCCTCGAACACTTAACAGAAACTAATGTAGAGATCGTAAGCTATACATATCACCGATCTCCGATTTCTGCTATCAACAAAAAGCTTTTTTACTATCTTGAGCTGTGGAAATGGTTCCAATTGATGTGACATAATCGATGTCTAAGTATATATCGCGATAAAATTGTACCAATCTTGATTTTTTTTTTCAGTGATCAGTTGAATTACCGGACTGCTTCCCAAGCTCATATTCATCTCTAAGAGTGTGAGTCTGATTATCTTAGCAGTCTATGGTGATTTAACGAATTCTAAATATGATTCCATGCCCAATCCTTAAGATTTTGGTTCTGATTCTGAAATATATTCAAGCTAATTGTCAGTCAGTTACCTCCACAAGTGTCATGATAACACGTAGACAAAAATATTTGTGGATCCAGTAGTAGATGACACTGCCCAAACCTATCAGCATCCAGAAGAATCAAGCAAGGATCTTGTCCATCGGGTCCTTTTATTCCCGTACATTCTTCGGATCTTAATTCTGAACATAAATTCGTACTATTAGTTGCAAGTGAGTCTGTCTGCCAAGCTGTTATGAAATCGTGTTCATCAAATATAGGAGAGTTAGCTGGACCCAAATTATCATTATCTGGATTTCTGTCACAATTCCCACAAATTCCTTCCAATTCACCTCCATAACCGTGACTTGGTACTCTCAAACTTGCACCTAATGTTGGGAAATAAGCCCGAAGCTCTACCTGAAGAAATTTACATACGTGAAATTATGTTTTGCTCTTCAATCATCTGAAAATAGAACTTACTTGAAGTTTTGAGATCAGTATATTGATATGTCTTGCCGGAAGACGTGTTACTTCCACCCATCCATTGTTGAAGGGTAGACTGTCAAGACTGAAATCATCGATCAATACTTCATGGTCAACTTCGTTAGATATCCCTCGATGAACTTCAATGCGATGTCCATTCACCATCAAATTCAAAACAGATGTACACATTTTTCCTGGATTCAGCGGACAAGGTCCATTAGTAATATATAACTAGAAGAAAACTGTCTTCAGAAATCTTGATTTAGTTCCACTGTTTCATCATCAAATTCAAAGTCTGAACCTGTGGCTAGTGATGATAAATGAAAGAAAGTATTTTGTTTCCACACGATTCAATGACGTAGAACAGAGAGAAACAAAGAACACTGGTCTTGTATAATAGATAGAGAATTCCATCACATTTTTGAATAACATTGTAATATTACAACAAAAAATATAGTAAGTACATTTTGAGTGAATTTTTTCTTTATTGCGAGGCGTCTTTATTCTTTTAACATTGTAAAAATCCAGTAAATGGATTTTCTGTTACACTGAGTATATGATCTGGAAATAAGATATTCAATACTTCAGAGCTTTATACATCATCAAGTAAAGTAATCATAATCTTCTAGAACCAGAAACATATTCAGAAATGATTCATTACAATTACTATTGCAAACAAATCTGATTGATTCTAGATTAAGAGACTGCAGTTATGAAATCGTGAGTATACTTTTCAATGAACGGACTCATGAATGGCGGCCCTGATATAACATCATATGAATATGGATCCATTATCAGACTCGCGACTGCAGGTGATATTGAATAATCCATCGCTGCATTGGAGAATGTTCCTGAACCTCACTTTTAAATTGGATTATATTGATAAATCTGACTGGAATACTAAATGTAAATACAGAGATCAGAGAATTCTGTCAGCAAATTTTTTTTTCTCCAAACCTGACAGTTTCAGCAACATTTCAGCCATTTTCAAAAGCGAAAGAAATTGTGTGTAATGAGAGCGGCATAATAATAAAAGGCTCATCGTGCAATGTCACAAATGTCAGCAATGGGGGCATGCGACTGCAAACTGCTTTGCGAAGCCGAAGTGTTTGAAGTGTGGGCTGGAACACATCATAAGGGATTGCTCCAAGCCATCAAGAGAGCCAGCGAAGTGTGCTAATTGTGGTGGGCCGCATCCAGCGAACTATACTGAATGCTCAGTGTATTTGAGTAAAATAAGAGCCCACCCAATGAGTCAACAACATAATTTGCAAGCTAAGTATGTGCCAGCGCCACTCCCTGAGAGAAATGCGTGGCAAAATCGTAGACAGTCAGTTCCTGCTCCCCATTTCCATCCATCCTCGCAGCCAGTCACTGGAGGTAATGCTTTTCCTCCCCTACCTTCTCAAAGATACCAAAGATCCAACGAAATTTTAAGTAGTGATAATTTTAGTGATTTATGTAATGAGCTCAAAATTCCAAATAGTCATGTGAATATAAGTAAATTCTTGAATTTAATTAGAGATTTGAATAGCAAGCTAGCTGTAGCAAATAATAAAATGCAAAAAGGCTTAATTTTACTGGAATTCACACAAAATTTAGAAAGTTTTGATTCTTAAATTCTTGCAGATTGTTTCGTGAAATTGCACTAGTCTCCAAGGGAGGCTGGATAAATTAATTCATTTTATAAATGACTATTAAATTGATATTCCATTTCTTAATGAAACCCGCTCAACAAATCAAGATAAATTGAAAGTTTATGGATTTTCGGTTTACAGACGAGATCGGCCAAATTATTTACATGCATCTGGAGGAGTCGCAGCTCTAGTTAGAAACACTGTGCCGCATCAACACATTTCCACTCCAGACACGTCGCTAGAAACTATTTGCATCCGTTTACTAGATAACACTCACTTGATAGGCGCGTACAATGGACCAAGAAATAATTATACACAAAATGATTTACATACACTTTTTGGCATTACATATAAAATTATATTAATTGAAGATCTGAATTCTGTTTATCAAACGTGGAATGACACAAGAAGTAATGCTAATGGCCGCACACTGCATCAATATATACAAGCACATAATGCACAGTTAGTACACTCTTCCACTCCCACACATATCCCACAAAATGGCTCATCGTCTACCACAATAGATATACTCATACATAAGAATGTTCGTCATTTATCCGATTTACAAGCATTAGACTTGTTAAGTTCTGATCATACACCAATCTTATTTACACAAACAATCAGTACACGGAAAATCACACTAAAACAGTTACATCATACAAAAACACAAATTGGCGTGCTTTCAGGAAAGAACTAAAGAATTTAATCACAGTAAATAACAATATTACCACTACACAAGACATTGATAGAGAAATAGAAACACTCACACATGCAATTAATATTGTAAAACGTAGGCATACAAAACGGATAAAAATAAATACATGTAGAGATGCTCTTCCAGGTGCAATAAAACAACTCATTACACAACGCAATAACATTCGTAAACACTGGCATCGTACTCGACAAATACACTACAGAGAACAAATGAAGCAATTGAATACACATATTAAGCGTGAAATATCTGAATTCAGGAACAAAAAATTGACGGATAATCTAAGTACACTGAACATACATGACAACTCCCTTTGGAAATTCACCAAGAAATTGAAAAGCAAAACAACGGACACTCCTACATTAGTACAAAATGGTAACACCTTCTTCACTGATACAGAAAACGCGAATGTTATTGCGGACACATTTGAACAAGTACATATACTAGACGCTCATACAGACAGAGAACATTTTGAACACGTCACTCAAACAGTGCGTGAAAACATAAGCACACCACATAATACAGACAAAAAAACACTTCATACATACTATACAGCACCAACAAAAATACATAACATAATCAGGAAGCTACCGAACAATAAAGCCCCTGGTCCCGACTTTATTGAAAACAAAATTCTGAAAAATTTACCGCGTAAAGCTATTGTGCAACTCAATTATATTATTAACGGTATTATTAAATTGAATCACTTTCCGAACGCTTGAAAAATTGCGACAATTATTCCCATATTAAAACCCAATAAAGATAAATATTCACCAAATGGTTTTCGGCCTATTTCTCTATTGAGTTCTTTATCAAAATTAACGGAACGCGTAATTTTTGAAAATATTTCAAAATTTGTTGTTGAAAATAATGTATTGCCGGACTGTCAATTTGGCTTCCGTGAAAGACGTTCTACGACTCAGCAACTTGCGCGAATAATGACGGATATAATAGAAAATTTCAACAAAAAGAAAGTTACGGTTATGTGTTTATTGGATATTGAGAAGGCTTTCGATAAGGTTTGGGTCGATGGCTTGTTGTTCAAACTTATCCAACTGAACTTTCCGGTAGATTTGGTTAGATTATGAAACTCATATTTGATTAATAGACATTTTTCGGTCAAAATTAAAAACACTTTCTCTGAAACAAAGAATATAGCAGCTGGTGTACCGCAAGGCAGTATTTTGGCTCCACTGCTATTTATTTTATATATTTATGATTTGCCAACTTCTATGCAAACAAAAACTGCGCTATTTGCTGATGACACAGCAATTTATACTCACAGTCATAGTGCAGAAGTGGCGGGCAGACAAATTCAAATTCATTTGAATATGTTAAGTAAATATTATGAGAAATGGCTTATTAAAATAAATTCTGATAAAACTGAGCTGATAATTTTTACACGAAGGTACACCAATATCAAAATTCACACACCTGTTAAATTAAACAATGTTAAAATTACACCTACATCTACAGTTAAGTACCTGGAAGCAAAGTTGGATAAGAGATTAAATCTTCACGCACACATTAAGTACGCAACACAAAAAGCTTACTTGTCACTGAAACAAAATCCACTATTAGCAAGAAACAGTACACTTACTTCTAAAACTGAAAAGCACATTAACACAACATTGTTGTGACCAGTTCTTACTTATAGCGCGCCAATCCTCGCTCACTTGTCGCACACAACACTTAAACCACTACAAATTTTCCAGAACAAATACAAATACGACATCTGAATACAGAGTTAGCGTGCAAATATAGAACAGAGCATATATATATGTATATATATATATATATATATATATATATATATATATATATATATATATATATATATATATATATATGTATATATATGTATATATATAGAGCATATATATACATATATATAATACATATATATATATATACATATATATATATATATATATATATATATATATATATATATATATATATATATATATATATATATATATATATATATATATATATATATATATATATATATATATATATATATATATATATATATATATATATATGCTCTGTTCTATATTTGCACGCTAACTCTGTATTCAGATGTCGTACCAATGAACTATTTATAAAAACTGATATCAAGCACCTGACGCTTTTCTCAAATATAAATTTTCTGGTTAATTGCTTCTGGTACAAGAGACCGCAGTCAGAAATTCGCAAAATCTAATTAATTATGGAATGTAGTGGGCATAGTTATTCACAAAAAGTATGAAGCACTAGCTCTAGCCTTAAAGTCGCGCGCAAGGGCGTTTTTGCAGAATATTGTTATAAACATGAAAGAATTCCGGCTCAAATTTGGGATATGACCAGCTATAAAATTTTGATAGTATATATCTTGAGAGAATTTTCCAGGAGAATATGAAAATCTAAGCGAATAATCGTCATCATCAACAAAATAGTTGGAATAGACTAATAGTCTTACCTCAAAGTCTCTTCCATTGTCATTACGAGCCTTACTACGCGACATAATGTATGTACAGTTTGTATTGGCTGTATGGTTGAAACCGTCATAAGTGACGTATTGAAGATGCGGTAAAACATTGCATTCACAATCTCTGCACTCTTTGGGAGCCACACATCTATTTTTTTTCTTCACTAAGCCAGCTGGACAGTAACATCCAGGAAAACAGAGATTTGGAAGCGTTGGGCATGAGTCTACCTCTGCTAAATTTGAGCAGGATGGTTCACATCGCCGACGATAGCAGTCATGATGCACTAGCGGTGCATTGCAAGATGCAGCTGGAACAAAAGTATTTATTTTGCTTCAAGATGATCCACAGTAAGACCTCTTTTAAATAGATGAGTCACACTGATTCGGAGAAAAAAATTGAAAAGGGGCCTTTCCAATACTTATTGTAGACTATACTAACACTGTTTTGGAACTTGCATATTCCATAACCAAAAATTATGTTGCAATAAATGATATTTCAGAACGTCATTCAGAATGATTCCGTATGCTGTTTGGAATCATTTCGCATCAGAAGCTGATAGTCTGGTCACTACCATGGCTACTTCCTCAGTTACCTCCTAATAATCCAAGTATTCATTTCCGGTTTTGCGTTTCACATTTGATGATTTTCTAAATTTCTTCTGAAATATTCGAGAGCTGCCAAACTCTTGTAAGAGAAATTATACTCTGCAACATATTTGGAATGGAGTATTCCAAACTCGCGAGCCGTAATCCTCGCCTTCGGCTCGGATCACAGAATTTCGCTTGTTTAGAATATAGGCCATTCCAATATTTATCGTAAAATATGCTATTCTTTAACACTGTTTTGGAATTTGCATATTTTATAACCAAAAATCATGTTAGAATAAGTTGCATTCCAACACATTGTCTAGAATAATTCCGTATTCCGTTTAGAATCATTCAATCATAATTTTCGACGATTCAGCTGTTAGTTTAGTTGCCATGGTTACTCCTAACAATTCAGGTATTCATTTCTTGATTCGCATTTGACGTTTCATAGATAAACACATCTCTTCTGAAATATTGGTAAGTTTCCAAAATCTTGTAAAAGAAAGTATAGGTAGTCTACAACATCTTTGGAATTGCGTATTCCAATACATATTGTAGAATATACTGTTCTATGTTGGTAAGTGATACACTTGTTGATTGAGAGAAAAGATTGAATGAATAATTGGGGAAAAAACCTACTCGAGTTGTTTCCAAAAGAGGAGATCGAATGCAATCGATACCAAAATATCAGATTTAGACTCCTGGTATCAAAAAGTACATCAGAATCAAGAAATCTGTAGAATTCAATTTAGGCCTGCATCACACGACACTTGTTTCGCTGCTGGATTGTTTGCTTGATTACGCTGATGGATTCCTAGCTGGCTGCGCCACTAGACGTTGTGATAGATGTTATGCGATATTGGCTTCACACGATGCTAGGTTGAATTAGCAGATCTTTTCGATAACGCGTACAGCGCCAGAAATTATCGTTTAAATGTCAAGAGAAATGGAGACGATTAAGCAGAATTTTCGTTGGTAATGAATGATTATTACTGATGACAGAAATAACAAAGAGCAAATATGACATTTTTTCAAAATTTAAATGTCAACGTCACTTTTTGTACTCACGTGACTAGGAGCTAGCTTTCTATTGGCCACCGTTCGAATCTATCAGGCAAACAAGCACACTTCCTATCACGGAATCCTGTAAGAAACCATGCACCGAAGCCAGCAGTGACTGTCATTTTCTGTCTTCTATCATAGAAACAAACACGGTGGCCAGCACAACTCCATGAAGGAAAACCGGCAATGAAACAAGCGTCGTGTGAGGTGGGCTTTACTTACGACATCCAAGATGCATGCGCCAGTCTTCAAGTTCTACTGATGGTCGCGCTGTTGTACATTCAACAACAAAAGACTCCAGAACATCACAGCGACACCTTTCCTCTTCTTGTTCAGTTTCATTTTTTTGTCTAGTCTGTTCTAGGCAGAGACAAGTTGTTTCTAGGCATCTACTTATCCATCTGGAAGAAAAGATTCTGATAAAAGTAAGCTCAAAGATCTGGTTATTCATCACAAGCTGAATTCCGTCAGACATATTCATAGCCAGAGAAACTGAATTTGAACTTGATTTATCAGAAGACCTACTCCAAATAGTAACAAAAAACGCAATTAGGGAATAAACGAGTTCGAAGATAAGACCCATATTCAATACCACCCGCACCTTCATTTGGACCTTACAAAATAAAAATCTGACGTGAATATCACGTGACTTACTTGTACATCTTTGGATATATATATATATGTATATATATATATATATATATATATATATATATATATATATATATATATATGTACATATGTATATATAAATATATATATATATATATATATATATATATATATATATATATATATATATATATATATATATATATATAATACGATGTGATTTTGTGTTTGACTATATATATATCATTGAATATAATATATAGTCGAACACAAAATCTCATCGTTCAACAGTGAATCGTTTTGGATTTACCCTAGAGATTCTAATAATCTATCAAGTAAAATGCGCTTTCAGCCATGACGGTTGCTATGGAAATAGTAGGTATTATTCTTATACTACAAAAATCCTTAATACTGATTTCCAAAATTTTACGACTACCAGCATATCTGAATTTATGCGCAAAATTGAAGAATAAACTCCTACTGAGGGGCACTTCAAGTTTCGAATAAAGTGCTCTTCCGGCTTAGTCGATAGCAATTATAATGCAAAGTGTACAACTAGATATTATAAAAGTGCCTAATACAAAATTTGAATATTCTACGACTGATTGCTTAGAATTTATGCGGATGATTCAAAAAGTCTGTCATATAGAGTACACTTCCTGCTTAGCCGATTGTTACAAAAATAGAAAATGACCATTTGGATGCTACAGAAATTTCAAATGCTAAATTCCAGTATCCTATGGCTGATCATTCTGAATTTATGCGAAAAATTAAAAAGAAGTTTAAGGTTAAGTGCACACGGTTTGACCGATCCCGATTATGATGCAAGATATACAATAAAATGTTGAAGAAGTTCTTTATACGAAATTTCAATATGCTACGGCGGATCATTCTATATTTATGCAAAAAATTACCAAAAATTTCAAGAAAAATGCACATTATTATAATGATAGTAGATAACCATGCTGGTACAACATCAAGTTCAAATACTTGACTTTGACATCCTACGGTTGATCATTCTGGATTTATTAGAGAAATTCGAAAAAAGTTTCAAGTAAAGTGCACTTTCAGTACAGACGATTAGAACCATAATGCAAGGTACACAACTAGCCCCTATACCTGTTTGAAGTACAAAATTTCAACATTATACGTTGAGAGTTAAGCAAGCACGTACGAACGCACGAACGCACGAAAATACGTACCGACATCAAGCCAAAAATAATCAAAATGGATTCAGGGATATTCACATCAAAATCGCGATAGGTGAGTTTTATCGGTTTCACAATACTCATTTGTTATTTTGATTCTAGAATTATGCAAGAAAATTAAAAAGAGTTTCAAGTAAAGTGCACTTCTGGCCCAGCTTATTGATACAAAAATAGCAGATAATCATTCTGATACAACATCAAGTTCAAATACTAAATTTCAACAGCCTACGGTTGATCATTCTGCAGTTATTGGAAAAATTTGAAAACAAGTTTCAAGTGAAGTGCACTTCCAGTACAGACTATTAGAACCATAATGCAAGATGCACAACTAGACCGTATACAAGTCTTAAATACAGAATTCCAACATTATACGTCAAACCAATTTTGAGATTTGCGAGCTACGAACAAACGCACGAATAAACGCACGCACAAACATACGTACCGACATCAAGCCGAAAATAGTCAGAATGAACTCAGGGATACTTAAAACGGATATTTCCATCAAAATCTCGATAGTTGAATTTGGTCGGTTTCACAATACTTCCTTATACTTAGTACAAATAAGTAAAAACTGAAGTGCCATGTTATTTAGACAGTGTATGTTGGCTATTTTGTATTCCTCAATGGAATATAGGCAGTTCTGGATACCACAGACATTTATCGCGATGAATATATCATCTCTCCATTAGAGTCGAAAATAA
The DNA here is from genome assembly GCA_963989225.1 of Dromius quadrimaculatus. Taxonomy (NCBI): domain Eukaryota; kingdom Metazoa; phylum Arthropoda; class Insecta; order Coleoptera; family Carabidae; genus Dromius; species Dromius quadrimaculatus. The sequence goes on along the minus strand of OZ022326.1, from coordinate 26,607,092 downwards.
ATCTAGGCCAAACTGTCGATTTACTACTTCACCTACGATTTCAATGAAACTTGATGGAAAGATTTGTTTTAACACTACAAATACGGGAAAAATAATAACAATGTGTGGTCTGATTTGGTTAATCTTAGTGAATATATTTTATACTTTATATTGATATAACAAGTTGATAAACATACATTGTGCATGTGCGTGTGTGAGATAAAAGCGATTCCGTTATGGCATGAAATTTTGTCAGTGACACTAAAACAATGTTTTTGTACTCAGCCAATGGTGCCTCGCACTCAAATAGTAAACATATCCAGTCCGCTCTAACTATGCTCGACAAGGAATCTTGAGTCCGAGACAATGACAAAGGGAGCACCTAACAGCTCATTTTGGGTTTGATCAGCTATAATTGTCTTAGATTCAAGATTCCACGTCGAGCTTGCTCGGAGCAGCCGAAGCACGCCTGTAAGTCGAGTCCTAAACACCTCTGGTTGAAAATAAGAAGCACTGTTTTAGTACCACTGACAAAATTTCGGGTCGCTAATATCGCAATCTTTTACACATACATAGCGCGCAATGTACATATTGTTCAATTATTTGAATTAATAAGAAGGTTCAAACGGTCAATACGGTCTGACCACCAATAGTTATTATATTTTTCATATTTGTGATGCTCACGGCCGTATACACGGGTCTGGAAACTCGAGATTATTTCCAATATGAGAAGTGAATCCGCTAAGTGTCGACTGTCGCGTAGTACCAAAAATCGTCACGGATAGCACATGAGTCAAGGGATGTTTTCTAGCGACTGTCGTTGTTCATTATGTAACATTTGAGTCAAATATTGCACTGAGAATATGCGGATATCATCAACCGAAATCTTTATTTGATGGAATTTAAGATTCAAACGATTTAGCGCCTAATCGTATCAACATACTAGGACCCATGCGCCACCTGGTAGCAGAGAGAGTAACTACGAGTCTGACGACACGTGAGAGACTCAAGTTGAATGATCGGGTTTCCAGACCTGCATATACGGCCGTGGTGATGACAAAACATTTTTTTTCACTAAGTTCCATTAAAATTGGAGGTGAAGTAGGACATTGAAAGCATGACCTGGAAATCACTGTTTTACTGCCATTTACAAAATCTGATTTAACTAGCGAGTCGCTAGTATCGCCATCTTACACACACACACATTGCGCAAAGTGTACGTTTTCTGATTATATAAATTATTAAATGTGATTTCCAAGATCAATCAAGTCTGACCGCGAGCCATTATTATTGTTTCCGTATTTGTGATGCTAAAAGGAATCTTTTCTCGAGTTACATCGAAATCGGAGGTGAAGTAGTATATCGACAGTTTGACCCTAGATTTGAGCAACTGGTGTCTCCAGAAAACTTCATATATTAATTTATTCTTAGGTCTCATTGATACAATTGCAAAATAGTATATCAAAGAACTAAAATTTATTCGAACACAATGTGATATCCATTGTTTTCTATCATTTGCATGATGATTATCATTTTATTATATCAATAAAATACTTGACATGATAATGAGAACTATTCAGTATATTGCCAAGTTTGAATGTTATTCAATTTAATCTCCCATCCTTCAGCTGTTTGAGCCAAAATTATATTGGTATTCGACGCGCAATCTGAAATAAAAGATAGTAGTTCTCATTCAAGATTTCAAGTGCAAGGAAACGTCTACATCAGGCATTCTTCCATTCGGTGCAAATTTCTCGATACTATATGCCAGTGTGGAATAATATCGACAGTGAGTCGTGATAATACATCTGTATATAATTCTAGCTTTCTGCACTCTTTCTCTATATGAATTTATATGCAAAATCTCAAATTCCTTCGTGCGCGCAATACAAGATTTTCTTTCCACGTAAAATTGAAATGAGGCAGTCTGTATATAATTGTTGAATATCAAACACAACACGTAGTTTCTATAGTTATTTATTCAATTTGACATTTATAATTTGATATAACTTTTTCTGACAATAGCAATTCATATATTTTTGAATCATTTTTTCATGGTTACTCCGATCTATATGCAACACTTCTCTCCACGAAGATTTTTCTGGATGGGTACTTTGTTTTGGCTCTTTTCTTGCGTTTCTTGTTATATACTCGTCGAGGGAATGTCCTTATATTGTAATTCTGGGACAAATGACAAGTCTTTAATATATCTTCGCAGCCTTCTTGGCTGATATTGCGGTTTCTGTCCTTTCCTAGAATTTAGCAGATTCAAACTATTCATTTCAATACATCTGGTCGCTCGTAGTTGATCAATGTGACGTTTAGTTGCTCTCCCACCGCCATATTCTACTATATAGTGTAATTTCCCAACTCCTTTCTTGATTTTCCCAAATTTCCATTTGTTCATTTTGTTCAAATAATATATCAAATGCACTTTATCGCCCTCTCGAAATTTTCTCACATTCAAATGAACATCATGTAGGAATTACTAATTCATAGATAAAACTTGTTTCTTGATTGCATCTTATCTTGTCCTAAAACTGTGATTGAACATCAATTCTACCAGGTTTTTATCAGTTGATCCAGTTGGCGTTTACCTATGCTGCATAAGTGATCTATTTTGTTTAATATTCGAATCACTTGAGTCTGACATTGCTGATGTTGATCCATTTTCAACTGTTTGAACAAATCTTTCAGCCAACTCATTTGTGGCTGGATGTGCTGGTGCCGTCTGTATTGATTGAATATCATTTGATATCAAAAACTCTCTGAGCTCGCAAGATACAAACGTGGTTCTATTATCTGTAACAATTTGAGATTGCAGTCCAAATCATGCAAAAATATCTCTGAGTACGCGGATTGTGCAATAACTAGTTATTTTTTTCATTGGATTCACTTCTAGCCAATTTGATTTCGCATCAACTATGATAAGGAAAAAGTGTTCCATGAATGGTTCAGCAAAATCCATATTTAGTCTTTACCACACAGCTTCCGGTATTTCCCATTAATGTTTTTGTACTTTGCTATATTCTTTTTGCACTCTGCCACAAACAAGACAACTTTTCGCAAAATTTTCAATATCTTCATCGATATTCTTCCAGTAACAATAACTTCTGACTGAAGTTTTCATTATCACAACGCAAATATAAGACGTATAAAATACGATGTTGTTGTGATTCAAGACTTACAACTCGTGAACCTCGCATAATGCAATAATTTCATACGGCATACTCCGATTCTTTATCTCGGTATTCTTCGTTAGTCCCATCACCTTTAGGAATGGCGATGAATAACTGGTGTAGATCTGCGTCCTTTTGAGTATCTGCGGCAATCAATGAACAAGTAACTGGTAGTTTTTGATCATATCTCAGGAGTCTACTTGCAACCATTGATGGAAGATGCTTTCCTAGATTTAATATAGCTACTAGAGATTTATCATCTGGTGTTCAAATAAATTCACGTCCATAACAATATTGGAAAAATTCATGGAGACTCCAGTAGATAGCAGTCACTGCTTGCTCCAATTGGCTACAACGCTATTCACTTGCCGTTAGTAAACGAGATGCGGAAGCAATTGGCAGAGGTGGATTGGTAATCTGGATTTTGGAAATTTTCCCGGTGGGCCGGTGACTATTTGGGCCAGCATCGGGCCAATATGATGAGATTTCACGAAATTATATATATATATATATATATATATATATATATATATATATATATATATATATATATATATATATCTATATATATATATATATATATTATATATATATATATATATATATATATATATATATATATATATATATATATATATATATATATATATATATATATGAATATATATATATATATATATATATATATATATATATATATATGAATATATATATATATATATATATATATATATATATATATATATATATATATATATATATATATATATATATATTCATATATATATATATATATATATTATATTATAAACTATGAATTTTATATACCTATTATGAGCCAGTCTCCGAATAATTTTGCTGGACCGCTTTGAATGTATTAAAACTTGATCTCCCATTATTCCTTCCTTAGCTTTCTTGAAAGCTTGATAACAGTCATCCGGCCAAATAAATTTTGTGAAGTTTTGTAATTGTTCATTCAATGGATGTAATTTTGATGCTAGATTTGGTATGAAATTATTGTACCTTAACTTAGAACTGTCGTTATTCATGAATATCTTTGGATTTTTTTCAAATATCTCCAATTTTTTCATTAGTTTTATGCAATCTATTTCTATCAATTGTTTGTCTCAAATACTGTACCGACTCTTGAAATAATTCCACTTCACTTGGGTTGAGATGAAAATTGTGTTGTCCTAATGTTTCTGGTAATATCAACAGACATTTCCTGGTTTTTTCTAGTTCTGAACCTTGTACCACAATATCATCAAAGAAACAAACAACTCCTAAGTCCGTAAATATTGTTTTATTAAAAGGTTGTCAGATATTTGGTTCAGTTTTGACTCCTTATACGATCCATCCAATGTAGCATACTGCTTTCTCATCCATTGATAAATAAAGATAAGATTTATGTACATCTAGTACACAAAAATATTTTTCACCTTGTAATTTCATACATAAGTCCTCAATTCTTGGAGTCCTCTTCTAAACATCTATTTGATGTAACTCTGTAATCTGCACATGAACGAATTGTATTATTTCTCTTGATCATAGTAACAAGAGATCTTCTAAAATCAGAGAACTCGAATTTCTCAAAAATGCCAAGTTTTCCCAGTCTGTCAATTTCTTGTTTAACTTTTTCTTGAAAAGCATATGGTACTTGTCGTGATTTGATATAATTTGGTTTAGCACCTTCTTTTAATCTAAGTCAACCTTTTATAGTTGGAAGTCCACCAATAACTTCACAGAATATATCTTTGAACTGCTCTAAAATAGATGCTCTCAATTTTGTATCTGGAATTCATAATTTTTTATCAATTGAATTTCAGGCAACAATTCGAGAGATTTTATTCAATTTCGACCAATTATGCTAGACTTCCTCCTTCATGTTGTAAGAGTTGAATGAAATTTTGCTCTGTTATGATATTCCCATAGTAGCCTGTTATCCAACTTGATTTACTACTATGAAAATGTGTTGTTATTGATGTTTTTCAATGAATGAGAATATAAAAAGTTCTGTCATTTTGTCTACTGTTCAACTCCAATTCTATAGCTATATCAACTGGTTATGGGTCCAGGACGTGATTAGAGACAAATTATATTTCTAGAATTTAAAGAAATCATGAAAAAGTTTCTAATTGAAAAATTACAAGACCAGGGCAATTGGAGAGACTGGAAGATTGACATGTTGCCTCTACCGCGACAACATATGTATGTAATTCAGTAACTGGAAGACAGAATAAACCAGTATCCCTAGATGAAGGTGCAACAGCAGCACAAGAAATGAAATATGAAATAAAACTGAATATGTTCATAAAAAATTATACAACTGCCATGTTGTTATTACGAATGTCTTTGAATAGTCACAACAGGTATTTGTGAGACTGTTGAAGAGATGTAGCGGAAGCTAGAGTCGAATAACAAACAAAGCTCGAGTCAACGGCTCGATAGACTTGGAGGAATTATTTACGACAGCAAAATATATGGATATGGACATTGTCACTCATACCAGCAAATTACAGAAACTGTTTGCTGATATCAACGATAAAATGCTACATTACTGGCCAACTTGTGTGCATTTTGATATCATTGTAGAGTAATATTGGTTCATCTGTATCATCAATCTCTTTCAACAACGCTGATAAATGGAAAGCTTCTATTGAGGCTTTGATATGGTTACTGAGAAAATACCTGCTGATATGCTCACGGAAGCCATTACAGGTCCCAAACAACTTTTGCTGTAAAAAATTGAATTTATACTGAATTCTTCCGGAACATGTTGAATTGAGGGGTCGTTTTATAGTAGATTGTAATCCAACTTGTTTTATTACTATGAAAGTATGTTGTAATTGATGTTTTTCGATGGATAAAAATATAAATAGCTCTGTCATTTTGTTCACTTAGAACGTACTTGAATGCGATTGGTTTCTATGAGTTCTCTTATATAAAGGAAACGGACATTATTGTTGTTAATAAGATACTACATTATTGGCTAATTTGTGTGCACTTTTATAATCATTGTAGAGTAATATCGGCTCATCTGTTTCAACATTCTTCTTCAACAACGCTGATAGATTAAGAACTTCTTTCAAGGCTTCGCTTAAAGCAATAAACTCTGCTTTCGTCGACGGAAGTGAATATGAATCTAATGAAACATTTTTGATCCAATTCATTACTCGCCAAATGAGCATCCACATAGCCAACCAAATTTTCATCAGACCTATCGTAAATTAGGTCAATAACTGCAGTATACTTTAGATAACGTAAAACACGCTTTGCTGCTTCTCAGTGTTTACTTGCATGCGCCATTCTGAATTGACTCAAGTAAGAAGTAACGAAAGCAATGTCTGATCTAGCACAAACACTTAAATAGATCAATGAACTTGAAAGTTCTTGATACGGCACATCTTCGGTTATTTGTGTGTCTTGAAATTTAGTATTCGCATCTATTGCAGAACGTTCAGGCTTTGCATCTAGCACAAACTGCTTTTGACTGCGAATCATTTTTTGATATTTTGAAGCCGAATGCTATAAGAATTTCACACACAAGCTTGTTTCAAGCTCTGGATGCTTGCTTCAAACCATGAATTGCTTATTCAATTTGCATACCTTATCTTCTTCACCAGTCTTGATACAACTTTCTGGTTGGTACATATGAATATCCTCATCTTGATTCTCGTTCAAGAGAGCAGTCTCAACATCGAGATGCTCAATAATAGAATCATTGTTAGCTGCTAAAGCAAATAACTTCCTAAGGCCCGGCTTACCAAAGACAGTGAAATTTATCTAGACGTTATTTTGAGTTAGTAACTATAATTACAATTGTATCAACAATAGTTCTCGTATACAGGGTGTAACAGAAATAAGTACATTAATTTTAACCAGTTATAGTTCTCGTCAAGCCTAACTATTTTTCTTAGTAACTTTTTTCCGAATTCTCATCTTTTTTTAGCATTTTTCATCCCCTATAATTTAACGAGTCGTTCAGGTGCATAGTTATCGGATCCAGTAGCAGTTGCAATAGAACAATAATTGATTTTGACATATGTATGTGAGTTATCAATTCCTGCAAATAAATTATGGAATAAAACAGATTATATTATAATTTATCAATTCTGTGTACGATTTCATGGGCAATTTAGGGTAAGCTCAGCAAATTTATTTGGAACGATCTCCGAATCGTCATTTTTCACTAAAAATTGAACTATCGTGGTTATGGTAATGTATTTAATGTCAAAATATTATGCACTTATACATTACGATGAGAATACCATGGAATATTTAGAACCTAACGTTTAACTGCAACGTAAAACAGCAGATGAGATGAATGAAATACATCAATTTATAAATGAAGCACCTGCGTATTAGTTTTTCTCATATCATTACAAACTTAACACTTCACACTCAGGTCGTTTCAATAAAGTATGCCCCCTGGATTGATCTGCTGAATAAGCAAAATATTGTATCATATATGTCAGAAAATATTTAAAATCAATTACCAAATTCAGTTTGATACATTTATAGGTTATATTTTGTTCTTCAAGAATAGAATCTTCAAAATTTCATGTAGCAATATCGCTATCAAATTATTCAATGAATTAATTAATTTAGAATAACATTCCATTCAATATTCTACCGTTTTATTTAAATAAATCGTTGAATGATTTTCTCTTTATATTTCTGATGAAGTAGGTTAGGAACAGCAGCTACTTTTGGAACTGCTTGTAGATGGCAGCATAGTCTGACTCTCCTGACACAGTGACACAGTTTCAGACAACTCAAATCAGCTGATTCACGTGCAATGAACTTGGGTAGACAATCTTATGTTTAAGAAATGTACTATCCGAAAATATACGTGAAATTCCTTATTGAAGATAATACTTCTTAAAAATAACATATGAATACGACTGAAAAATCAAATTGTTGATAACAGAAACAAATTCAGTTTTTCTTCCAACATATGCAAAAATAAAATCATCGAGGTGAGCGAATATCAATGTATTGCCAAAATACTAATATTTTTTCAGTTTCAAATGAATGATTGACAAGACTACGATGGCTCAAAGTTGCAAAATACTCCTTTCAATCGACAGCTGTCATTCTTTCAACAAACGAGAAGCATTCAGTTTGAACCATAGGCGCACTATGAAATTTTTGACAAAACTTTGATGAATTTTTACTCTATATCCAGAGGATTTACGGAAAAAAGTTATAAAGAAAAATTGTTATGCTTGACAAATTGCATTACAGGTTGAAATTTATGTACTTATTTCTGTTACACCCTGTATAATAACCTCAGGATGAATTGAACTGGCTTTGGTGAAACTGGCCCTAAGTGAGCCATGTCGAATGATTGGAGCAAATGTTTCAAGATAATCGATTCCAAACATCTGTGAGATGCCCTTCACTGCCAACCTTGCTTTTCTTCGCACGACAGCTCCATCCGCATCTCGTTTTGATTCATGCAACAATTTAATCTTCATAATGTTGCAGTTCATTGAATTCATTTCAGCTTCCATCGCATCGTATCGCAAATCAGCCTCTGAGCAATTAGTCGCTTGCGTGACACTACCTGGTCCGTTTTGAGTCCGTATCTCATTCATTACTTGACAAACATAATCTTCAGAATGAGCAGGCGTTCGTCTCTCACATGTACATTTACGAATAACTGTTTCTTCTGAAATTTGTGGAATATCATGGTTCATTTGAATATTGATTCTTTCTTCAGAATTATTGACCACACTGATTATTTGATTGTCGATCTGATCATCTTTCTCTGAAAAAAAGTTGTGAATCACTTCTGAACATGGCATCTCCTCAAAAATCACATCGCGTTATATACAAACTCTTCTCGTTTCCAGGTCAAATAGACGATAACTTTTGACATTTTCGCAATAGCCAACGAATTCAAACTTTCTGGACTAAGCATGCGATCTCTTCCGCTCCACCTTTGGAATGTCCATGTATGCTGTGCAACCAAAGACTCGTGACTGATTTGAATTTGATTTACTATTACACCAAGCTTCTTCCGGCATTTTTCCCAGAACAGCTACAGTTGGACATCTATTCTTGAAATAGCAGACTGTATTGACAACCTCAGCTCACAATTCCCGTGGCATTTTTGAATATTTCAACTTGCAGCGTAATTTTTCAACTGAGGTCCTATTCATCCTTCCAACCACACTGTTCTGCTCTGATGTGTAATCAACCGTCTTCTGATGCTATATACCGGTTTTCTTCAGGTAATTATCAAATTTATGATTCATGTACTCTGGGCCATTATCAGTACAAAGTGCCTTGATCTTGCGATCCTGTTCATTATCTACTTGTGTTTTAAATCTGATAAATTCATTGAAAACATCCGATTTCTGCAAGATAGAATAAACTTAAGTTTTTCCTGTAGAATCATCAATGAACGTAACTATATATCGTTTATTTAATAATGACTGTACTTTCAGCGGACCCCATATATCGGAATGAACTTATTCAAGTGGTTGTTCCGCTCTACTAGAAGATTTTTTAGGAAATGGTAGACTATTCTGCTTACCCATTGCACATGCTAAACAGATTTCCTTATCGGTACTCTCAGCATAGTTTACACCAGTAACCAATTCATCTTTCAGTTCTTGCATATTTTTGCTTCTCGAATGAGTAAGTCTACAATGCCATAGTTCTTCAGTATTATTGTATTAATTTGCGATCATAGCTGCACACTCTTCATTTTGCAGACACTACAAACCATTTTTAACCAAACCAATTGCCTCTTAATGACCTGATTGAGTTTGTATTTCACATTTATTTCTACTAAATACGATCACAAGGTTTTTCATAGTTGCCATTTGTATACAAGACGGCAGATTTGTTGCTAAATCGGGTACATAGCGCAGATTCAAGATTGAAGTCTCCACATATTTTCCTTTCAGTAAAACATCAACAGTTGCATGACCCACTGCTTGTACAGGTAATACCTCACCAGAAGCGGTTCTTGCTTACACATTTTCTTCTGCTTCCTTCTGATTTGATAAGTGTTCATTGTGACCTGTTATGTGAAAACTTGCTCCTGAATCAATGTACCAAGTATGTGGAATCATTGCTTCTACATTTAAGGCAGTAGCACACATTCTAACAAGCTTCTTGAGATTGTTTTATTCTTGTCATAGCATTTCTAAGATTTATGACCAGGTGTGCGACAGTTATAGCAGCAATTTCTTATTCAAACATGGATATTTTCACTTGTGATTTTATTGCTTCTCAAGTTAGTTGTCACAAGTGCAGTCGAAATACTTTCACGCTCGGAAATTCGCAATTCTTTCATCCCTGAACGTTCAGTAAGATTTGAAACAGTTCGATCTTCAATTGGAACAGATTTTCACACTGATTTAGATTCAAAATATTCCGAAGGGAGTGTGGACATAATCCTGGCGTTGAATTCAAGTAATCAGCCAACAATTTAACACATTGTATGTATTTGTATTCGAATGATGAGATGCGAGTAAACTAGTTAGCAATTGGTAAGTTTTTGGTCCAATGCAGTTAATCAAGGCTGTCGTAGTATATCATTGTCAAAAAGTAAAATCTAGCGTATCTACAAGAAGCGCCTTGCAAACTGATATATAGATGCTTGTGATTCTTGTCAGAACTTGTTCATAGCACGGATAGTTCAGTATATAGATTTTTATGATAATAATGATGAATAAAGACTGAGAAATTTGTAATAAATTTAGTGGATGATTGAATTTTTTGTCAGGGAGTGTATCTCATACTCGTACATTATAGTAAAAATTTACGGATACTTGTCTGAAAAACTACTCGACAACATTGTGCTTAGCTGTTATGTCAATATAGATAAATGTCCGAAATATTGCGATATAAAGGTGAATTTATTGAACAAAAAGTTTTTGATTACAATGAGAGAGAAGAGCAAGAACTTGTCCAAATTTCAACGGAGTTAAAAAATGGCAAGTCACAAAAATGGACGTATTATCACGCTAATTGTTCCTTTTTTCAAGCTACAAAATTAATGTGATTGAGTGCAATTTTAAATGTAAGTTCATATCATATTATTTCTATATGTTATTATTATTACTTATACATTTGAGTGAAAAATACTTTCTTCTATATTTATGTGCTTTGTTCTTCCAATATTCTATATTAAGACTATATCAATATGATTTTCTGTGTTACCAAATATGTTATATATTTTATCCATCATAAATGATATTGTCCTACTGAGACCATTATTAAATATTTATTCGAATCTCTTTCCCTTTGAATTTGTAGCTCGAATAGTACAATGCAATGTATGGAGTGATGCACAGTGTTGCCAAGCATTTCTGTTAAACGTGTCGGCACGTATTTTATATATAAAATGTTCAACTTTGCGTTCTCATACCTAAACAATAAGATGGTCAATAATTTTTTCTTCATTTCCAGATACGCAAAACATATTCACCAATTCATAGCTACTTTTGTAAAAGAATCTGGCTGTTAGTTTTTCCATTAAAAATTAAAACTGATATAATAATTGCCTGAAATGTATACTCCCCATTGCTCTCCATGTTGAATTTTTTACTCTAAATTGCGTTTATCTCAAGTTTGAGATAGTCAATCGACTTCGAATTTCAAGGATAGTCGTATGATAATATTGTCAATAATTTAGAATATTCTGATACTATGGCTATATCACGACAACTACCTTAAAACTTGTGCTTCCTTTTTCTTTCCAGAAATTATTTTACTTAAGTCAAGATAATACTCCAGTCTCTGAATATATGTATTAAAAGACTCAACAATTTCATCGGAAGGTTCCAAATGTACACTCACAACGTACTCTTTGTTGCAGACTGACTTTACAAATTTTTAAGGAGCTCCAATAACGCCGTCACATTGATATTTCCTTGTCATTTCGTATAAGTAATATGGATATTCTTACGTGGATTCTTAAATACTGGTTGCCATTGCTAAATATTAAACACGACACGTAGTTTGTGTGAATATCCATTTTATCTGACATTTATTTATTTTTTTACCACTTCTGACAATTAAAATTCATATATTTCTTGATAACTTCTCCATGGTTACTTAGATCTGTATGTAACAATAATTTAGGATTTCTGCACTGCTTCTCCATATAGACTTCAAGAGTACCAAATCTTCCTTCATGCGCGCAGTATGAAGTTGTCCCATTGTCTCTCAAAAACTACATGATATATTTTATAATGTCACTGCTGTTCAAAATGTGATAATCGTTTCACAGAGAATACTTAAAGTGATATATACTGGAGTTCAACACTTATTAAAGCGGGCGATGGAGGCACGAAAACGCCAACAAAGATTATAAATTTGCAATAACAGATCCAGACTTCAACCAAGGTGTGAGCCCTTTTTTCCGTTCATTGCGTGAAGTATATACTATCCTGAACACTTTTGACCAGTTCACACGGATTTTGAACCATAACTGAACACATCGCATCAGAATAAGTGTAGTTGACATAATTTAGGTAAGTTTATGAATAAACTCAATTGGTACATGAATAATGGACAATAAACATCCTTTGTTATGAATGAGTGAAGTTTTAAGAAACTTATTGACCAGGATCAACAAATCGATTAACCCAGTCGGTAGGACTCTGAGAGGAGATTTATCATAAATAATCCGTCAATGTCCACTGCTAATTTGAAGGAAAAATCTTCTAATTTCGGAGATGTATCCTAATGTATCAATCTATCAGCATCAAGCATTTCTCCAAAAGGGAATTCATGGAGGACATTCTATTTGTGATTAATATCGCTATATTGATATTGTAAGTTACTTTGCCTTAGTAAATTTTTATGGTAGACTTCTCGCGCTGATCAGTTCTTATCGAGGATAATATTGTAAACGTGCAAAATTTAGAATACAAGAATTTTATGCAATGAATAGACTCCAGTTCAATATTTTGTGGATCAAATAGCAACGAAGGAATGATTGTTGGAGAAAAAAATGGTCGCTCAGATAAAGCATCCCTGTATTCAAAACTAATCAATTAGAAATAGTACCCAGATTTTGCAAATGCTTTGATAACCACCGGAAAATATTAATTGTGCTCAAAATATCACAGTAATATCATGGTCTTGATACGGTATTAGCTGATCCCGAGCGCGAGGTTCACACTATTTGTATTTAGAAAGATTGAAAGGATTTTGGAGATCAAAGAGACACAAAAAATGGCCTACCATTTCAGTCAGGTCTATTACATCAAAGAGATAACGGAAGTTTTTATCAATGTTATATATTGGAGTATTTGAATTTTAAGCTCTTTGCATAATTCAATTTGATGAATTATTCTTTTGAAAATATTCCTACATAAGTTCTAGTAGCTTATGTTATTGAAGAGCAGGAAACATAACCTACAAATGTATCAAAAAGACGTCGTTTATGTGTGAATGCCATCACACTGCGGCATCCAAAGGAACAAATAAGTTAATATTGCAGCCAAAGAATCAGTGTATCACGAAGACTTAGTAGATATCAGAATACCAAGCCAGAGTATCAAAAACATTATAAAAATTGAACAAAAAGATGAATGAAATAGCAGTTGAACAAATATAGCGAACAATGATCTAAGAGAAGTGAAACCGAACACGGATCCCTGGACAGCAAGCACAAATAGAAAACAGCAAGCAATAATGAGCTGCCTCAGTATGGGCGACACAAATCTTATCCACAACCATCTTTCTTCAAGAACGGATCCAAACTTATTCGAAATTTGTAGCACTAACATAATGAACCAAATACAAATGAAATAATGAAATTCTCAAGAGGAACTCAACTATACAACAAAATATAAATCCTGAAATGCAATATCACAAAAATGTAATGTACCAAAATACGAATGATTACGTAGTTTGTGTTTCTGAAATGGATAAAAGGATGAAATAGAATGGTCTCATGCAGTCGCTTGCGTTGACCAAACTATGTATTTGAGATAATAATATTGGGTTTACATGCAAAGAAAGTTTTTTTTCATGCAAATTTCATGAATAGCATCGTCTTTCACTCTCAAATACTCAGATTGTTTGAACTTTCGCTAAACTTCATGAGACTCTTATTTTATAAGTGAATATAATATACAGATTTTCATGAGGGATAATGATGTAGAGAACGAGACTCATAATGTTTGAATGAACGAAAAAACTTCTCATAACTCTCTTTTCGATGAATATGTTTCATCTGGATGAAGTTCTATACAAAATAATTGGAAAAACAACGTTTCAAGAAACATGTGCTGCCTTTCCCAAGTATATAAATGAATAATAAATAAATAAACAAAAATTGTCAAGACCACAGGAATACAAAATGTGACTAAAGGAGTATAAAATATAAACTCCTAGAATCGTTGAGCTCTGCCTGTGGTTTAGCTTTTAATACAATGTCCACGGGTCTTCAGAAGATAAAATGAAGGTCTGAATAAGAAAATTGTCAACTCCTTGTGGTTCTAGGTCAATCTGACGCTACTCTTTTTGGTTTGGCATATAACTAAACCATCCACAGATCTTCAGGAAGTGGTGTTGAAGTAAGTAGATTTATAAATAAAATAGCTTGATATTATGAAGAAATGACTAGTAACCACGATCGATTGAATTCATAACCAGTATTAAAACTCAAATGATCAGATCCATTTAAGTGAGAAACACGGAAGTGTAAAGACGTATTACGCAAACTGTGCTATTAAGCGTTCACCAAACATTCCACTTATAATTACAAGTGATCAAAGCAATCAGAGTGACAACAGCTCTTGGTGTTACAAGTACATCTATTGTGCAACAAGCTATCTCCATGCCGGGTACCCTCGAGGGGAAACCCGTGCGCTTGATAATCACAGCCAGAAGGATGGCGCAAATCCAAGAACAACGATCGGGAACAAAAGCAATGTTATCACAAAACTTCACAACGGATTCAATATCAACGGATTCAATTCTTACCGATACAGAAAATGGCAGATTTTCAATTCCCAAGAAAAGGAGGCCTCACAACCAGAAGCATCCACAAAGTATCAGTGCGTCATCCAGACCAACAACAGATACGACCACTTAACAATTCAAGAGCCAAACCAAAATACTTCAAAAACCAATATATGAAAAATCCCACCAATCTTCATCCAGGAAGTGAAAGATTTCAAAGCCAAAAAAAATTTCTGTTGGTTAGACCCACAAATGTGGCCAAAATCATCACTGGTCGAAGTGTACTAAACCTGCAATAGAAAGACCTAAATGTGCAAACTGCTCAAAGGAACACCTTGCCAACTAGAGAGGATGCGAAGCCTACCAAAGTATCATGAATAAAATATCTAGAAATAATCAACCTAATTTTCAGCATCAAGTAAATTCTACCAAAAATCATCCAATTTAATTATCCATTCCCTCAACTTTCCGTCAACCAGGCAAATCCTACGCTACAACAACTAAAAACGCAGATAAATCATCAGACAGCCGAGGATTCTTTTCCTACATTCCTTCTTCAAGCTATCGGATTCATTAGGCCTCACCTCGAAGACATCAAAATATTTCTGTCAACTATACTCATTTATTATATCATAAGTAGTTGAAGTATTATCGATTATTTTTGTGGTGCTATAAACAGCACAATAAACATGAGTGATTGCACCACAAAAATAGTCTATAATACTTCAACTACAAATGGTATATGGAGGACTATTCCAGGAGTCAGACCACTTTTTCAAACTAGTTTTTTATGAATCTAGTAACAACTCACGTAATTTTCATAGAAACGAGTAAGAAAACTTTTGTCAAACTGAAAAACTTGAATTTCTTGCATTTTCTTCGACGAATAATAGAGAAATATATTGCGTCTTGATACGGAATCTAGTTCAGAAAGGTTTGGTGATAGATCAGAATATGAAATTGATGAAGATATTCAGAAAAATATTCCATCAAATACGAAGAAAGCACAAATTGGAAGTATCCACATCTTTGAGTAAAATACTCACTCTGACCACTAGTATAATACGTGATGGTATTTCTAAACGTCCAAATACCCACTGATATGCACCGTTTCTATGGCGATTTAGCATTGTTGATCTTGTTATGAATACTACGAATAGAATAGTCACATATAGTTTCAAATAAGTTTATGGATGATACAAGACAATTCCAAAACATAAATTCAGCTAACTGGAATGCGGATGGCATTAAAGAAAAACGTGAAACAGTTATAGATTTTCTCCAGCGTCCTGATATAGATATTGCCTATGTCTCTAAAACATATCTAATAACTGGGCAACAGTTTGATACTTCGGGCTATCATACCATACGAAACGATAGAATCACTGAATTTACTTCTGGTGGAGTAGCAATATTGATAGAAAAAAAAAATTGAATATCATGAACTACCCTTACCAGCCTTAATTAGCCAAGAAGCCACTGCTATGAAAGTCTAACTGGATAACAATGAAAACATGAACATAATAGCCGCATATAAACAACCAAACAAACGTCTTAGGAACACTGACATCTCATCTCTATTTGAAACTAGATCACCTGCAATTCTCCAGGGTTGGCTAAATTGCAAAAATCAAGAATGGGGATGCCTAGTAACAAATCCAAATGGAACCAAACTACATAATCTTCCCACAGATTATTCACAAATAAACATCTCAGCCCCATGTGAATCCACTCACTATCCATAACATAGAGATCACCGCCCTGACATTCTTGACGTAATAGTGTATAAACAAATAGATACTCATGAGGTTCAGCAAATAGTACTTCACGATCTGGATTCAAATGATGATCCAGTGAAGATGACATTAAACAGCACATATCAACACACCCAACCCACAATGTTGAAAACGGGAAAAATAAATTGGAACAGATATCACGAAGATTTTGAGTCACACATAACAGCTCCAAAGAACCTCCACACAACAAAGACATAGAATTAGCAATAAAACACACCACTCAAACCTAGCAAGAAGTTATTATCATTATCACAAATCTCAAAAATGAAAAGACGTACAAATTTTAACAAAGTACTGAGCTATATATATCAATTGATGAAAAAAAAGCATAGAATGAGACGTAAATGGCAGAGTATGAGAGATTTGATAATAAAAACTCAATTGAACCACCTCACTCATCAAGTGAGCCGAGAACTTGACACATTCAGAATAAATTCACATTAGAATTTTCTCTCGAATCTTAATTTTCAGGACCAAACTCTTTGGCAGGCTACTAAAAGAATTCTAAAGAAACCAACAATCATCCCAGCACTACAAGTTGAGAACGTTATCTATGCAACTGACGCCGAAAAATGCGAAGCATTTGCTAACCCCCTTGGAGAAGTGTTTTCTGCGCTTCGCTCTGATGAAAATCACATGTACTCATTCAGACCAATAAATATAGTACAAAGCGACTTGAACATATAACCTGAATCCACCTCACCCACAGAACTGAAAAGAATCATGAACAAATTACACAACAAAAAATCTCGTGGACACGACCAAATTACCAATTTGATACTAAAAAAAACCTAACCAAGAAAGGACTCGCTTTTCCCTCAGCTATATTAAACGCCCGTCTTCAAAAAGGTTACTTTCCAGCGTCTTGGAAACGTGCGATTATAATTGTACTCCACAAACCAGGAAATATCAAGAATATCCTATTGAGCTATTGGCCAATTAGTTTGCTTCCAAATATATCAAAACCCCTCGAAAAAGTAATGAGAACAGGACTGGAGAAATTTTTGACCGAAAATAACGTGATTCCTCCTAACCAATTTGATTTTCGCACACACCATTCTACCCAACACCAACCCCTCAGACTTTCTGAAATTATAGTATAAGGATTCGAAAGACAAGAATACACAAGAGTTGCATTTTTAGACCTTGCACAAGTCTTTGCCAAGGCATGCAGAACATAGAATAAAACTGAACAGACTCAATATCCCAGCATACCTACTCAACATTCTGAAATCATTCCTTGCAAACAGAACTTTTAGCGTCAAAATCAGAGACGATGAATCAACTTTCAGAAACATTCTCGCAGTTGTTCTTCAGGAATCAATACTAGCAATGATACTGTTCAATGTTAACATGGCAGATCTTCCAACATCAAATATGTCATCGCTAGCTATGCACGCAGATGACACAATAATAATTACTCAACACGTGAATACCTCAAATGCTGTTAAAAACTTACAGACATAAGTGAATGTGATATGTAACTGGTTCAACACATGGGAATTATCCATAAACCCATCCAAATGTGGAACTGAGATATTTAGTCCAAAAAGAAATACTGAACCAAACAATATCACCAATAATAATACCTAAGTAACCTGGAATCCTGATAACTCCTCTGTAAAATATCTAGGAGCTCATTTCGACAGGAAACTTAAATGGGAACAACACATCTGAGCAAAAATTTAGGAAAGTAAACAAAGAATCGGTATGTTCTATCCAATAATAAATAAGAAAACCAAACTGAAACCAGAATATGTGAAGCTTATATACACATCAATAATCAGACCTGTGATAATGTGTACATGCCCAATACGGAGCACTGCAGCAAAAACTCTTATTGAGAAAATACAAGTAATTCAAAATAGAGTACTGCGCATCAGTTTAAATGCTCCATGGTTTATCAGAAACGTACAGTTACACCGTGAAACAAGACTCAATACCATAACAGAATACATCAGAAAAGCAACGAAGAAATTCCCGAACAACACAGGCTCCTGCTCGAGTGGCGCACATTTTAATTTAGGTAAAAGAAATAAGAACACACGATTACAAAAAAGACTACAACAAGATTTATTAATATCAACTGATGAGAAGGATAACAGTGACACCAACTAACCGCATAGAGTCCCACAGACAATGAAAATATTCAAAGTGATAATAAATACGTAAAATATAACAATACTTGTGACTTGAGGATGTCAAGAACCGACTCTATTAATGCTAATTATTATTGAAAAATCTGTAATTTATAAATCAACAATACCATGTATAAAGAACTTTGTATTCTTAAAGTCAATGCCATGTAATTCTTAAATATTATAACTATTCTTCAAGAAAACATCATCTAAAGATTTGATTTCATCAAACAATTCACTTGGATGACATGAAGAAGAGGCTCTCTGATATGAAGTTTTAATAGTGCGGATGGTTCAGGCAATGAATAAATGTGGATGAAAAGGTGAAACCTTGTTTGGACTAGTTAGGAGATAAGCATACTGAAAGTCCACATCCCTCGGAGGTAAGTCATAGGGAGGAGGGCACAAAAAAAGTCTTGTTTTTTGGATCTTTGCTTACATCTCGAGAACGATGCGTCAGAGGAAATTTTGTTATTCTGCATTATGGGAGCTGATAAAATTCTGTTTACTTTGCTTCCATATAATTTGCATCTTTTTCCAATCGTTATCTAAATATGAGCTCCGAAATGCGGTCGATCTTCAGAGATGTGTTTCTACGTTTTTACTCATTTGTACAAAGTAACCGACAATATTCACATATTAACTGTTCCTAATGGATTCCATATCTGGACAAAACAATATTACCATTTTTAATTAGGAGAATAGGTGAAAAGTGTATCAAACCAAAGTTGTAGAGAATTTCATCAGCTTCCATAATGCATTAAAGCAAAATTTCTTCTAACGCATCGTTTTCGAGATCCAAACAAAAGACCAAGGAACGGGACCTTCTTTGTGTTCCCCCTTCCAGGGCTTACCTCCAAGGGGTGAGGACTTTTTGTATGTTCACCTTCCAACTAGTCCAAACAAAGTTCCATAGTTAAATTTTCCGCTTTCGACTTTTCCATCCACATTCATACATTCCCTGGACTAAAAACTTTTGAGAAGGATGGTGATTTGAGGACTCATGTGTATATTGATCTGTATGAGTCGGCTCTTATATACTGAATGGATGAGTTTGCCACCATCTTGTTTCTCCTGATGAACGTCCAGAAAAGGAAGACAATTATCTTCATCAACCTCAATATTAAATCTTATGTTTCTATGTTGCATGTTCGAATGATTCAAAATTATATTGAACTCATTCCAATCATGAGACCAAACAGCAAAAACATCTTCAACATAACGTAGCCAAACAATGAGTCTCCTCATAGCTGTGCTTGAAGCTTTTTCCTCTAAATTAAATGATAAAACACAGATCAAGAGAGCACTTTGACGGAAGAATTTCATGCCTCCTGTTCAAGATCCAATTAATGAGAGAATATTTGTTGCGTTGTCTTACCTAGCTGATATAATAGATAAAATTGGAAAACCTTTACATGAATATGACATTTTGAAAATTGGTTATTTGAATTTGAATACTGGTTATGAACTCAATCGATCGTGGTTACCAGTCATTTGTTTATAATTCCAGGCTATTTTCATCTATGAATCAAAAGAGTAAGAAATATCAAGAATATCCTATTGAGCTATTGGCCAATTAGTTTGCTTCCAAATATATCAAAACCCCTCGAAAAAGTAATGAGAACAGGACTGGAGAAATTTTTGACCGAAAATAACGTGATTCCTCCTAACCAATTTGATTTTCGCACACACCATTCTACCCAACACCAACCCCTCAGACTTTCTGAAATTATAGTATAAGGATTCGAAAGACAAGAATACACAAGAGTTGCATTTTTAGACCTTGCACAAGTCTTTGCCAAGGCATGCAGAACATAGAATAAAACTGAACAGACTCAATATCCCAGCATACCTACTCAACATTCTGAAATCATTCCTTGCAAACAGAACTTTTAGCGTCAAAATCAGAGACGATGAATCAACTTTCAGAAACATTCTCGCAGTTGTTCTTCAGGAATCAATACTAGCAATGATACTGTTCAATGTTAACATGGCAGATCTTCCAACATCAAATATGTCATCGCTAGCTATGCACGCAGATGACACAATAATAATTACTCAACACGTGAATACCTCAAATGCTGTTAAAAACTTACAGACATAAGTGAATGTGATATGTAACTGGTTCAACACATGGGAATTATCCATAAACCCATCCAAATGTGGAACTGAGATATTTAGTCCAAAAAGAAATACTGAACCAAACAATATCACCAATAATAATACCTAAGTAACCTGGAATCCTGATAACTCCTCTGTAAAATATCTAGGAGCTCATTTCGACAGGAAACTTAAATGGGAACAACACATCTGAGCAAAAATTTAGGAAAGTAAACAAAGAATCGGTATGTTCTATCCAATAATAAATAAGAAAACCAAACTGAAACCAGAATATGTGAAGCTTATATACACATCAATAATCAGACCTGTGATAATGTGTACATGCCCAATACGGAGCACTGCAGCAAAAACTCTTATTGAGAAAATACAAGTAATTCAAAATAGAGTACTGCGCATCAGTTTAAATGCTCCATGGTTTATCAGAAACGTACAGTTACACCGTGAAACAAGACTCAATACCATA
This sequence comes from Dromius quadrimaculatus, assembly GCA_963989225.1. Lineage (NCBI taxonomy): Eukaryota > Metazoa > Arthropoda > Insecta > Coleoptera > Carabidae > Dromius > Dromius quadrimaculatus. The sequence continues at coordinate 26,585,476 of OZ022326.1, read as the reverse complement.
ACAGAATACATCAGAAAAGCAACGAAGAAATTCCCGAACAACACAGGCTCCTGCTCGAGTGGCGCACATTTTAATTTAGGTAAAAGAAATAAGAACACACGATTACAAAAAAGACTACAACAAGATTTATTAATATCAACTGATGAGAAGGATAACAGTGACACCAACTAACCGCATAGAGTCCCACAGACAATGAAAATATTCAAAGTGATAAAAGGAAGACAATTATCTTCATCAACCTCAATATTAAATCTTATGTTTCTATGTTGCATGTTCGAATGATTCAAAATTATATTGAACTCATTCCAATCATGAGACCAAACAGCAAAAACATCTTCAACATAACGTAGCCAAACAATGAGTCTCCTCATAGCTGTGCTTGAAGCTTTTTCCTCTAAATTAAATGATAAAACACAGATCAAGAGAGCACTTTGACGGAAGAATTTCATGCCTCCTGTTCAAGATCCAATTAATGAGAGAATATTTGTTGCGTTGTCTTACCTAGCTGATATAATAGATAAAATTGGAAAACCTTTACATGAATATGACATTTTGAAAATTGGTTATTTGAATTTGAATACTGGTTATGAACTCAATCGATCGTGGTTACCAGTCATTTGTTTATAATTCCAGGCTATTTTCATCTATGAATCAAAAGAGTAGAGCCAGATTTACCTGAAACGACAAGGAGCTGACAATTTCCTTACTCAGACCTTAATTTCTATCTCCTGGAGACCTGTGGACATTGTATCATAGGCTAAACCACAGGCAGAGCCTAACCATTCTAGGAGTTAGTCTTCCATCTATCTTCATCTATATAAATAAAAATCAATGTTTGTATGTTTGTACCTTATGTGTTCCGAAACCATTTATTAGATTGTTGTGAAACTTTGATAGAGTGCTTCAGGGACGTACGAGACGATTCGTGGCACAAAAATCTATATATAAATGAGTTTTTTCTCTTTTAATGAGTTTTTCTGCTTTGGTGGGAAGAATGTATATCATTAATGACTCAATACACAAATAATTAACTATTATTATCTCTCCATCAAAGTTTGTATCGAAAGTTAGATTGATATCATTACTATATCAAACAAAGTGGGGTTATATACACCATTCATAAATCAAGAACGACCTGCCTGAATTTTATGATCTTGAATTTTTTGGATTTGTCTCCGTCCAGAATAGCAGAATAAGTACCAAAAAATCGGAAGGGGGAATATTATTATGAAGAAAACGAAATGTGGGAGTTCATTCAAGAGTTTTATTTTAATCTACTCTACAGTCTCGGTCTCACCTGGACCATCTTCAGGAGTGCTACATTTTACAAAAGTGTGAACATGAGGGATAAAATGACGAGGTGGAATTAACAGTGTACTTACAATAAAACTAAAGTGTGTATGAGTTGACATCTGGTGTAATAATAAGTTAAATAAGAGTCTGAGAAGGATATCAATTGCAGCAAAAATATTTCTTGTTAGAATTTGGACCGAAGTCAAAATAAATTATGTTTGAATAGTGTATAAGGATTATTAATCATTTCTTCTAATTCGTGGTAAATCAAAATAGGTCGAGTATATTTTGCCTCATAATTAATTTTGATTTTTAATCATACTTCAAAATTTTCATGTTCAAAATCATTTCATTAGTCCTAATGAAATATTTTGTTGATGAAATTAGTATTCAGGGAAAAAAATTATTTCCGCCCTCAAAGCCTTGGCGCCGGGGTGCCGTGCACCCCTTGCACCCTCGCTCGAGACGCCCCTGAATCTAACAGTCAGCATCATCCACCACTATTCCAATAATAACTATGACAACAGATGTCGGCACAATTGTTACCATAGTTATTATTCACCAAGTAGGTTTATCAGGAGGTGGATATCTCAAGCTTTAAAGTGATCAAATGTCAAGATGCTAATGAAAAGAAAGGTTGCTACCAAAAAATGTTTTCAAAACAACTTCGAGTTAGTTCACGATGTTTGTATTGCTTCAGCATTATTTATTTAAAATTCACATTGAGATCGAATTTCATGAAATTGTATTGATGCTACCGGAGATCCGAATCGTACTAATAATTTTGAATTTTCAGGATTTCAATTTCATGAACAAAGAAATGATAAGAATTCGAGTTTCAATATCATGAAACCTGCTTTGTTTCTCCAATTTAGACAAGATATATCCACTTCTTATTGGATCTATTTGATGAATGATAATTATGGTTACAATTGTGCAGACAATTGTTGCCATAGCTATTATTCACCAAATAAATTTATTAATAGGTGGATATCTCGGACCTCAATCTAGATTAACGTACGCAAATTCACGCCGATCTGCAATGTCTCTGTCTTACGTAAGAAGTATTCCTATAATTTATCAAGGACAAGCAGTATCACTCACCCATCAATATCTTCAATAGCATGGAGGCATGGAGCAAGAATTCTTTCTTTTATTCCTTGACACATTTTAAATGCGGAATTCTGGACATGTAAAGGACAAGTTTGTGCTTCACATATCTCAGGTTTCTCATCTTCAAGAAGCCATGAGTCACCAAATGCTGCAGAAGTTTTCGCCTGTCGTCCATCTGGTTTACGTTTGTCATTCTTAGAATTTCTGTCATAAAATCCACAAAGACCATCTACCTGACCCATCAATTTCTCAGAAACACCTAATTTCAAATTTGCTTGTTTATTCCACATGATCCAGAATCCATAATGATTGGATACAAATAGCAGTGTATCGCCCATTCTTGAAACAACAAAAGCAAGATTTTTTGAGCCTATTTTAGACGTCTGCTCTGCGGTATAGCGATAACCGTTATATTCCATCGAAAGATCGCTGAACATTCTCACCAATTCACTGCCGTGACGAATGATCAGATCTCGTGAGCATATTGAAGAACAGTTTCTAATCAAATTAATGTCCCAGTCTTCAGAATGCAAATCTCTAGCGATAGTATGATAGCAAATATCATACTTAAATTCCATTCCATCGAAAGTATTGATTGACCTTCCGGTCACATTACAAATATCGTCTCGTACTGGAGGAGGATGGCATTCGTAAGTTTTGCATTGCTTTTCATCGAAAGTTTCAGTATTTTGTGACTCTGAAATCACAGAATAGTTATCAATTAATGTAGTTGATTCACCGTGCTGCCTAATAAAAAAATAAAAATCATATTATAAGTGAACAAAATGAAAATGAACCCCTAACCTTAAATAAAATTTGTAAAACCTAAATACGTATTTCAAGAACTAAGTTCTCATCATCAGTAGAAAGGCGAAACACATTAACAACAGGCTGCAGTTTTCCTCTAGAGATATGCTCTCCACCGAATAGGCTGAGGATTGCTACAGGAGATATTGTCTCCACCAGAGGTGATGTGAAACACAACTTAAACTTAAACATAAAATTCCTTTTATACTAAAAGGTCGTCACGTCAGGATTAACTAAACAAACGGTACAATCTAGAGTTAGGGATGGGACCCAGGTCAGAATTCAATAAACGGGTTTTATACTTATGAATTTTTATACTCTCGTAAGCGTCTAGAAATCTTATGTTGTGCACTGGTTTCAAAAGTTTCAAATTTTCTCTAGTTATATTATGATTTGTGTCAGAAATATGTTGCGCTACGCTCGATTTTTCGGGTTGCCCATATTTTAAATAACCTAAATGCTCTTTAAAACGAGTATTAAACACCAATGGGATGGGAGTCTGGAAAATACTCACGGATATGTACTTATTACCCCGTGGAAAGAAGTCATCGTCTATTCCAAGTAGTATGAGCTATATACCATCAATTATAAATCATAATGATAATTATGTACAAGCGAAATGAAAATCATCTATTGTAAGATAATAGTTATTTCAGATTCTAGATTGCGGAATGTCACTTTTGCATTCGAGAAAAGATTTCTCTGTGAGCATAGTAAGCAAAAAAATTATTCGAGAATGCAAAAGAGAATCGCATGTCTAACAAGTTTTACTACATCTTTTTTTTACAAATGCGAATTGAGACAGCAAAAATCTATTTGAAAAAAAAATCTGAGAGAAATTTCAGATACTAATGTTGAAAATTATTAGAGCCTAGCTTCAGCCTGTGTTTGATGTGCCTATGCTAATTCCACGATGTGCTCAAAATGGTTGACGCCACGAGTTTACCAGGATATGTTTCTAAAATGTTGCAGAATGTTTTAAGACACTGTAAGACATCATAAAATGTTCCAGAATATTTGAAAACATCTCCAAATGCCAAATAATCTTTCAGGATATTCCAAAACACTCCTTAGTATTGCAGAGTGTTATATGGTGACTTTATATGCTTTAGAATGCTCTTAGACGCTCCAGAATGATCATGGATACTCCAGAGCTCTCCACAACATTATAAAATATTCCAGAACTCCTTAGAACATCATACAATGATACAGAATCTACCAAAATACTCTGAAACATATTAGAATGCGTCAGAATGTTACACAATAAAATACTTTAGGATGTCCTAAAATGCAGCTAAATGTCTTAGAATATTTGAGAATGCCGTAGAACATCTCATTTTTACACAACGTCCCAAAACATTGATAAACATTTCAGAATGCTATAGTGTTCCTATATGCTTTAGAAGGGTCTAAAACGCTCCAGAATAATTAGGAACATTCTAGACTATTTTTAGAAGTCATAAAGTATTTCAGAATGCTTTGAAATGTCGTACAATCTTCCAGGATGTACCAAAGCATTCCGAAACATATGGGAATATCATACAATGTTTAAAAATGTTTTAGGATGCTTTAAAATGCTGCAGAATTTTCTAAAACATACCAAAACTTTATAAAAGTTCCCAGAATTTTTGGGAAGGGCTCAGGATGTCGTAGTAAAATCCTTCAGGAAGTTTCAGAACGCATTTTAGAACGAATTAAATTATTCTAAGACATTCTAGGACACATCGTTATACATTGTTTCAATATGCTATAGGATGTTCTTGAATGCTGCAGTATATCTTAGACTACTCCAAAACATTATAAAATATTCCAGAATATCTCAGGATGTTTCAAAATGCTATAAAATTTTCCAGGACATTCCAAAACACTTAAGAACATCCCAGAACGTTACACATTGATTCTGAATACTTTGAAATGCTCTAGAACAGTTTATTCTATCAGAATATGCATCCAGATTCTTATCAATTTTGCAATTCACCAAAATAGTTATTTTTGATTCTAGATTGCGAAATCTCACTTTTGCATCTGAGAATGGAAGATTTTTTTGTGAGCGTGACGAGCAGAAAATTATTCGAGAATGCGAAAGAATTCCGCAATCATGTATCAAACAACGTTTACTCGGAAACCACGTCTTAAAATTAATAAAAATGTAAAAAGAAAATTTTGAAGTTTCAAATCAAATCAAATTATTCGCAGGCAGGATGTGAAATATTCATTTATTATACCATAAGTAGTTGAAGTATTCTAGACTATTTTTGTGGTGCAATCACTCATGTTTATTGTGCTTGTGAATACCACTCGTGCTGCACACTCGTGGTATTCAAACGCAAGCACAATAAACATTCGTGATAGCACCACAAAAATAATCGATAATACTTCAACTACTTATGGTATAATAAATGAATATTTCACATCCTGGCTGCGAATAATTTCGCGTCCTGTAAACAAAACAATCATTTGGCATGTTTCTAGTTGCCTTGTGAATGTTTACTCTTAACGATAGTTTTCGAGAAAATTTATTTCTGAGAATGATATAAATTATTCTCATGATAAAAACCTTGACACAATTAGTCTTATTGCAGTGGGCATGGCACAAATTAGGCTCGGCATGAAATACCAGAATTCTTCGCATGAAATATTCCAAATGAATATTTCATCTGATAAATTTTGAAATGTTTAGGCTCGTTGCGGATTTGCCAATTCCCGGCGCCGGAGCGTACGTTGATGTAGCGAACCATACAAAACATTAAGTCAGTCACATTACTTGTCACAATGTTGGTCACAACATCGTAGCCAGCATTAAGTTCACTCCATTACTATCTGTTGGCAATGCTGGCAACGACTTCCCGCCAATATTATTTTGTTTTTCCTTCATGTTATATTTATATCTTTTTGTTTCTTCATGTTTAATTATTATTACTGTAAAAAATATCATTTTTATACAAAAGTTGAAATTAAAATGAAGATTGTTTTGCTTAAAGAATTGAATGCTTTTTTAACTGTGCGAAATACTATAAGTCCAATAGGTTATGGGCTCAGATCACGGAATATAGTGTAATAGGCGTACACAGTTAGCAATAAGAATTATCAAGTTTAGAAATTTGAAATGGAGCTTCTTCTGATAAAAAAAGATTTATGAGATCATGTGAGTACAGTCATACCTAAAGATAAAAATGAAGCAGCAGTTTGGAAACAGAGGGATGATAAAGCACGTGCTACAATCGGTTTATTGGTAGAAGATTCACAGCTTATTTATACCCGTAAGGCGAATACAGCAGAAGAGGTGTGAGAATCTTTACAAAATAACCATCAGAAATCTACTGTAACAAGTAAAGTTTATTTATTATGACAAATTTGCAGTTTAAAACTTTTAGAAGGTGGTAATATGGAAGATCATATTATTACTATGCAGGAATTAGTTGATGAGCGAATAGCAATTGGTGAAGAATTTAAAGATCACCTTCTTGTAGCCATGTTGCTAAGTAGTTTACCAGAGTCGTATAGTACTTTGATTACAGCTTAAGAAAGTAGATCAGAGGCAGAATTAACTTTAGATATAGTAAAAGAAAAGCTCATTGATGGATATAGACGAGAAAAAGGAGTACCGGACACAGAAGAATCAAATACAGGGCTTAAAGTATGGCAGAAAAGAACAACTACAGGAAGAACTTGTTTCTTTTGTCACAAAGGAGGTCACTTCAAGCAGGATTGCATTTAGTATGAGAAGTGGAAGGCAAATAAAGATAAGTCAGAAAAACCTGATGAGATTATACAATAATCTATACATACTTTCAGAATTATATCATAATAAATAGACTTTTTTGATTTAAATTCTGTATATTTAATTTTATTTTTGACGTTTCGACTCTCTAACCGAAAGTCTTCATCAGAAAAAATGATACAAAAATAAACAAGGCAAGAAGGTATCTAGATAATCAGAAATTAAAAATTGAAAATATACAGATATTTAGATGTGAATACGTGGATTCCACATTTAGTGCAGAAAGAACAAAATTCCTCTGGCATTTACCCAAAGTCTGAGGAAAAACCTCAACAGAGGAATCAACGATATGAGTCTTGACAATTATTAAAGAGAAAAGATTTAATTGATATAACACATTAGGACGATGTCCCGTTTCTGCAACGCACACAGTTCCAAGGTCCAAACATGTCATGAAAAATTTTTTCAACAGGAATTTCAATAATCTACATCAAGTTCGAAGAAACAAAAGTAGTTGCAAGATGCTCATCCATTCATGGTAGATTGGTCAGGGAAGCGATTGAAATAATTAGAGATCCAAATAATTTCAACCATACTGATGGTTTTGAGTTGGCAAATGTTTGGCTTCCAATAATCAATAATAGACATACATAACTTGTAGAATATTTGTCTTGTTTTTTTTTTTTTTACGTTCATGTACATAATTGTAACATAACGGGACATCGTCCTTGTATGTTATATCAATTCATTCATTTTTGACTATAATAATTGTCAAGACTCATATTATTTTATTCATTTGTGATAGTTATTCCTGATTTGTGGAATACTTGTCTTGAGACTTGTTTTTGTTATATTCCATGTAGACGTAGATTATTGAAATTCAGTTTTTTTGTTAAAAAAATTTTTTATGACATGTTTGGACCTTGGAACTGTGTGCGTTGCAGAAACGGGACATCGTCCTAATGTGTTATATCAATTAAATCTTTTCTCTTTAATAATTGTCAAGACTCATATCGTTGATTCCTCTGTTGAGGTTTTTACGTGGTTTTTCCACAAACTTTGGGTAAATGCCAGAGGAATTTTGTTCTTTTTGCACTAAATGTGGAATTCACGTATTCACATCTAGTTATCTGTATATTTTCAATTTTTAATTTCTAATTATCTCGATACCTTCTTGCCTTATTTATTTTTGTATCTTTTTTTCTGATGAAGACTTTCGGTTAGAGAGTCGGAACGTCAAAAATAAAATGAAATATACAGAATTTAAATCAAAATAGTCTATTTTTTAAGATTATACAAGAAAATAGTAATATGTGTTTCAGCGCCCATCTAGAGAAAAATTGTGTGAATACATGGTAAATTTACCTGACGTAATATTGGCAAATGGAAAGGAAGTTAAAGTTACGGGTATAGGTGCAGGAAAATTCGAGTGTTGCTAGCCTTCTCAAAGATGTCTTATATGTACCGGATCTGGCAGAAAATTTAATATCAGTGAAGAAGTTGACAAAGAACAATTTTGTTGTAGAATTTGGAGATCCAAAATGTAGTATTCTGAAAAATAATGTTTTAGTGGCTACAGCTTCTTTGTCATCAAATTTATATGAATTGAATATTAAACAGAGAGCTTTGACAGCAAATAGTGAAGGACATACAGACGACTGTCAACACATGTGGCACAGAAAGTTTGGTCACAGATATTTTGAAGATGTGAATTTACTTTAAGATGAAGAACAAGTTCAGGATTGTGGAATTAGAGAACAATGCGAGACTTGCATGAAGGTGAAATTGACACGAACACCATTTCCAAAAGGTTCAAAATCAAGAGCAGTTTCGTCATTAGATTTGGTACACGCAGATCTCTGTGGGCCAATGCTAACTCCAACTCTAGGCGGTAGTAAATAGTTCATGACAATTATTGACGATTATAGTAGGTATTGCGAGGTATATTTTTTCAAGGAAAAGTCTGAAGTCAAGTACTTTAAAGATCATGTAAGATATGTGAAGAATAAATTTCAGAAAACTCTACAGACAATAAGATCAGTTAATGGTCGAGAGTATGTAAACACAGACTTGAAATAATTTTAAGCAAATGAAGGGATACGATGTCAGTATACAGCACCCTACTCTCCATAACAAAATATTGTCGCAGAGCGCAAGAACAGAACATTTGTGGAAGCTGCAAGATGCATGTTAATTGATGCTGGTATGGGAGAACAATATTGGGTCGAAGCAATTAATACTGCAATTATTTGCAAAATATTTTACCTCCGAAAGCTATAAATAGTACGCCGTTCGAACTATGAAATGAAAGAAAAACAAGTATGAAACATTTACACATTTGGATGTAAAGGATACATACTCTTGTACCGAAACAAAAACGCAAGAAATCAGAAGATAAGGTTTTATTGCTTACATTTGTGGGTTATTCAGAAGGAATAAAAGGTTACAGAATGGTAGATACAGTAACTAATGAAATACTTACAAGTCAAGATGTAATATTTATTGAAAATAGTACGAATAATGAAGAAATGAATTCAGAATTAGTTTCAAAAGAAGATTCAAGAGTTGAGGTTGAACTGGAAGATAATACTGGAATAGAAAAATGTATAACTGACTAGCTTCTTCCCGCGACTTCGTTCGCGTAGAATAGTTATTTTGGGCAGCATTTTCAATTTTCTAGGATACTTATTTTGCAAATAATGAACATACACTGTTCGTTGCGCAGGCACTTGAATTTCAATACTAATTTCCATCTCCTATTTCATCCCCATGTAGGTCGAAATCACAAAAACGCTAAAAGAAATGTTTGTTCACTTATTATTAAGTGCCTGATGCCTGAATACAAAATTTCATGGTTCTGTCTTCGAAAATGACGAAGCTCCATACATACTATCATTGCCCATTCTAACCCCTCGCAATAAAAGGTTCCTTTCTCAAACTCCAGTTTATCTCTGAACCAAACTTCATCAAAAACGATTGAGTGGTTTAGACATGGAAGCGTAACAGATGGACAGACAGAGTGATTTTCGCATTTATAATATTAGTAACCGCTATAACTATTTACAATCCATTTTACTTATAAATTTAATCAAAGCAAAAAGTTGAAAGAACAATGGATTACGAAACAACTCATTCATTTTTAATATTCGCTCTCGCCTGCCCAAACGTGACTGGCCGTTCGGGTATCGGGTAGCTACATTCAGTGATATTTCTTCCACCAGGCCGCGCTGCGCAGGCGCTAGGATTTCAATACAAACTTCAATCTTCTATTTCATCCCCATGTAAGTCGAAATCACAAAAACGCTGAACGAAATGCTTGTTCACTTATTATCAAGTGCCTGATACCTGAATGCAAAATTTCATGGTTTTATCTTCAATAATGATGCAGCTCCATACATACTATCATCCCCTATTTCAACCCCCTCGCAATAAAATGTAGCCTATGTCCTTTCTCAAGCTCTAGTTTATCTCTGTATCAAATTTCATCAAAAACGGTTGGGTGGTTAAGGCGTGAAAGCGTAACAGAAAGACAGACAGAGTGACTTTCGCATTTATAATATTAGTAAGGATGATTCAGGCTCTATATCAAAACCTAGAGTTAAAGATTGAGTTCCAACTAGTGATAAAAATGTTGATGATGATGAAGTGATAAGAAGGTCAAACAGATCAACAAAAGGATTACTTACTATAAGATACAGAGAAAAAGCAAGTGTTGTTGAAGAAAATAAAGCACTCACGCATATAGATTGTGGAGAGTAGATTAAAGCGATGAATGAAAAAATGAAGTTAATGGAAAAATTCATACATGGAATTTATGTGAACTCCGAGAAGATAGAAGAGCAGTAGGCTGTAAATAGGTTTTCAAAAGAAAAATAAATGCTGCAACAAATTCTATTGAATATAAAGCTAGACTCGTAGCTCAAGGATACAGCCAGAAATATGGCACTGATTATGATGAAGTCTTCGCTCCAGTTGTAAGATCAACAACCTTGCGTTTACTTATTACGGTAGGCACTCGTAAAAGACCACAAATTCATCATTTTGATGCTAAAACTGTATTTTTTAATGATGACCTGAAAGAAATAATTTATATGATACAACCTGAAGGTTATGTTGTGAAAGGAAAGGAAAATTTAGTTTGTCGCCTTATCAAAAGCATTAATGGTTTGAAGTAGACAGTTAAAATATGGAATTAAAAAATTCACTAAGCAGTACTAAAGCTGGATTTTGAACAGAGTGAGGCAGATCCTTGCTTATATTTAGAAAAGACACAAGCTGGAGAACAGTATCTCATTATTCATGTCAATGATATATCAATAGCTGATACTGATACTCACAAATTATCTCGGTATTAATGTCAAGAAGAATCCGAGAGAAGTTTATTATGTAAGTCAAGGGAGTTAATTATTGGAAGATTTAGTTTGGGAGGAGCAAAAATATCAAAAATTCCTTTTGATACTGGTTATTTCAAGATTAATTGTACTAGAAGAGCTATGAATAACAATGGGAAGTATCAAAAGCTCATTGGAGCTTTATTGAATGTAGCTACTCACACACGTCCTGATATTGCTGCTAGTGTGTCAATATTGAGCCAAAAGGTTACAGATACAACTGAAACTGATTGGAATGAGGTAAAAAAAGTTCTTAGATATCTAAAGGAAACAAAACAGCTTGAATTAAAACTTGGAGCAGATGAAAATGGACTCTCAGTCTATCCTAATGCAGATTGGGCTTTAGATAGAACAGATAGTGAATCACACAGCGGTTATATTTTCAAATATAATGGTGGCGTCATAGCTTGAGCATGTAGAAAGCCAACATGCGTAGCTTTGTCAAATTGCGAAGCGGAATATATTGCCTTAGCAGGAGCAAATCGTGAACTACTATGGATTAAAAGATTGTTAATTGATTTTATTGAAGAGCAGAATGACCCTATTAGAGTGAATGGAGATAATCAAAGCACAATAGGAATGGTGAAAAATGTTGAATTTAGAATCAGAACTAAACATATACTAAGTATCGTTTTGTAACCGATTTCGTCAAGAAAAGGGTGAAAGATTTAATTTATTGTCCAACTTATGATATGATTGCAGATATGATGAACGAGCCATTAGCAACTACAAAATTGAAGAAATATCGAGGAGGGTGTCAATTGGTACTCAACGAATAGGCGGTACAATCGTTGAGAGAGGCTGTTGACAATGTTGGCAACGACTTCTCGTCAATAATATTATTTTGTTTCATCTTCATGTTATATTCATATATTTCTTTTCTTTATGCTTAATTATTATGACTGTCAAATATATTATTTTTATACAAGAGTTGAAATTATGATGAGGATTATTTTGTTTAAGGAATTGGATGCTATTTTAACTGTGCAAAACACTATAAGTCCAATAATATCTATAGAATTCATGGAAGGTTATTTCTTGTATATAATTATGATTGTGACGATGAACTTTTGAAATTCAGATATATTCAATTTGAACATACGTCTTATTGATAGTTCCATTTTTTATTCGAATTTTGTTGATTTACTTTCTTTCCCTTATTACTATCTTCATATAAATGAATTACATCCACTTCATCTGGTTATACAAAAATATTCTACAGCCTAATATTTAATATACTATTTAGATTTTTACAATCATCACCTTTTTTTTTCAAATCAAGATCACAATTTTTCAATGTGTAGACTTTTTCACATATATTGTTAGCTATACATTCCATTTTGAATTTTCAAATTTCATTCACTGTAACTGGAATCCCTATAGAGAAACTCCTGGAGAAGGAAGGAATCACATTACGAAGCCAAGCAGACTGCAAAAAACAGCAAACAGTGGGCAAGGTTTGTGCACGAATAAAGAATAAATACTAGAATCCCTACACATAACGGTAAAAGGGAATTGGGCCATATATATAATGTAACTGGAATCCGGGGTTCTCATGTTTTCAATGCTCCATGCACTTCACATTACCTCTTTGAAGCAGTCGTCAAAAGCGCAAAGGGATCAGGGCAACCAACATTCAAGAGAAGGCAGCCAGCAAAACAAGAATGGAAATCAGCAGATTGACAATTTAGTATAGTATAGTAAAATCGAATCAACAGACTGATGTATTCTTTCATGATGACAATTGCAACGATAATATTCATGCCAATAACCAGTTCACGAGTAATTTTTGTAAGCCATGTTTTTCCTCTGTATTTTAGATTATTAATGGTTGGTAAAATATGTTCTCTCTAGAAAAAAAAAAAATGAAACTGATATGCAGGAGAAAGTCATGTTATATTTTTGCAAGACTTAGTTTACAAACGAAAGTAGTGAAGCTCCGAATTTCTTGAGTGATTTCAAGCGAAAGTTCAACAGTGACGCAACCAAGAGTAGAGAAAAAGGAAGAGGTATAGTGGAGGTCTTATAATATTAGTAAAAATCAACGTTGATATGAGATCTAATCAAATTGAAAAGACTTATATGTAGCTCATTGCATACTCAAGGCCAGATTCAGATATCTTATGTTTCAATTTATCCACAGATGCAGACTCTTACATTGCGGATTCATATATATTTTCCATCAAACCATTGTTCATGGAAATTTTGATGCTCATATTGGTGAGATGAATCAAATTCTCAAAGATATTTTTGATTAACAATATGTACAAAATAGTAGAGTTCCTTTACACAATAATATGAATGATAGAAGTAGCAAATTTTGGAAATTATAGAACGGGCTGGATTGTATACATAAACGGTAGGGTCATAGGAGGCATACCAGGTGAGTTCACCTTCTTAAATTCACATTTTTATGCTCAAATTGTAGATCTACGATCGCTTGGCATGGGCTAATTCAAATGCATTAGAAAATATCGAATCGTTAACAGTTGAGCCAGTTCTATGTAATCCTTCTTACAGTTTTGTAGTATTGAGATTGGAAGATGTAATTTATTGGAGAATAGTCAAAACAAGTACAAGATATCGTTCAAATATGAATTAACTTTCAAGTTTGATAGAACTAAGCCGGAAGCTTATGTGTGCAAGCCAAATCAATTCCCAAACATTTACTTCAAAAGTGAAGACGTGAATGAACTGGCCATTAATTCAGAAACTGCTATAAGAGAAGCAGCCTCACAGTCTGATATGATTATTGTGAAAAAAATTCTAAACATTCTAATAATGCTCTGCCAAAGTCAAGGCATAACCATGGTACTTTCAAAACTGTCAAGATGCTAGTAAGAGATGCACAGTTGCACCAAAACTATACAGTGAAAACTATAGAAAACAAAATTCAGAAAATTATCTTGCAGAGAAGGAACTATACCTAAATTTGATAAGAATTACGAGAGTAGCTTACTCTAGAAATATCAAAACTAGTTCAAGTAACATTAAAAACAGCAGCGAATTTTAGTCGACAATTAAAGATTTGAAAACTAAGTCGTCACAAGCTTACGATATTTCTTTAGAGAACTGAAATTTTTTTTTTATTGACTTTTGAATGAGAATTGAACAGGATTTAGAAGAAGCAGAGAGACAATAGATCAGATTCACTCTCTAGTCTCTTTAGTTCAATTACAATTAGGATTATCCAAATCAAATCTATATGCAATTTTCATTGATTTTCGTACAGCTTTTGACTCTATTAGTCACACACTTTTATGGCAGAAATTATATGACTGTAGTTTATCCTTAAAACTAATGGAAGTAATTCAGAGTCTATAGAATTCAGCTTCCATACGAAAAAAAAGTAAAAGATGAGCTATCAAATTCAATTAAAGTGTCGCAGGATGTACTGCAGAGAAGGCGTCTCTCGCTCATTCTATTTGCTTCATGTGTTGATGGTATAAAGGATAGTTCTGATAAACGAAACATTCAAGGGACATAAATGGCCATGACGAGCTTCTGCTGACTTGTGCTGAAGATATGGTTCAATGAGCTCACTCTCAATCAGCTATTGATTACAAAGCAGTTATCTCACAATACAGCTCAGAAAATCTACTATAAGTTAATACAAATAAAACAAAAATTCTCGAATTCCGTAAGGGTGGACAGAGAGAGATTAGAATAACACGAACTGTTAATGGTGATCCTATTGAAATAGTTGAAGCTTATAGTTATAGGCACTATCTTCACCTCGTCTGGCAAATCCAAAAACGTTATAGAAGAATTATAGAAAATGTTTTATAACAGCTCAAAGACTCAAAACCATTTCTATTAAAGCCAAGTCAACTGGTTGGGATGCTGAGTATTAACTACTCTAGTTCGTGATACACGCAACAGTACAATATTCTACTGAAATCTGGCATATTGATCAAATAGATCCACTCGAAAAGTGTCAAATTGTATCTATAAAATTAATTCTTGACTACCAATCGACACATCCAGCGTTTACATCAGGCTGGAAACTGGCATGATCCATATATCGCTGGACATTTGGAAACAGATATTCAGGCGGAACTATTAAAAATGAGTGATGATAGAACAGAAAGACTCATAGATAATAGACTTGTAAACTTGGATGAATCATTTATAAATTAAGGTGAACTCAACTGGTGCACGAAAATGAGAGTTTTTTAGAGTCATTAAATATTCACTGCATTTGGGAGAAACAAAATCTAAATAATGAAAAACTTGATCACATTTCAACAATATATAGAACTAAACTTATTCGGTTAGATTTGGCTGACTCAGGAAACTCGGATTTCAATACACATAACAAGAGAATAAAGGTTAATTCTCGGGGCGAAGGTCATTTGGATTTAAATATCTCATTCCTGAACGTTCAAATCACTACCCAAATCAGATTGGCTAGAAATACCAACCTCAAGCTTTCTATCAAAGATATTAAATATGAATTGGATGAAACCAGTATGTGTATAGTTTGTAATGAGCAAAAAAATGAAAGCATGTATCATTTATTTAGAATTTTTGTACTTGTTACAAATCTCTTAGAGAAGCTTATCTGCGAGAATTTGATTTAATAAGTATGGAAGAGATCGATTTTTATAATTGTTTGAAGATTACATTGGTGGAATTGATGAACTACATCTATTATCACACAATTTAAGTTCCATAAAATTGGTAATTTTTGTCCAAGCGAATAAATACTATTAATTTCGTCGAATTTAATAGATGTATCTACGGGAACATTTTTGACATTCTGTAACTGCCTGTATATAATATTTCTTCATTTATTTTTTGTACGACGTCCAGGAGCTGTCATATTGTAGTCAGTCATTTGTATAAGAATTCACCTTGAGAGCGAATTAAAATAAATAAATAAAAAAAGAATTAATGAATATATACATATACATATTCATATGTATATATATATATATATATATATATATATATATATATATATATATATATATATATAAAATATATATATATATATATATATATATATATATATATATATATATATATATATATATATATGTATATATATATATATATATATATATATATATATATATATATATATATATATATATATATATATATATATATATATATATATATTATATATATATATATATATAGAATTTGGAAATTTATTGGGTATTTCCAGTTCAGTTTCTTCGGGCAATGTCATAAGTAGACTCTTTGAAGTTGTCTAGCTTTCGGTATATTTTCATACCTTCATCAGGACACTACAATATCAATGATAATGTATGATACAAAAAGAATTCTGATATTATTTACTTATATTTCGCGAGGCTTCAAATATCAGCCAGATTAATAATAATAATTATAACTTCTATCAACAACATGAATACAATTAATACAAGAATAATTCAAAAAAAGAAAAAGAATCAGATTAAAAATTAAAAAAACATTATAGCTGAAACTGTGAAAAAGTAGTATATATATGATCAGTCAAAATATGATATAAATAAAAATAAAACAATTTTTTGAAAGAAAACTTTACACATAAAACTTACACACAAAGACAGTAAAAGTCAAAAAATGAATGTGAGTGAAAAATTATCAGTTGATCATTTCAACTTCTTAGATATTTAAAATAAATTGGCATGCATTGAACTCAAGCCATCTATGTCACTTTTCTTATTCATTGTATTATCTGTCGTTTTAATGTATAGCATTTCCAAAACGGATCGTTTTTTCAAATTCTTTTCAACATCTGAAACTGTAGCATTACTGCAATCTATTTCATGTTTTTCTGAATTTTTATGCATCGCCAATGCAGTAGCATTGGGTTCTAAGCGCGTGTCACTTTTATGAGATGTTATTCTACTAATTAACTGCTGAAAAGTTTGCCCAATATAGCATTGATCGCAATTTTTGCAAGAAATTTTAGAAATTAAATTTTAATCTTGTAAAAATTTACGTAGTAGTTTCAAAATTTCCTGTAATTATTTTAGTTTCATCGTTTCTCAAAATTTTCATGAGCTTAGGTGTAAGATTAGATATATATGGAATTGGAGCAAACAAAACTGACGAGTTTCATCAGGCTGTGCGACTTGATACTGGGGAGGTTCCTTTGGTATATGAACATTAGAACGACAGATAATACAATAAATAAGAAAAGTGACATAGATGGCTTGAGTTCAATATATGCCAATTTATTTGAAATATCTAAGAAGTTGAAATGCTTAAATAATAATTTTCCACTTACATTCATTTTTTGAGTTTTTCTGTCTTTGTGTCATTTTTTGGGATTTTCAATTGGTTTCTGAGATTTTTTCGGAATTTTTTATTTTAAAATTTTGGAAATCAAGTTTTATGTGTGAAATTTTTTTTCAAAATATTGTCGTATTTTTATTCATATCATATTTTGACTGATCATATATATATACTACTTTTTCACGGTTTTAACTATAATTTTTAATCTGGTTCTTCTTCTTTTGAATTATTCTTGTATTATTTGTATTCATGTTGTTGATAGAAGTTATAATTATTATTATTAATCTGGCTGATTTTTGAAGCCTCATGAAATGTAAGTGAATAATGTTAGAGTTTTTTTGTATCTTACATTATTATTAATATTGTAGTGTCCTGATGAAGGAATAAAAATATATCGAGAGCTAGACAACTTCAAAGAGTCTTCTTATTACATTGCCCGAAAAAACTGAACTGGAAATACCCAATATATTTTCAAATTCTATCTATTTAATTGCGGTTACGATTACTTCTTGGAACGGATTATATATGGATATTGCCCGCAAAAATAATTTTTTTTGGAGAGAAAAAAAGCTATTAATTACCTTTTCGAGCAATCTCAAAGTATGATGGCTTTTCACGTTCGGAAGTCATGAGACATGATATCTTGAGTATTTTGCTGCGTAAAACACAAATATGAAGTCGAAATTGGGGAATAGCCTATAGTTTCAAGTATAAACTGTAACACAGTACACATTTATTGTAAGACGGTCAAAAGGTATGTTTTTTAATATATATTCTTTTGCGTAGAATACGAATCCGTAGTCAGAAATTGGGGTGAAACTGTAGTGTCAAACATAACCTCAAAAAGCCATTTTCTTGATGGGTTTTCTCAAGCCAATGAATATAATGCAATATAATAAATTATTGTCACGATAACTTTGTTACTTTTTCAAAGCTTTCGTAGGGCTAGGGGGGGGGGGCTACATATTGAGGCGGTCCCCTTTCTCCTCATCTTACTTTACCGCGAGTTCCACGCAAAATCAAGTAAGATTTAACTTGCTCTCAATGAATTTTTTTCTTAATAATTTGCTACCATTTTAATTTTCACGAAGATAGAATACCAGGGTTCAGGAGGGCAGACATTCAACCGTTTACGTTTTCAAAAAACCAACTGAACTCAACTAAACTGTTAACGCAAATCGGCGTAAGCCGTTGCATCGGTAGATTATCTGTTCTTTTACCTGTGCCCATTTAATATGCAATATGATTTGAATGTCTTTAGTTTTAAGTTATCACAAGAAACTATCAAACATTCAAAAAAACACTCACTCGCCAGAGTGAGGGTCTTTTAGCCGCGAAGAATCACCTTCATATTCTTACTTCAGCGCGTGACCGGAGCGGTCAGTGCGCACTTCAAAGTTGTACGCGCCGCTGTGCGAAGTCATGCGACCCGCCCTGCTGCGAACTGTGTGCGGTAATTGCTTGTGGGTGTCGTTCTATTTCAGGCTAAAACATGATGAAAATGGAGCAATGTTGCATCGAGAAATTCGTGTCATCCCAATGTTACTAGACAGGATTATCCAGCAACCAAGCTGCCGAGGAAATCGTTCTGTTAATACGAAGGCTGCCTGATTCAAATTTCCAACGTGACGAACATGTGTGTAACTACCACAGGGGGAGATATTTGGACTACTATTCGACATTGCAAAAACAATGTTGCGATCAATAAATAGACTTTTTCGGTTTTAATTCGGTATATTTACTTTTATTTTTGACGTTTCGACTCTCTTACCGAAATTCTCCATCATAAATATTTTTTTCTGATTACGACTTTCGGTTAGAGAGTCGAAACGTCAAAGATAAAAATGAATATACAGAATCAGAGCCAAAAAAGTCTATTCATTATGATATAATTCTTAAAGTATGTATAGATTATTAATGTTGCGATCCTTTTGACAAACACATGAACATGATCAGAGTGGATCTTAGGGTCATAAATAGTAGTCTGAGTGAAAATTCCGCAAAAGTCAATTCTAACGCAGTGAATTTAATATCTGGCTAGAAGTTATGTAGGACTTGTGAAAATTTGGTTAAAAGTAAGATCGCAAAGTCTGAGAAAATGAAAATAAGTGATGAAGATGCAGCCGCGTAAAATCAGTGTATCGAGAGCATTGAAAATTCAAATTCACAGCTAGATTCCTATCCAGTAAATGATTTTTCCGGCTTAAGTCATCATACTGTAATATTTATTGCTCAGAAGGAAATATCTTATAATTGAATAAAAATCACTATTTGATAATTGAAAATGAGATCAAAGTTTCATTCTCCCGGATATCACTAACAGCACTATATCATTTATTCATCACTTACTACTATCTTAAACAAAGCCGCGGTTATTCATATTCAACTATTCATATACACTGCTCACTTCACTGTTTGATATTCACTGCTGTAGATTCACCATTACACTACTTCTCAAATCGCCTGCTTGCGTTTATATATAGAAAATATCCATTTCTCGAATGTCTTACCACATTTCTGGCATATTGCTAGAGGTTTCCATCGAGCGGAGTGATGTGGTGCGGTACGGCGCGAAATAACAAGGACGAAAGGCTCCGCCCAAACGAGGTCACTTTTACGAACCTCCACACTCTCACACGATCCAATACCGAAAGTCAAGAAATGAATGGATTCAATCATTCATTATCCAATTCTGACATTCCACCATTGAAACGGCAGAAACTCACTGACAAACAAAGTGTGGGGAAGAAAATACTAGAGGTTTCATCAAAGATAGCCGACATAATTCAAAATCTTCACAACGTGAAGGTTCCTGCAATTGATAGTCCCGTATCAAGTAAAGTTAAGCGCTTGGAGACATTATTACCTCTCTGCAAGAAAGGTTTCGACAAACGAAGAAGATGCAAGAGAATATTGAACTGTTGCTGCTTTTGCCACAAAGGTAAAAGTATCCGATGGTGAGAAGTATTTCAATTGCATCCAATACATGTACCGCGAAGTGACACGCATCCAGAATATCTGTGGTGAATCTAATTGAATTGATATATTGATTAGAATAATTTCTTCTGCACCTTAAAACTAAATTTTGGTTTTGTACAATTCATTTGAGAACAAGTTTATAATGTAATAAATACGTAATAAATCCAATTATTGACCTTTTGGAGATGAATATCTGACATTGGGATGTATTTACCATTATTTATCACTAGGTTCAACACAAGTTGTTAATAAGTTACGATTTCATTATAAGGTACATCTGCAGATCGTCAACGGAAAAAAAACTCCAAATTTTCGGATAAAATGAAAGAGCCGATCAAGAACTATCATCTAGATGCGAAGAATAGCTACATCTGCCCAGGGCTGCGACAATGCGTCATCAGCCGTGATGAAATCTCCGGAGATAAAATCTATACTCAAAAAAGATTGCTGCTGTATACTTCGCACGATTTGTATGAAAATTTTGTTTATGACTACGCAGGTAACAAACAACTGCCCAAATTATCGTACTTCGCTTCCTTGAAGCTGAAAGAATGTGTAAATGCTGGAAATCCTGGAGCTCATACGATATGCGTCTGCGTCGAACATGAGAACGTGAAGTTAAAGATAGCTGCCATAACAAGCAAAATAGATTACAGAGATCTTC
Source organism: Dromius quadrimaculatus (assembly GCA_963989225.1). Taxonomy (NCBI): domain Eukaryota; kingdom Metazoa; phylum Arthropoda; class Insecta; order Coleoptera; family Carabidae; genus Dromius; species Dromius quadrimaculatus. The sequence continues at coordinate 26,564,256 of OZ022326.1, read as the reverse complement.
TTATGGGTGCTGTTTGTGATGTCGATGAAGCAAATTGTATGTTACAACAAACAATGTGAGGAATGCCCGAGGAAAGTGGTATTGAACAAGTTTGGTATGATTGTAACATAAAATTGAGTGCTAACGTAACGATAACGTACCGGGCATCATTAAACACGCACTCGGAAAATGCACAAGAATTTTTTGAAGGCTTCTCTAAAGACATTTGGAGAATAATCACGCATCATTTCATCGCGGAGTCTCAAAAAAACTATTCAATTAAATGGAAGAACGAATTTAGGGGGGACACTGTCATTGTTCTTCAGAATTTTACTGGAAATTATTCTCTCATAATTCAGCGATCTGTTCTAGCTTTTTTCTACAACAACTCTCAGGCCACGATAAATCTCTTTGTGGTCTAATGCAGAAACATGGAAGCTGATGGAAACCATGATAAGTTACAACATTGAAGCTATTGTGTTATAAGTGATCACTTAGCGAACACGGTGCACGCTTTTTAAGGAGCTTTGATTGAAGCTGTGACAAAGCAGTTATCCTGGATCAAGAACTTTATTGACAACTCAGATGGTGCACTCACCCAATATTAGAACAAGTAATAAATAATTAGTCTATTAAATAATTTATTCACTTGCTAATCTTTTTTGTACCGATAGTTCTTTCGAAATTCAATTATTATGAGTCCCTCGCATTTTTGCTTCATCATGATTTCAAGTGTGGCTTCGTGAATATATTTTTGGAAAATATTGCAAAATGTTCGAATTATAGTATAAGAAATAGGGTAAGTTGAATGGCTAAAAACCATTTCTTCGAATAAAATCAAGGCCTAATCGACTATTTGAAATACAGATTGATGTTATAAGATAGACTATTATAATTATTGGCTAAAAATTTCGATTACAAGAATAATTTAGCCAACGTTTGCTGGCATGAGCACGATCTCAGAATCAAGATCGTTTCGTATGATTTTCTTGCGACCAGTCACAGGAAAAGTCTGTGTGATGCTGAAATCTGAAAATAACGGTGTCTGCGATCCTCTCCCAAAAATTGAATTTCGATCCCAAGAGAGATGTACGAGTGCGCATCAAAAAACATAGAAGGCGTTGGGTAGGTTTTTAAAATACAAGCTGATTACTTTCAGATCATAATATTGTTTGTTTATCACAGAACCTTGTGGGTTCTTGACAGCGTAGTTCAATAACACAGGAGGAAACTGTATCTAAGATTCACAACCGCAAAAACAATTGAAGATACTAGACGCAACCATTGTTACCTGCCTGTCGACGAAAACACATTGGAAGCCAGAGCTACTCCGTTTTTGTAAATTTTAATGAATAATGATACATAATTAACATTCGACCATGGATACTTATTTAAGGTTATGTTTGAGACGATAGGCTAGCCCCCAATTTTAATTTCAGATTCCTGTTCTACGCAAAAAAAATGCACAGGATAGCATGCCTCATGACTTTCGAACGTGAAAAGCCCTCATACTTTAAAATTAGCCAAAAAGGTAATCTTGGAAAATTTTGAAAATTCATAACTTTTTTCTCTTCGAGCGAAATTTTTTTATTTTTGCGAGAGAAAATTTTTCACCCAAGAAAAAAATCCATGGGGAGAATACACATTCGCTACATACATAATATAAAACAATCACGCATCGACACCGATATTGGCGGCAACGAAGAGGCAGACTGAACTTCCTTGTACAAGCACAACAAAAACATGTTACATATCTGGGATCATACAGATACACTCAACAAGATACATCACAGAATATGTGGAGAATTAGGAATTGACGAATTCATCAAGTCTTATTTCCTGTTTACGGCATCTTTCTTTGCCATCTATGATCTATCTCTATTTGTTGAGGAAGCTTATGTTCAAGGATTGAAACCTTGCTTCTTGTGAACAGAGTTCACATACTCCTAGTCCAAGATCTCGAACCTGCCAGACGTTACTTATTTTCTGAGAAACAAAATGTGTGGTATAGAGTAGTGTCAGTCGGTATTCTGATCATAGGCATATTTGCTAGTTTGTGCCGACGGCCAAATTGAAGATATGAAGTGCTATAGGTATGTTGAGACATTACTCACTTTTCTTAAAGTCTGGGTGCTGATTTGTATGTATGTTCTAGAGAATATTGTTGAAAATTGATAATCAACTTTCCATCGGTAGCTATTCCTGCTAAAGGAATTGGTGAAGGGCTTTTCTAATAAAAAACCATAAAATTCTTGATCACACTGTTCTCTAATTTTGTAACAGTGTGATCAAGAATTTTATGGTTTTTTTTATTGAAAAAGCCCTTTACCAATTCCTATCATCAATTACACTTGGGTTATTCTATTCCCCTATTATTCCTGCTAAACGCTTTAAATCTCGTAAAAAATCATGTAATCTTAGTCTGAGTCTTAATTCATACTCAGGGAGCAATTCCGATACTTTTTTGTAAGCAGCCAGACCAAGGAGGAGTTGAATACCCATAGATATTTCGCTTACTATCAAACCTCACGCTTTTACTCACAGCGATATTTCAATTGTGTCTGGGAGATGTTTGGCCCTACGATTGATTTGGCTGTCAACAAAAAGTATTGAAATTTTTTCCAGAGTATCATAAATAAAAATCAGCACTCGGACTATAAGCAAGATAACGTCATTCTTTGAGAGTTTTGAGGAGTCTAGCAGAAGTTACTACCGATGGAAAGTGTCTAGTAGTGTTAATTATCAATTTTGAACAGTATTCTCTAAAACATACATAAAAATCAGTACTCAAGACTTTAAGAAAAGTGAGTAATGTTTTAACATACCTCTAGCGCCTCGTATCTGCAAATTGTCCGTCGACACAAACTAGCAAGTATGCGTATGATCAAAATACATACTCATGCTACTCTATTCCACACGTTTTGTTCCTCAGAAAATAAGTATCGTCTGGCGGGCCTGGGATCCTGCTCTATATTGCTTCCAATCGTAAATTAAAATCGAAATGATCATTTCCATATCTGGCTCCAACTTCCTAAAACAGTGCATACATCTAACTAACTTATTTGTAATCTGATGAAAGATTGTGAGGTTACATACACACTTATTTTTGTTACAATTTGTCAACTCTGTTCATATAATATGATGTCATTGAAGTCTACGTCAATAAATGCACTTATGATTATACTATTATATCAGATACACAGTTATAGCACACTCTTAGTGTTTTTCTCTCGAAATGTATGAGTCAACTTTACCTGTATCAGAATAGACCACAGAATATCCAAGTGGACACGCAGGTTCAGAGCACAGTTCTAATGTTTCCTTTGGTGGCTCACAGATGAATTCGACACAAACTTGTTGCCTTGCACTTTTCTTTGTAGTATGTGTTTCATTAAGAGGGCGTCTAGGCAATTTCTTACTACCTTGATAAGAGTTACGGCCGGTGATTCTCCTTCCCTTGGATCCATAATATCTTGCAGAAATTTGTTCAGTTGATATTTTGGACTTACGACCCCCGTACATATGAAACATTGGTGACAGATTTTTCTGGATATCGTCATCTACAGAGGGCCTTTTCAGTGTAATCTTGAATCCAGGTGGACACGCGACAGGAGGGCATTGTAATTGTGCTGATTTTTGAGTTGTTAAAATAGGCTCTATTGTTGTTCCGGAGATACAGCTCATCTGCAAAATCAATAACTCTAAGTTCAAGGCTACGAAAGGGTGTAATAGTCTGTCGAAAGTTGAATTTGATTATACTAATACATTTGTTTCAACTCAGACATCAACATAACAGATCAGCATATACATATAATAAGCACTAAACATATATAGTATGGATGATCTTCAGTAATCATATTATATGTTAAATACAAAAGTTAGACATTGAGTTCTAAATATATTTAAGTATGAGCTATTGTGAGAGCTTTTGAACCGAAATGTCCCAACAATAATTAGTTTGAGAAAGAATATGCTTTCTGAAAACTCTTATATAAGATACTAACGTGAGAATATATCAGGATGGACAAAAATTGGGATTTAAAATCAGATTGCGAATGGTTGGAGATATATTGATCAAATTACAAATCAATGTGATAGTTCAATTGTGATAAGTCGTATGAATAGTGTAGAAGATACACAGCTGGTGATATTTCCTTGAAATCAATAAACCTAGAGTGTAAGAATTTTGTTTATAATTTCCAAAAAGAAAATGTATATCGTAGTTGTAAAAAAAACAAAGTTGTTATGTATTTTGATGAGAAAACAATATATTCTAGAATTTCTACTGCAATAAACAATAATACAGTCCACTTTATTTCAATCGTAGAACCTAAAAATTCTACGGGCAACCGCCAGATTTTGGACCATCAAGCCGGATATTTTGTAGTTTGAAAAAATTTAAGACTTCAATCAAAAATTTAAGACATCAATCGAGAATTAAAGACTTCAATCAAGAAATCAAGACTTCAATCCAGAATACAAAACTTCAATCAGTCACAAGCAATCCTTAGCATCTACTGCCAATAGATAAGTCCATTACTGTTAAATATTCAATGAGTAACCAAGCCCAAATTCACTCAAAATTACAGTTTATTGAATATGAATCGTACTTTTACAACAAAAACATCAAACGTTAATAGTATTTTTTCTATGACAGTTACTAGCATTCTAGATATATTTTATTTCAACTTCTCCTGCTTCTTTTTCAGGTGCGCTTATTACATCCTCCCCTCGAGTTTCTTCAACGAAAGAAATTTCTTGTCTTCTCTGTGAGTCAACTAGAGTCAATAAATTGAGCTTGTTTGGGGCTCTCACGATACGGTCGCTTCTAATAGTTCTCTCTTTTCCACTCTGTTGTAGTTGGCAATCTTCCTCTTTTTCTTGGTTTTCAATTTCTTGAATCTTCGGTTCAGAAGTGGATTTCTTGATTATCTCATTTTCATTTGTAATTTCTAAAGAATATATTCTCTGTATGGGACGTAGAAATTCACCTGTAGAAGGTCGCACCTTTACTAATCTTACTTTTCCATCTTGACCAGAAATTAGCTCTATTATGCGTGCTAAAGGCCAATCAAGTCTCTTGACATTGTCGCTGCCAATAAGTACTACTTCTCCTATCTGTGGTGGATGAGTCCGTTCGAACTTAGTATTTTGAATCAACTGGCTCAAATATTCATTTCTGAATCTTTTTCTCAGACAAACACTTATTTTTTGTCGGTATTTCAGCCGACGATTCAAACTTTGATTATCTATTACATCACGATCCAATATTCCTGTTTCTTGTGTGTCTTGTATGAACATTGCTGGTGTTAATGGTGAACAGTCACTGGTATCTTCCGAAATGTACGAGATTGGTCTATTATTAATAATAGATTCACAGTTGCAGTATCCAATTCCTCATACGTAAGTAAAGCTCTGCTCAGTACTTTTTTCAAAATTTGTTTAATTATTCTCACGATCCGTTCCCACCACTCGCTCCACCAGGATGCCGTAGGGGTGTTGAATTTCCACCTTATTTGTCTTATGGAACTGTATTTTATTATTTCATTCCAATCTAGTGCTTTAAAAAATCTACTGGCTCCTACGAAATTGGTTCCATTGTCACTGTAGGTTTTATTTGGTCGTCCTCTTCGAGCTATGAATCTTTGTGAGGATTGCAAAAAAGCCTCCGTACTTAGTGATGAAACTAACTCCAAATACACCGCTCGATATACGGCGCATGTATATAAACAGATCCAAACCTTTTGATTTTTTCTTATAAATAAAGGACCGGCCAAGTCTATTCCGGTAACTTCAATCGTGCGAGCATCATTTATTCTGTCCTGGGGTAAAGGTGGTGGTATAGTGCTTGAAGGTTTGCCATTATATCTTCTACATATGACACACTGAAATACAACTCTCCGTACAGCGCTTCGTCCTCTAATTATCCAGTACTTTTCTCTTATTTCATTTAATAACATCTGACCTCCAGCGTGACTTAAATTTCTATGCTCGTGCTGTATCAACAGATCTACTACAGGATGATTTCCAGGTAGTAAGATAGGATTAAGAGATTCCCAAACATCACCACGAGCCACAATCTTTGTTTTCAATCTAATAATTCCATTTTCGTCAACATACGGTTGCAGTGGCTTTATGTTTCTCTCATCTTTAAAACAATGATGTTGAATTAGAATTATTACGGCATTATCAGCGCGTTCCATCTCCGTAGCAGTCAACTTATCGACCATTTTTTCGTTATTCAAACAATTGTTTTTAAAACGAAATATCCATCCTATGAGTATAATTATTTGCTGGTATTCTGAGAAGTATCTATAGTACCAATTTTTGGGACTGAAGTTTGCATCTGGAATTGACAAAGCAGAAACTTCTTCTTTTCACTATTGGCTTCGTCTTCATCATACACTAAATCCTTCATTAGCCATTCATCATACGATTGATATAACCATTTTGGACCATCCATCCATTGTGTTTCCATGAGCCGCTCAGCGCTACATCCTCTTGATGGTATATCAGCAGGATTTAATGCATCGGGAATATATTTCTCTCTTGGACTTAGTCTCACGATCTCATCAACTCTATTCCTGACAAATACTCCCAAATTCAATGCTCTTTTTATTCATGCTAGTACTGTTGACGAATCACTCCAAAGCAATACAGGTAATTTCGATATTATTGGATCTGTCGCTATCTCAGCATATAATCTTGCGCCTATTGTTGCAGCCAATAACTCCAAACGCGGAATCGTGACTGGTTTCATTGGTGCCATTCTTGTTCGCGCCATTATAAGTCGAATCTTTATTCCTTCACTGGATTCTACTCTTAGGTATATCGTAACAGCATATGAAACTTGACTAGCATCTGTGAATACATGCAATGATGAGTTACATTCATTTATTTCTGAACCTAACCATCTGGGGATCTCTAGCTTGTAAGTGTTTCAAATCTTGAATCCATTCCAAGAATCCTTTGCTAATTTCCTCGTTCACCTCTTCATCCCATCTCAACTTTTCTTTCCAAATTCTTCTCAATAATAATTTAGGTCGTAAAGTTACTGGGCATGATAACCCAACAGGATCATATATTTTATGTGCTGCCGACAATATAATACGTTTGGTTACTTTCCCTGGATATTCAAAATTAGAACATTCGGCATTGAGAAACAATACATCTCTATTTCGATCCCATTTCAATCCCAGTACTGCAGAAATTTGATTAGGAAATACGTCAATCTCTGAATTGAACTCCCAACAACGTAGATCAAATTTTGCTGCAGCCATTACTTCCCGGGCTTCCTTTATGAAAAGATTCAGTTCATGTACACTTGTTACCAGGTTATCTACATACATGTCAGCCATTAATCTTTCAACTGTTGTCTGTGAATAACTCGTTCAGCCTTCAATACACTTATTTAAACATCTTCTTGAGTGATATTCAATTACAGCTCCCAATAAAAATGGACTGCATGTTACACCAAACATAACTCGATTATGTCTGTAAGTTTTTATGTCTTTGCCCCAGTCGTCACTCCATAAGAAACGTAGGTAATCACGATCTTTTTCCCATAAACTGATTTGCAGGAAAACTTTTCGTATGTCAGCTATCACACCAATTTTATTCAATCTAAATTTTATGAGCAAATTTGGTATTCGCTCTATCAGATTACTATCCTTCTCCAAGCATTGATTTAAAGCAGGTGGTCCTGGTTCTCTAGCACTGGCATCAAACACAGGTCTTAATTTAGTCTTACTACTACTATCTTTCACTACATGCCGATGTGGTAAATAATGGCAAAACTCTGTTTGCTTCTCTTCCAAAACTTCTTCAATTATTTTCTCGTCTAACCACTCTTTTAGTGCATTTTTATATGTATCACAATAACCATCTGTTTTCAGTTGTTCCAACAATTTCATCAGCCTACACAATGCGATTTTATAATTTGAAGGCAGTGGTGGATGTCCTTCAATCCAAGGCATATGCACTTCATACCGACCTTCTTTTGTGGTACATACCGTTTCCAAAAAATGTTGTTCGGTCAAAACATCGAGCTCTTTCCTCGTCTTCTTCTCAACAGGATCTTCAATACTAATTATATCCAGTTGCCACAGATTTGAAATATCAGTTTCACTTGTCGACAACAACGTAGTTAACAGCGAAATTTGCACATTCACATCTTGTGTTGGAATTTTACCAAAAATCCTCCATCCAAGATAGGTTTCAATAGCTACCATACCATTTGCTAGTGTATGTTGATTCCCAGCTAATAATCGACCACCTACATCAGCTCCGATAAGAATTTCAATTTCTTCAGTTTTGCTACCTACATCTGTCCACTATTGGACTCACAGTGGTACATATCACCGGCTGATAAAGAACTTGGAAGTTACATTGATATTTTCTGTCATAACTACTTAGCCTCAATCTGTAACAATTGTGTGTTTGTGTACTACACTGTACTCCACCAAATAAAGCATGTTTCATGGTTTTCTGACCAATTGACGAATACTTCATTTCTATTGCAGCTTTCTGTGTGATGTAAGATCTTTGCGATCCCATGTCAATGATTGCACGTGCTATTTTTTGTGTATTTTCACCTCGGATGATTACCTTCAATGTTTGTAGAGAAACTTCTGTAATGCTGTCAAAATTTGCCAAATTTACGTCTGTTACCTTCTTTGCATTATCATCTCTGTTTATAAGTTTAGTATCACTTTTATTTTGGTTAAAACACATTATTGTGCTATGCGATTTTGCACATTTTTTGCATTTTACCTTCGATCTACATCTCTTACTTAAGTGGCCAATTTTCAAACAATTGAAGCAACATCTTCTTTCCCTCAGAATATTTCTTTTTTCTTCTAAAGACATTTTTTCTCCATCTGGGCATTCTTCGCTGTCGTAGTCTTTCTCGCAGAAAATACATTTTTTCTCCTTTATGCTTAATAATCCAGCCGCAGTGTTAATTTCGTTTTTGTCAACTTGTCTCTTCTTAACTTGCTCTACGCCAAAATCCGTTTTAGCTAACGTCACTCGTTCTTCGCTATCAATCTCTTTCCTTGAAAACTGCATAAGCCTATTCAACCTAGTATTTATTCTACCATCTTTTGCTGCACTTATAGAATCTTCACGTTTCACAATGACTTCATCTATGCTCGGATTTCTTTGCCAGATTCTTAATATATCCTCAGGGAGAGACGATTCTACAAGAGGATATAACATTGCATCGAACTTATCATCAGTTATTCCCAGCGTTTCTAAGGATCTTAGATGTGATTCTAGCTGATCATATAACGAAGCGATAGTGACCTTCCCACCAGTATGTCCAACATTTTTAAGTACCAGCTTCAACAGTTCACGAACATAGACTTCAACAAGCAGATCTTCCCTGCCGAATCTAGCTGTAAGACTTTTCACTGCTTTTATATAGTTTTCAGCCGTGGCAGGGAAGCTTTCAATCACTGCTCGCGCTCGTGATCCTGCAACAGTACATTGTCTTAAATACTGGAATTTTTCCACAGCTGGAACTGAATCATCTTCATGTATCTGTTTATACTGGCTCCAAAAAGGCAGCCAACCTTTCAACTCCCCATCATATTTAATCAATTCCAGTTGTGGAAGTTTGATTCTACGTTTATTAGAGCAATCATCAATTGACTGTCATTTACTGGGCTGATGGCATCAGTTTTCTCAAATTTTCTACTAATAGCTATCTCGAGTTTTCTTAAAAATTTCGTATACTTATCTTGACTGTCGTATTCCTTCTAAATATCTTCTTTTTTTCCAAACAAACTACTTATTATTCCTTCATTTAGCGCAACTATTTCTTCATGTTTTCCTTCGAGCAACTCGTAATTTGCTTTGATCTCGATCTCATCTGACTCGCTTGCAGCTAAATCAATATCTATCCTCTTCTGTAACTTTGTGAAACAAGTTCTTAAGATGGCACGCTTTTTGCAAACTTGTTTCATGATCCAGTATTCAATATTTCGGTCAAATCACCACTCAAAACTATTGCTACCCACGTCCTGTCACGGTCGCCAAATGTTAAATATTCAATAAGTAACAAAGCCCAAGTTCAATTAAAAATTACAGTTTATTGAATATGAATCGTACTTTTATGCAGGGGCCACACTTATGTCTAATGCCGTTAAGTAAGGCGTTATGTGACAATTCACATATTGTCATTGACAATGTGTTCATTATTGCATAACGCGTCAATTAATGACATTAGACGTAAATGTGGCCCCAGCATAACAATAAAAACATGAAACGTTTATAATATTTTTTTTTACAGTTACTAGCATTCTAGATATATTTTATTTCAACTTCTCCTGCTTCTTTTTTAGGTGCGCTTATTACAATTACAATCACCATCATACTATACAATTTCCTGTCAAAAATTCAATCAAAATGACAGACGAGTTATCAAAATTAGAAACTAAACTTAAACAACAAAAATTAGCCTCAAATAGACAAAATAACTGTTTGAACAAAATTGATCTAGACAATTTAACAAGCAAGATAATCTATGAAATTAGAAATAGATTAGATCGATTGCCAGGTTCTCTTGATTCATTTAATGATATTGAGAATAAAATTGAACTTATTAAAGGAATCACTACGGATGATGATGACGATGAACGTGATAATTTTGAGCAAATGTATTTTTCTTGAGTGGCTAGAATGGAAGAGGCACTGCAGATATTTTCAGAATTGAAGAATAATCCAAACGATGATAAATCTAGTGTTATTGAATTTGAAAATAATACTAACAACGATAAAGTCACGCCAACGAATAATCAGTCATATTTTCCGCAGGTACAATTACCATTAATGCAGATGCCTAAATTCGACGGAGACTACAATAAATGGCTGGAGTATCGTGACAGTTTCAATGTTTTAATTGATAATAACACAGTACTAAGCAATGTATAAAAGATGCACCATTTGCGTTTATTCTTGGAAAAGGAGGCTCTAGAAACAATCAAGACAATACCAGAGTCAAACCAAAATTATCGTTTGGCATGGCAAGCTCTTCAAGATCGGTATGAAAAAAGTCAATTAATAGTAAACAATCATGTTAGGCTCATTCTAGATTTTCCGCGTGTAACTAAAGAATCGTCTAAAGAATAACGTAGCTTATACAATAATATCAATAACAATTTAGAGGCGCTGCGCAATTTAAGTGCGCCAGTAGATTCGTGGACCGCCTTCCTATCATAACTGACAAATTTGACATAAGTACAAGACGTGAATGGGAGAAGCAGTCAACTAACAAAAATGTTAAAACTGTTAAGGATCTTCTAAAGTTGCTAATAGCTAGATGCGATGTTTCAGAGAAATTAGAAACTAATAAAAATACATTCATTTCAAATTCTAATCAAAAAGCAAATAGCCAAGCTTATAGTGGTTACTATAAGAATAACCCACAATTATCGGTGCATGTGAACACAAATATGAAAATTAGTTGTTTTTTCTGCAAGGGAAATCATACAATTTACAAATGTGATAGTTTCCCTAAACTTGTTCCGTTTCAAAGATATCAAGAAGCTGAAAAGCTTCAGTTATGTTTAAATTGTTTACGACCTTCACATAGTGTAGCACAATGTCAATCATCAAAGTTCAAACGATGTGCGAAAGCTCATAATACTTTGTTGCATCTGAACTCAAGTGATTTCAGTTCATCTCAGGCTTCTGAATCGCGAGACGTAGGTAATTCATCCATCAAAGTAAATGTTGAGAAACAGAACCAAGTACCTATTGCCACACATTCGTTAGAAACTACATGCAATTTTTCGGCGTTGGATCAAGTTTTGTTGTCGACTGCTTGTGTCTCAGTGAAAGATGCGCGAGGCAAATTACATCAGTGTCGAGTACTGCTAGATAGTGGAGCCATGAGCAATTTTATAACAAAGAGTCTATGTTATGAACTCACTGATCTCTAATATAACACTGGATTGGATTTGGGCCGCTGGAATGCGGCCCCAATTGAGCGTCGCCATCTTGGCAAAAATTGAGGTTTTGTGTCAGATCAATACCGCGTTGTGCCGCGATATTTAAAATTCAGCTGTTTGGTTTGCCGGTATTTTATTTATCAAACATGATGATCGAGTGCATGTTTTGCGGAAAGATACCTAATTCATCGAGAAATTTGACACTGCACAAGTAAGTACAACAAATGAACCTGAAGTAACTGTCGTTATGACTGAAATAAGTGAACATTACTTATTTCTATTGCTATGCTATGATGTGAATATTTTCAAGATTTCCATCCGATGAACAATCGTTCTAAAAATGGCTCGAACAAATGGGTTTGCCAAACTTAGAAATAGCCAAAACCATGAGGTTATGTTCTCAAAATTTTGTTGGGTCTGCGAAAAGATACACGACTCTGGAAAATGATGTCGTTCCGTCTATTTTCAACGAACTATACAAAAACAATAGCGTTAACTGCAAAACCAAAAAAAAATTTCAAATAAACACACAATTCTCAATACAATTCATTCATTGTTCAGATTTATAACAAAAATCATGAAACTTTTCAATGAATTTGATAATTCAGAGCTAAAATGTTTGAAAAATAGTTAAAATACTGATACTAAAAAGTTAACAAATATTTCAAGCTATTAATGAATATTTTTGAATATTTCAACTATTATAACAATTTTTAAATACTTTTAACTATTATTGATCATTAATGTGTGCATATTGACGTATATTGAGAGTAATTTCATCATCCAACTTGCATTATACTTTGAATTTCATCGAGTGTCTTCTATAAGTGTTCTGAATTTGCCGCCGAATAGTGACACAAAACCTCAGTTTTACTGTCAAGGCCGCCGTTCAACCAGGGCCGCTTTCAGATGCCAGAATACGGCCTGAGCCCTATCCAGTGTTATATTAGAGATCAGTGAATAAACTAGATTTGAACTTACAAAAAGTTGAATTTGCAGTCAGTCGAGTAGGTGAAGCACTTCACAACGTTCAATTCATGGCAAATTAAACCATATTGTCCAACTATATAGAGTTCATTCAATCAATTTCATGTCTAGTGTTAGATACGATTAGTTCAAACATACCATTATCATCTTTCAGCAAACAGAATTTGAAGCTTTCAAACTATATGCAACTCGCAGATCCATAATTCAATGAATCAAGACCTATTGATTCATTATTAGGGTCAACAATCTTCTGGCAATTGTTGTGTGGCAAACGGACTTTTGTACCAAACAATAATAATATAACGTTATATGAAACAAGACTGAGTTGGGTTTTAGGAGGTCAATTAGATTCCAATCATCAGATTCAACGCAAGAATAGATCTATCAATTGTTTTCCATTAGATAGGAAATTAGAAGATAGATTAGCTGAATTTTGGCAAGTAGAGGAGGTACACGTTGAGCCAGAATTATCAAAGAATGATCAAGTTTGCGAAAATCATTTTATTAGCACTCATAAACGTAATGAGAAAGGTCGATTTGTAGTTAGTAATCCATTCAAGGATAATGTCGGAAATTTAGGGGCGTCTCGAGAGCTAGCTTTGGATCGGTTCTATTCACAAGAAAACAAGTTGGTGAAAAGTCCGAAATTACAAAATGAGTATATAAAATTTATGTTAGAGTATGAATCTTTAGGCCACATGCGCAAAGTACAAGAATCAATCAACCAAGAGAACATAGCTTATTACATTCCTCATCATGCAGTTATAAGGGAAAGTAGTAAGACGACAAAATTACGAGTAGTGTTCAATGCATCAATGGAAACAGACAGTGGTTTGTCGTTAAATGATGTTCAGCATGTAGGGCCTATAGTTCAATCTGATTTGATAACAATTTTACTCAACTTCAGAACATATGAATACGTTATGTGCGCGAACATTTCAAAAGAGTATCGGATGATTTGGATCGATTCCAATCAACAATGTTATCATCGGATCTTTTGGAGGAATAATCGGTCAGAAAGTTTGCAATGCTATGAGCTAAAAACCATAACATATGGTACAGCTTTGGCTCCCTATCTTGCAACGCGATGTCTACATCAACTCTCAATTGAATTTGAAGATGAATATCCAGAAGCTTGTGAAGTTATCAGATCTAGTTTTTATGTCGATGATTTACTATGTGGGAGTGATTCAAAAGCAGAATTGATCCAATTACACCACGAAATCAGTTCAATTTTAGCTAGTGCTGGGTTCAAGCTCCGGAAATGGCTTTGTAATAGAAATAATCTCCTAGAACAGTTCAAAACCAATATTGAACTAGAATACTGTTTGTTGAAATTAGGAGACAATGAACTCAATAAAACTTTGGGATCATTTTGGAACGCGAAATCAATACAATATTCAAGTACTGATGTAAATACGAATCTAATTATGACAAAACTTTAAGCGTTATCGGAGATTGCACAAATCTACGATCCTCTTGGTCTATTCGGGCCCATAACAATTGATTGAAAATTGTTCATGCAAAAGTTATAGCAAGAAAAGATCCTTTGGGATGATGCTATTCCCGAAAAGCTATTAAAAAATTGGCAAACATTTCGTTCTGATCTAGTCAATTTGAGTCAATTGCAAATACCTAGACATGTTATAGCCTCTAACTATATCTTAATCGAATTGCACGGATTTTGTGACGCGAGTGGAAGGGCATATGGAGCGGTAATATACGTACGCAGTAAAACGGAGTCTCATCAGCATTATGCACATCTTCTTTGTGCAAAAAGTAGAGTGGCACCTCTAAAACAATTAACGTTACCTAGACTAGAGCTTTGTGCTGCACATTTATTGGCACAGTTAACCAACTCGGTAAAAAATTCCATAAAAGCAAAGTTTGATAAACACTATTTTTGGTCAGATTCTACTATAACTTTGTCATGGCTACGAGATAGTCCACAAAGGTGGAAGACATTCATTTCTAATCGTGTTAGTCAGATACAAGAATTGACTAATGTTGAGGATTTGTATCATGTGTCTCCCAAGGAAAATTCTGCCGATATATTATCGCGGGGTGCAGTTGTTAGTCAATTGCAAACGAATCAATTGTGGTGGTCAGGTCCACAGTGGTTAACTAACAGAAGTTTACCGTTAGGAATGATTCATCATTTTAGGTAAGAAGAGGTATCAGAAACTCGTACCATAGTAAATATTCCCATATTCAATGAATTTAACATTTTTGATAAATATTCTAATTTGACCAAACTACAAAGAACTATCGCATATTGTTTTCGATTTTTCAATAATTGCAAGTTGAAGTCAAAGATTAGAAAACCACTAGTTTCATTAACGGTTTTAGAATTGAACCATTCATTACAAGTATTGATTCGTCTCTCACAAAAAGAATCATTTCCAAATGAGTACAACAGTTTACTGACAGGTCAATCAATTGACGCAAAAAGCAAGTTATCGTCCTTAATACCGTTCATGGACGAAAATCAATTGGTACGAGTAGAAGGTCGTTTGCAAAACAGTCAATGTAGTTTCAATATAAAGCATCCTATAATTTTGTCAGCTAAACATCGTCTAACCGTATTACTGTTCGAACAATATCATAAAAAGTTGTTTCATTGCGGACCAACAATGTTGTTGGCAGCAGTCAGACAAAATTATTGGCCAATAACTGGTTGCAATATTGCAAAAGGAATTGTACGGCGTTGCAAAATATGTTTTAGAGCAAAGCCAAAAAACCTGGAATACTTGATGGGAAATCTTCCTGATCCAAGAGTCAATCAATACTTCCTATTTTATAATGTAGGCCTTGATTATTCCGGACCATTCCTTCTGAAGGATGGGATCACAAGAGGTGCGAAATTGATCAAAAGCTATTTGTGCTTATTTATATGTTTATCTACGAAATCTATACATTTAGCAACTGTTACTGATTTGATTACGGAAAGCTTTATTGCTTGTCTCAGGCGATTTATCAGCAAACGCGGTGAGCCAAGGCATATTTATTCAGACAATGCAAAAAACTTTATTGGAGCCAGCTGTGAAATCAAAAAATTGTACTCATTCATTCAATCAAACGCGGAGAATATTTGTAATGTTCTTACACGCGATAACATATCTTGGCACTTTATTCCGGCACGTTCCCCTAGTTCTGGCGGTGTTTGTGAAGCTGGAATAAAGTCTGTAAAGTATCATTTGAAAAAGGTACTTGGCATCAGTCACGTCACTCATGAAGAATTTTCTACAATCATCTGTCAAATTGAAATTATTTCAAATTCCAGATCTCTCTGCCCCCTCACAACAAATACAGATGACATTGACACTCTCACTCCAGGACACTTTCTAATAGGCAGAGCTTCAACTAGTCCACCTGATGCTAAGGAATATCAATCGGTTCCTGAAACCAGGCTGAAAAGATACGAACGTTTGCAGAAAATTGTTCAAGATTTTTGGGCAAGATGGAGAAAGGAATATTTGAACGAGCTTCAAATCCGAACAGCATGGAAACTCCCAAATGAAGAGCACCAAAACTTGTTGAAGGTGGGCACGGTAGTCGTCCTGAAAGAAGACAACATTCCGGCAATGCAATGG
This sequence comes from Dromius quadrimaculatus, assembly GCA_963989225.1. Classification (NCBI taxonomy): domain Eukaryota; kingdom Metazoa; phylum Arthropoda; class Insecta; order Coleoptera; family Carabidae; genus Dromius; species Dromius quadrimaculatus. The sequence goes on along the minus strand of OZ022326.1, from coordinate 26,547,743 downwards.
TCACTAGGTAGGATTGTCGAGCTGCACCCAGGAAATGATGGAATTTTTCGGGTTGTGAGCGTCAAAGTACGAGATAGCATAGTGAAGGGATCGGTTTGGCAGTTATGTGTTCTCCCAGTCAGCAGCGACATATTCACATTCACAAGACTATCTTCGAGTAATTTCCGTTGACTCCAAGAATTGAAATATGTTCAATATTTCAAGGCGGCCGGAATGTTGAAGATACACAGCTAGTGATATTTCCTTGAAATCAATAAACCTACATTATAAGAATTTTGTTTCTATTTTTCAAAAAGAAAATGTATATCGTACTTGTAGAAAAAAAAAAGAGAAGTTGTTATGTATTTTGATAAGAGAACAATATATTTTCTGTGAATGCCAGCCTAGAATTTCTACTGCAATAAACAATAATACAGTCCACTTTATTTCAATCGTAGAACCTAAAAATTCTACAGGCAACCGCCACAAATAGGATCTACATAACCATAAACATGATAAGACTACACATAATTTTCTATTAGAAATAACATAATACAGAGCAGATGGTGAAATATGACTTTCCAATTCTTCAAATATGCCAAAGCCAACAAAGTCTCTGAATTTACTAAGCCTAGATTTTCATGGTTTATTACAGTGGCTGTGTACACAAACAGCCAAGCGATACTGAGAAATGGTACCTTAGGTGTTTCATCTGCGAGCACATGTGAATATTTCTGCTATTTCAAATATATTATAAACAATATAATTAATAATCATTCTTAGATCCCTCAAGTTATTCCAACTCTTAACGCAATCAAATATCTTCATTCATTTTTTTCTATAACTTTATCACAATTTGACAGTTCTTATATTCAGGGTTCGACCGGGATACTAGATAAGTATTTTTTCTGGTCTTCATTTGATTCTGATTTTGAGCACTATCAAATACCATAATTAATTTATACTTACTTGCACAAGGTACAAGTGAGTATTGTGGAATAATTCCAGTTGTGACGCTTCGTGCGAACAGTTGTTTAGGTAAAGCTCGGGGCTATAATTTTGAAATACCAAATTACGTCTCACTTATAATCACTTATAATAGAGAAGTGTGTAAATCTTATTGAGTGGAAAAGTGAAACAAGCGATAGTGGTTAAAACCATGAATAATATTCTTCGGAGCCATAAAGGAAGGCCCCACTCAAGGATTTGATTACTATCAAGTCAAGGAATTTTTATACAGAATATGACACCCATAATTACTATGAGGTATTCTTCAAGAGAAAAACAGAAAATGATCCAAGATCGTCGATTAGCGCTTTGGAAACGGCAGAAACTTTGAGAGAAAAAACTTATCACCAGAACGAAAAATACGAATTCGGGTAAATAATAACAAAAAGAATATCAGTAGAATGCTATAATAGAGAAATTGCAAACAGTAAAGTCATAAATAAAGAACTAAAAGCTAACAAACTTCTCGTCATTCATTGCAAACATTTTGATTGCCTGAGCAGCAATAGTCAAAGAAAGAAATGGATGCCAGACGGTTTAAAATCGAATCAGTAATACGACTTGACAAGAAAATTATTGATGATAATAATACGGTACACTTTGTACCATCAAATAATTTAAAGATATAATTTTATGGAGAAAGAGTTCCACAATATAATAATAATACTTATTTATTGTCTGTTAAGGATTACAAAATCACGTCTCTGTATCATGGAAATTTTGTTTGAGTGGTAGCTATTTCCCCAAAAAATTATGGAATATCAGAATCTACTGTGTATATTTGCATAGTAAAATATTTTTGAAGTATCAACATTCACATAATTCCTCAATTTATAAGCACAATAATATATTTCAGACTAGAATGGAATGCAAACTATCAATTTCGGATAACCAGATCATGAGACAGTCAACTATTGAACCTAAAAAATTGGTACTGGGTGAAACAGGAATATTTTTATTGTTTAGTTTTACTAGAGGGCTAGACATACAATTATTCCAAGAACTAGATAATATAAGACATGTTGTATTACTATTTAATTGTAAATTTTTCTTATTGCACCACTCAATCGTGGTATTAACAGCGTACGCAGCGTTATTAGAGATGTTTGATACTGTATCAGCAGTAATAATACATGATGTACCATCGGCAAATTGACATAAAAGATCAGATTTCATGTAATTTTGTGGATCGTTCACGTGAAGTAGAAACATGTGGAACGTAAGACTATCTTGCGAACCATATATACAAACAGTTATACAATGTCTCGTGTACCATAAATTTGGGCATATTTCTGAACAATGTGACAGCACAAAAGAGAGATGCAATAAGTGCGACAGCTTAGATCATTACTAAGTCCAAACTGCAAAAAACAACATTCAGCTACATATAACATATGCCCAGAAAAAATACTTCAAGTAAAGATACTGCAGCTCATCGGAACGCACATTATGAGCTATTTGAAAGCTACCTAAGAGATACCGTCAATATTGAGAGGAGACAACGACCAAATAGGTTTGCAGTTTCAGAAAATTATCCATCTTATATAGTACCAGCATTCATCCCTCCTTCTATTTCCGGAACATTCTGTTCTAAGGTTAGAGCAAACAATAGTAAGCAAAAAAATACTAATAAACATATAATTCAAGAGGCACGAACATCTTAACACTCTGTAACACTCTAAAGAAGGTGAGATGAATAACTTAAATATGCCAGAATCTAGGACCAAAAGAAGTGATAGTAAAGAACAACCAATTAGAATAAAAATTATCAGAACTAGTGAACATGGCACTATTGGAAATAATATTGGAAATAATCAAAGTACTGATGAACAATATAGACAGAATGTACACGGAGTATATATATATATATATATATATATATATATATATATATATATATATATATATATATATATATATATATATATATATATATATATATATATATATATATATATATATATATATATATATATATGATAAGTTTTTTTTTCAAAGTTTCTGCCGTTTCCAAAGCGCTAATCGACGATCTTGGATCATTTTCTGTTTTTCTCTTGAAGAATACCTTATAGTAATTATGGGTGTTATATTCTGTATAAAAATTCCTTGACTTAATAGTAATCAAATCCTTGAGTGGGGCCTTCCCGTTTATGGCTCCGAAGAATATTATTCATGGTTTTAACCACTATCACTTGTTTCACTTTTCCACTCAATAAGATTTACACACTTCTCTATTATAAGTGATTATAAGTGAGACGTAATTTGGTATTTAAAATTATAGCCCCGAGCTTTACCTAAACAACTGTTCGCACGAAGCGTCACAACTGGAATTATTCCACAATACTCATTTGTACCTTGTGCAAGTAAGTATAAATTAATTATGGTATTTGATAGTGCTCAAAATCAGAATCAAATGAAGACCAGAAAAAATACTTATCTAGTATCCCGGTCGAACCCTGAATATAAGAACTGTCAAATTGTGATAAAGTTATAGAAAAAAATGAATGAAGATATTTGATTGCGTTAAGAGTTGGAATAACTTGAGGGATCTAAGAATGATTATTAATTATATTGTTTATAATATATTTGAAATAGCAGAAATATTCACATGTGCTCGCAGATGAAACACCTAAGGTACCATTTCTCAGTATCGCTTGGCTGTTTGTGTACACAGCCACTGTAATAAACCATGAAAATCTAGGCTTAGTAAATTCAGAGACTTTGTTGGCTTTGGCATATTTGAAGAATTGGAAAGTCATATTTCACCATCTGCTCTGTATTATGTTATTTCTAATAGAAAATTATGTGTAGTTTTATCATGTTTATGGTTATGTAGATCCTATTTGTGGCGGTTGCCCGTAGAATTTTTAGATTCTACGATTGAAATAAAGTGGACTGTATTATTGTTTATTGCAGTAGAAATTCTAGACTGGCATTCACAGAAAATATATTGTTCTCTTATCAAAATACATAACAACTTCTCTTTTTTTTTCTACAAGTACGATATACATTTTCTTTTCGAAAAATAGAAACAAAATTCTTATACTGTAGGTTTATTGATTTCAAGGAAATATCACTAGCTGTGTATCTTCAACATTCCGGCCGCCTTGAAATATTGAACATATTTCAATTCTTGGAGTCAACGGAAATTACTCGAAGATAGTCTTGTGAATGTGAATATGTCGCTGCTGACTGGGAGAACACATAACTGCCAAACCGATCCCTTCACTATGCTATCTCGTACTTTGACGCTCACAACCCGAAAAATTCCATCATTTCCTGGGTGCAGCTCGACAATCCTACCTAGTGACCATTGCATTGCCGGAATGTTGTCTTCTTTCAGGACGACTACCGTGCCCACCTTCAACAAGTTTTGGTGCTCTTCATTTGGGAGTTTCCATGCTGTTCGGATTTGAAGCTCGTTCAAATATTCCTTTCTCCATCTTGCCCAAAAATCTTGAACAATTTTCTGCAAACGTTCGTATCTTTTCAGCCTGGTTTCAGGAACCGATTGATATTCCTTAGCATCAGGTGGACTAGTTGAAGCTCTGCCTATTAGAAAGTGTCCTGGAGTGAGAGTGTCAATGTCATCTGTATTTGTTGTGAGGGGGCAGAGAGATCTGGAATTTGAAATAATTTCAATTTGACAGATGATTGTAGAAAATTCTTCATGAGTGACGTGACTGATGCCAAGTACCTTTTTCAAATGATACTTTACAGACTTTATTCCAGCTTCACAAACACCGCCAGAACTAGGGGAACGTGCCGGAATAAAGTGCCAAGATATGTTATCGCGTGTAAGAACATCACAAATATTCTCCGCGTTTGATTGAATGAATGAGTACAATTTTTTGATTTCACAGCTGGCTCCAATAAAGTTTTTTGCATTGTCTGAATAAATATGCCTTGGCTCACCGCGTTTGCTGATAAATCGCCTGAGACAAGCAATAAAGCTTTCCGTAATCAAATCAGTAACAGTTGCTAAATGTATAGATTTCGTAGATAAACATATAAATAAGCACAAATAGCTTTTGATCAATTTCGCACCTCTTGTGATCCCATCCTTCAGAAGGAATGGTCCGGAATAATCAAGGCCTACATTATAAAATAGGAAGTATTGATTGACTCTTGGATCAGGAAGATTTCCCATCAAGTATTCCAGGTTTTTTGGCTTTGCTCTAAAACATATTTTGCAACGCCGTACAATTCCTTTTGCAATATTGCAACCAGTTATTGGCCAATAATTTTGTCTGACTGCTGCCAACAACATTGTTGGTCCGCAATGAAACAACTTTTTATGATATTGTTCGAACAGTAATACGGTTAGACGATGTTTAGCTGACAAAATTATAGGATGCTTTATATTGAAACTACATTGACTGTTTTGCAAACGACCTTCTACTCGTACTAATTGATTTTTGTCCATGAACTATAATTAATAATCATTTCAACAATATGCGATAGTTCTTTGTAGTTTGGTCAAATTAGAATATTTATCAAAAATGTTAAATTCATTGAATATGGGAATATTTACTATGGTACGAGTTTCTGATACCTCTTCTTACCTAAAATGATGAATCATTCCTAACGGTAAACTTCTGTTAGTTAACCACTGTGGACCTGACCACCACAATTGATTCGTTTGCAATTGACTAACAACTGCACCCCGCGATAATATATCGGCAGAATTTTCCTTGGGAGACACATGATACAAATCCTCAACATTAGTCAATTCTTGTATCTGACTAACACGATTAGAAATGAATGTCTTCCACCTTTGTGGACTATCTCGTAGCCATGACAAAGTTATAGTAGAATCTGACCAAAAATAGTGTTTATCAAACTTTGCTTTTATGGAATTTTTTACCGAGTTGGTTAACTGTGCCAATAAATGTGCAGCACAAAGCTCTAGTCTAGGTAACGTTAATTGTTTCAGAGGTGCCACTCTACTTTTTGCACAAAGAAGATGTGCATAATGCTGATGAGACTCCGTTTTACTGCGTACGTATATTACCGCTCCATATGCCCTTTCACTCGCGTCACAAAATCCGTGCAATTCGATTAAGATATAGTTAGAGGCAATTACATGTCTAGGTATTTGCAATTGACTCAAATTGACTAGATCAGAACGAAATGTTTGCCAATTTTTTAATAGCTTTTCGGGAATAGCATCATCCCAAAGGATCTTTTCTTGCTATAACTTTTGCATGAACAATTCTCCATTAATTGTTATGGGCCCGAATAGACCAAGAGGATCGTAGATTTGTGCAATCTCCGATAACGCTTGAAGTTTTGTCATAATTAGATTCGTATTTACATCAGTACTTGAATATTGTATTGATTTCGCGTTCCAAAATCATCCCAAAGTTTTATTGAGTTCATTGTCTCCTAATTTCAACAAACAGTATTCTAGTTCAATATTGGTTTTAAACTGTTCTAGGAGATTATTTCTATTACAAAGCCATTTCCGGAGCTTGAACCCAGCACTAGCTAAAATTGAACTGATTTCGTGGTGTAATTGGATCAATTCTGCTTTTGAATCACTCCCACATAGTAAATCATCGACATAAAAACTAGATCTGATAACTTCACAAGCTTCTGGATATTTATCTTCAAATTCAATTGAGAGTTGATGTAGACATCGCGTTGCAAGATAGGGAGCCAAAGCTGTACCATATGTTATGGTTTTTAGCTCATAGCATTGCAAACTTTCTGACCGATTATTCCTCCAAAAGATCCGATGATAACATTGTTGATTGGAATCGATCCAAATCATCCGATACATTTTTGAAATGTTCGCGCACATAACGTATTCATATGTTCTGAAGTTGAGTAAAATTGTTATCAAATCAGATTGAACTATAGGCCCTACATGCTGTGTGGCATATATATATATATATATACACTGAATGTTAATCTAGTTGGCGAATCCGTAATAAGCCAGACGGTTGAATGAAAGTAAATTAATTTTTGAATTCATGAGATCTCGGGTTCGAATCCCGGCGCTGTACAAGACTTTTTCAAAAATTAATTTACTTTTATATATATATATATATATTTATATATATATATATATATATATATATATATATATATATATATATATATATATATATATATATATATATATATATATATATATATATATATATATATATATATATATATATATATATATATGTATATAAATATCCTGTTAGACCAACAAAATCTTAGAATTCACTTTGTTGACGGGTTACAATATTAATTTGAACAAAATTAGATTCATATATGTGCTATCAGCGGAACCAACTTAACAGAAGAAAAAGAATGGAAGCATCATCTTGATGAAGCAGTTTGAGCAAACCTACGAAACAGAAGCTTTCATTTAGTAAGTGCTATAATAGTTCCTAGGAACTTAGCACAGGCAGCCAGGCAACCAAAGTTAATGTGAAAGTGCACTTTCCTACAGAAATGCGCTGATTGATGGAAAATCATATGTTATCCTCATCCAATTTCCAATTGAGCTCCAACTTCCACTCAAACTTATTTTGGAATCAGTTTCTCAATATCAGCTATATCTCCTGATTTATTGACGATTTGGGATATTTGCCTATAAAACAAAAATGAATCCCCCATTGAAATTTTCATTTTGTGACAATTTTTTACATAACTTTGGTGTACGTACAAACTCAAAAGGACCTTTCAGTCTTCATTGTTCAGTTATTGACTGACTAGAGGTCATGTGCTGTACCCTAAAATAATAATTGGATTATTATTTGAGTTATATGAGAAAACGCCCTGAAAATTTGGTGCAATTATATTCAAGACTACAAATTCGAAGAAATTAGCGACGGTTGATCATGAACTGGCCTGAATTATTCATAGAATCAAAAGCCCAATTCATTCTGATACTAACATTGGAAATATCTTATGTAACTCGCAAGATATTGAGATAAATAATTTCTACCCAAAAATGGGCACTAGCTCATATCAGTTCGAGATTTAAAGTATGAAATTTGATTACTTACATGTTACTTATTCTGTGTACCAATTTTCAGATTTTAATTATGTATTGTTCGGCAGTAATTATGTTTTAATTTTTTTTCGAATTTCTTATCCAAAACTGTATGTATGAATGAAAAAAATCTATCAGCTCAGACCGACCTACAAAACAGCAGCTTCCATTTGGTACCACTTCTAAGTCTGCAAAGTCACGTCAGCCAGCCAACCAGACAGCCAAAGTGCATATAATAGCGTTTTTTCTTTTGTTTTTGTAGAAATGCGTTAAAAATTCAACATTTACAGATACGCAGTCAAAAGGGATGATAGAGAAGAGAATAATTTCACGATTACAGATTATCTTCATCCAAATTCAATAAGACCCCAAAATCTTCATTCTACCTAAAGAACAAAAGGCGATCACAAGAAAATATCTTGAGAAAAGAAGGAATGATGAAAGGCACAAATATTGTGAAAACTTTTTTTTCGACCACAGATTGCAGTGAAGTATAGAACAAAAACAAAAACTCAAATTGAATAACTGACTTCATCAAAATCATATGTACCAATAATGCCCGGTTTCATAAAGAGCAGAGTAATTCACTTCCAGAGTAAATAAAATTCACTCTGTTAAATGACACTCGATTTTCTGACAGCAATGATTCTGTTGTCATAAAGAGATTCAAACAATTGGAATTTGTTAAGTGGAATAAATTTATCTTGAGAGTAAATTTACTTAGTCTTTTATTAATCCAGCCATAACTCAAACAATCTTCACTGTGAGAACGTACAAAACAATATCCATAACTCAGAAATAGACAGTATGATAGACATTGAAGAAGCGAAGTTCAGCCTGAATCACAACAAAAGAAATAGCACTGGATATGACAACATTAGCTATCTAATAATATATAATCTGCATGAAAATGGGTCATATCTCCTCACCATGGTCTTCAACAAAATTATCCAATTGAATATAGTCCCAGAAGAATTGAGAACAGGCATTTGTATACCCACCAAAAAGTCAGAGAAGAACCCATATCAAACCACATCGTATAGGTCGATCTCACGCTTACCGTGCGTGGTAAAGACATAGGAGAATATATCAGAAGACAGAATTGAATAGTACCTAGAGCATAGCAAAAAATTATCGATTGTTCAATTTTGATTCCGAAAAGGCCACAGCATCCAAGTCAACTTGAATATTCTAAATATGGATATTCAAAAACCTGTAGCTGAAATAGCTACATTTTTTATATGTCAACATTGAAATATTGCACAACAAACTAACAGCAATAGAGATATCGGCCAGTATGTAAAGATGGATATTCAACTACTCACAATCACGCATAGTACATGTGGCACAATAAGACAACTTAATTGAATACCACTACTCACAATCACGCATAGTACATGTGGCACAAGAAGACAACTTGATTGAAATTTACGAAAGCGATACTGAAATACCTCAAGGATCTATTTTAAGTCAATTATTATTTCCGATTCACTCAAATGATCTACAAATAATTAGAAATAGTGAGTAACACATAAATTCACGATTCGCAGATGATATAACAATCTATAGTCAGGGTGAAAGCCTGAGAGAAGCTCAAAGAAAACTACAAGAACAACTATACAAACTGCACAAGTTACTCAGTGAGCTACAGTTACCGATATCAACTGAGGAAAGTAAGATCATTATATTCACTAGGCATAGGTTCAATTGCAGCTCTAGAATCACAATAACATTTCTGACATTGAAGTGATAAGTAATGCGGAATTCCTAGGGGTATAGCTCAATCCAAAACCAATCTGGCTGGAAGATATCACATCAATTCGTAGAAAATGCCATAAAGGATTCAATCTCTCACGATGCATATCCGGTTATCAGTGTGGAGCACACCCCTGGAGACTTCTAACGATCCACAGAGCCCTAATGAGAACACATTTGAACTAGACTGCAACTCTAATATGTATAGCCTCAAACTCGAACCTTAAAAAACTAAACCGAATCTAATATTCAGCATTGAGAATTTGTATAGGAGCAATGAAGAGTATCCCCACTCAAATACTTAGATTTGAAGCTTTAGAGCCTTCCCTGCAAATGAGAAGAAACTTCATCTCAAACAAAATCTATGCCAGAAACTTACAGACAGAAAAATCTGTACTCATCCAAAAAATATGAAATAACAACACTATATAACTCTAAATTTCAAGAAATTTGATACGAAGCAATAGTCTACTCTGAAACATTCATGTTGAGAGATTTGAAATGCTACCAATATTTCAGTATAATTTACAACTCAATTGGTTGAAAGTCGAGATAATAAACTGCAACTTCAACAAAAATGACCCAGAAGTAGTATCAAGGAGTGAATTTTCAGAATTTATTGATACAAATGGATTGGATGCAATGATTTCCACTGAAGGATCGGTACAACGCCACAATAAATCAAGTAGTTGCTGTACTTATAAAAGTCACGCCAATTGTACAGATATTTTTGAAATTAACCACAAAACCGCTTTTCTATACTGGAGCTACAGCTATTGAACAAGCATTAATCGAGTTGAAAAATTGCACAAAAAAAAAAAAAATTATCAAAGTCAGTATTGCAAGACCTGGGAGATACAAACAACTAAAATAAAGCACTTATTTCACAAGAACAAAAATCACCTCAAAGAATTAGTCAAAAACAACAATATAGTACAACTCTTTAAGGTACCAGAGCGGGAATCCAGGGGAATGAAATAGCAGATGGGACATTAAAAAACGGACACTTTGTAGGGAAGGAGATCAAAATAGATAAAACATTTGATGACGTGAGAACAATTCCCAAAAATATAATGACGAATGAGTTGCAAACATGATAATAATAATAATAAGTGATTTGATTTCTTTCCGAAGATCATACAAGATATGGAGGTTGTCTGATTAAATTGATAACAATCCTTAGGATAATATTGACAACAATGAGGTATCTAACAGCTTAATTGTTCTATCTCCCAGAAATTCATTGACAGAATAATAACGCTTAGATATAAAAAAAATTAAATGAATTAGTCTTCAAACTATTTAATGTAGCTGAAAGCTTCATTTCTTTGGACAAGTTATTGTACAGCAGAGCCCCTGCGTATGGCACACATGTTTTATAGAGAGTTAACTTATGAGTAGGTAACTGGAAGTTATCGTTTCCTCTTATTAAATAATTATGATTAGACTTGTGTGTAACAAAATGATTCCTTTGCTCATAAACATGTATGCTAATATAGAAAATATATAGATAAGGGGAAGTCAATACTCTCAGATCTAAGAAGTACGATTCACATGATTACATTGATCACATTCACCATACATCTAATAATTCTTTTCTGTGTCTTGAAAACAATTTGTGCATGGACAGAGTTGCCTCAAAAAATTTTACAATTATTGAGAATTGAGCTGACTCTAGAGTGATAAAAACACCTCAGAGCGTAATGATCCACCGACAATCTTATTCGTTCGATAATAAAACAGAAAACTGTTATTTTATTTGTAATGAATTCACACAGTTCATAGAAATCTATATTCTTGTCTACATGCAATTCGCAAACTTCAGTACTATCAACATTGATAATTGCTTTCACATCCCATATCACTCAGGTACTTCTATCTGAAGAACTACGGTTTGTAGATATATTTAATAGGGTTGACTTGTGAGGGCTGCCAATAAGTTCATTATTGTTGCACCAGTCAAGTAGAGTCATTGAGGTATCAAGGGTGTTAAAAGGACAATAATGCCTGAGGTCAACAGTGTACTTTCTGAGGGTCTCTGGCCCGAGATGTGAACGTTGACCGTAGGCATTACTGTCTGTTCAACACCCGTGTTGCCTTCAATGTTTAATGTCCGATTTTTGTTGTATTTCAATCATAATTTTTAGTAATGTATGTCCTGTCATTGTGATTTCTATCAGAGAAATGACTCTAGTTACTTGCTGTAACTAGGCAATTTGTTGACTAACTACCCTGAGAACAATGTTATTATGACAGGAATAATAAACTAGTCGGACATTATAGTAATTAAGGTATCAAGGGTGTTGAAAGGACAATAATGCCTGAGGTCAACAGTGTACTTTCCGAGGGCCTCTGGCCCGAGGTGTGTACCTTGACCGTAGGCATTATTGTCTGCTCAACTCCCGTGGTGTCTTCAATGTTCAATGTCCGACTTTTGTTGTACTTCAATCAAAATTTTTATCAATGTATGTCCTGGCATTTTGATTTCTGTCAGAGAAATTATTCTAGTTACTTGCTGTTACTGGGAAATTTGTTTGCTAATCTTCAAAATAATGCTCTCGGGTATTATTTGTCACGTAACTACCCTAAAACCAATGTTATTATGACAACAATAGTAAATAATGGTACGTGCAAAACAAACAAAGGCGATCTTTTAGATTTTAGAGAAATTCAATAACTGCCTTGAATGAAGAAAGAGCCATTTCACACGATCGAGATGTATTTCGTCATCTTATTTCTTTGAAAATTTAAAACTACATAATACTCCATTCTCATGTTTTTCGTGAATTGGATCCTTCTCATCGTTGATGATACTTTTCAATCGAATTATCAGATTTTTTCACTTGGAACAACTTATAAACTCAGAAATTACTATAGCTTCGTTTGCATCGAGCTTTGCTGATTTCATTGAAATAGATTCCAAAAATTCTTTCCGGGCTCTCTGCGCTTGGCTTTCTCTCTCTTTATCTCTTTTAGTCTCGTATTCGTCTTGCTTTGTTCTTTTCTTTTTTTGGTAATTGTGCGGTACAATGTGGTTACTTTGATTTTGTCCGGCAAGATGAAAAGTTAGAGATTCCCAGTTGTGGATATGAGATTATTATTGTGATATTCTAAAGTCTGTGAAGTTTCATTTCCTCTTCAAATAAGGGATTAATAGAAATCTTTATAAAGAAAATTGTTTTCTACGGGCAGTACCCGGATTAATATTCACTGCGTCGACAAATCTACCATTAAAGCCACCCAACATCGCATCAGGTAATCCCTGTCTAATTCAAATAACGTTGGTTTCAGAGCCATTCTCCAAGAGCACGTTTCTGTGTATTTTTGTTGTGCTGTTTGATCTTTTTTTGTGATGACGTCATGTATTGAAGTACGTTTTTCTTGGGCTTTTTATTTCTGGGCACAAATTTTGCCGGATATTTATGTAGCTGGAATTCCAGTTAGTTTCAATTATCCCGAAAAGTTTCTCCCTGAGACCAGGATGGAAAATTTGGATACAATCCCATGTGAAGTCCAGCTTCCGGAAAAATCCGCCCATTTTGTGACGTCACATCCTGACGAATATAACAGGATTCCAACCTACGCCGGCACTGTCCGTCCAGACATCAGATAAGCCTCCATTTTATATTATTTCCAATGTTTCCATTGCAACTAATTGGTTGATCACTTCCTTACTATATTTATGTTGATATCTGAAATTATTGCTATACATATATTTGGGATATTACTCATGTCATTATTTTGTAAATTCAGTTCTCGCGAAAATAATTGAAATCTGCAACTATTTAGTGTTGTTTTGACAGTCGATTTGGCTCTGGATGGGGACTCAGTATCTAGGACGCTGTAGCGTTGATTTTAAGCGCATTTGTATTTTACGAGCCCCCTTCTGCGACGAATGGTCGACCACTCGCGGCACTCCGGGAAAGCTTGTGCGGTTCACACAAATATATTTTTACCGTCCTCGAATCTGACGTCAACTCATCGCCTAATTTGGCGGTCTACGCGAATCCGTATCTGGTTGCTCGCTAGAGTTGAATGTTCATCCATTCATATCAAGAATCCTCCAACCTTTGAAATATTGTCTCCGTATCGACACTCATTCGATGCTGCTCATGTTTAGATTTTCTTAGTGACGAATAAATGGCATGTAGTTCGACTTGATGAACTTTACTTTTGTTTGCATCATCGGAAACCTTCCTTAACGTCTTCCCCGTTTAGGTTTGTTGACCAACCTGTGTTGGTCATCGTTCGGTCAACTGGCGCCCGTAATTCTATTCTATAATAGGCTGGAATTATTTTTGAGATAGACTCTTTTACCCCGATCCATCTCTACTGTAGCCTCTACCCGGTGTCCAACCAATAACTGCGGGAATTTCCACCAGACGAGTTTAAGTTCATTCATCAACGTCAATTACATTTTTTCCTAAGACTTGGATGAAAAGCATAGTGTGATGTCGCCTGCATACATTACTGTTTCTCCGTGTACAACAAATTCAGGTGAATCATTCACATAAATAATGTTTAAGAATGGTCCAAGAACAGAGCACTGTTCTGTAGTGTTATTCCACTAGATTCATTGTTATCAATCACATTTATTTGCTTACGATTTTGCAGATATGTTCCTATCCAATTTATTTGATAAAATATCATGATTGATACGATCAAATGCTCTACTGAAATCAAGAAACATAGAAAATATGTAGTTTCCATCTTTTAAGCTATTACAAATAGATTCAAGTAAATTATTCAGAGCTGTGATTGTTGACATATTAGATCTGAAGCCGCAATACTCGTTTTGCAAAATATTATTCTTCATTAACCAATTTGAAAGTCTTTTAGCCATTACAACTTCAAAAAATTCTGAGAATAAGGATAAAATAGATATTGGTCTTTAGTTATCTAAACAAGATTAATTTCCCTTTTTATAAATTGGTACTGTTTTAGCAAGATTTGATGAGCACGAAAACACACCACTAGCAAATGATCCATTACGGAATACTGTGAGAGGGCTCACAATCAAAGCACGTATATATTTTCTAACAACAGTGCTGATTTCATCGCAAGCTGCAGAATAAGACACTTTTAAATTATTAATTACAGTACAAATATCCAATTTGTTAACCGGTTGCAAATATATAGTTTGTTCATTTCTTTCTATAGTACTGGATATATCTTCACTTTTTGTATTATTAGCTATTCGTGCTGGAGTACTTTGAGCAATTTGAGCAATTTGAGCAAAATATGAGTTGAAGGCATTCGCAATTTCTTCATGATTTGTACGTATCGAGTTGTTGACAATAACGTTCCTGTTTTGTTGTTTTTTGGATTTTGAATTGACTATACTATTAATTACTTTCGTAGTAATTCGATTGACCATGAATTCTTCTTCTTATTGTTGTTATTACTGTGGAGTTTATTCTAATATTCAAGATCGAAAATGGTTGACTTAATGATCAGAGATCGCAGTATTCACGACCTTAGGTTTGTATGAAGCAGCATCCACATTAGTGCAAATATTATTAAGACAAAACTTTAGTCTAGTTGGTTCTGGAATAGTGACATCCAAACAAAAAGATTGGATAAGGTCAAATAACTCATCTCTTTGTTTGTATTTGATTGAGTATTTTATATTGAAATCTACACAGAATAGGAGAGATTAACCTATTTTGGGCAAATATGTCCTGCACCATTTGTTCAAGTTGACATAGGAATATATCGAAATCACTAGTAGGTGTTCGATAAACACAGACAATGAGACATTTGGAACAGTCCATATTCAGAGCAGGAGCAGCACACTCAAAATGAAGTTTAACTGAGTATTTTAACACATCGTAATTTTCTACCGGTAATGAGTTTGTTGCTAGAATGAGAACGACACCATGTTACTGCAATTTTCTGCAGTAATTACCAATTATATGGAGAAAACGAAATGTGGGAATTCAGTCAAGGGTTATATTTTTATCATACTCTACAGTTTCGGTCCCAACTGGACCATCTTCAGGAGTGAATAAAATTAATGTGTGTATATATGTGTCAGTATCTGTGTGTGGTAATAAGTTGAATATTATCACAGATGTTAATTTTATTCACTCTTGAAGATGGTCCAGGTGGTACCGAAACTCTAGAGTAGAATGAAAATGAAACTCTTGACTGAGTTCCCACACTTCGTTTTCTTCATATCATCTAACAGTCAGCATTATCCACTACTCCCATTACTAATTATATTCAACCCGTTGAAATTTTTTTGATCACATTCACTTATTCTCAACCAATGTTCACTAATACATATAATGTTGCAATTATATTCATGCTGAAAAATTCCAATATTGTCAATTTCATTTGACAGGGACCGAATATTTTCATGTAAAACTCGCACGTGATAATGTTTCACTTGGAATCGCTACCCTTTCTTCTCGACAGAAAAAACCGTCGGAAAGCTATAACATTTGGCCAAAATTGAAGATTATCCAATCTATCTAAGTGATCTATGAGAAAACTTATTCTAAAGGAGGAATAATTTCCCTGGGTTTTCAATTTTTCACATGAAAACTGACAGTTGAGCTTGAATTCATTGAAATAGCTAGTAATAGTTCGGGAGGTAGCGTTGTGTTTGAACGAGTCATTTCATACCGACTGAAAATCATAACAATAATAGTTTTCCCCTACTACAATTGAGTTATGAGCGTCAGCTGCCGCACCCGCGGTGGAACTGAAGGTAACAACATATGAAAGTGGTCAAAAGAAAATCTGTTTTAGTGATTTCATACCGTGCCAAAATTTATGATATGATTTTTCAGACGATTTCCAACTGAAAATTAATAGTCAGCTGTTTCAAAAGAGGGGGGTTATATGTCAGTCGTGTGTATGAACTTATCAAAATTTTTTGGATAAAAGTTCATTTCATACCGTATGAATTTTTCACAGCTGAATCTTCATACTTCTTGAAAAATAAAAACAATCGTCAGCTGTATAATTAACGGGGGTAAGACCGTCAGTCGGCGTCATGAACAAGCCGCGCGCTCAGCCCATCTAAGCGTTGCACGATTACTTTTGCAAATAAATTGACGATCTATACACCAACATACATTGAGCTGATGATGATTTGTATTCTCATTATCAACGAAATTATATTATATTCCTATTTCAGGCAGAATTATAACAATTTATAATGGAAAATCAAGTTTTATGTGGTAACGTACAAGCTTTTATTAAATTTTCCATATTTATCAAGTCACGACGATTTTAGATAATATATATATTTATTTATTGATCGAAATCGTTCAGGTCTTTTTTAGTAGACGAAGAGCTGGCCATAAAAATGTGAACTGATCGAATATAGTGGCGATTTTTTCTAATAAGATTCCTATGACGTCAACTAAGCAAGAGGCCAACTTGCAGAAGTTATATTTGCTGCAATCAAGGAGGGGAGACGGTTGAATGTGCAATTTTTACCTCACAAAGGAATGATCGAATATAGTTCTGCAAATTGGTATACGGTTACATATCTTGCAAATTTAAATTGGAAAAAATGATCCCAGAAATGTAAGTGGTAAACTAACTTCTGCCAGAAGTGATAAAGGGTTGAAATCAGCTAACCCAAAATATAGTTCTGCAACTTTGTGTATATCAAGTTAACAGTACAAAAAACTCATATTTCAATTTGCAGAAACTGAAAATGACGATAAGTGACTAAAAAATTATTTAAAACCGTGCGCATGAGTTTTTCTAACTTTGTTGATCCTTAATGATGCGATTCTCTTTTAACTGATGAATAATCTAATGAAGCACTGCAAATCGTTTTCTTGGTATGTTAAAGTTATGGTAAAAATGTGATTTGATTTGCAGGAATCAAAAGTAAGGATAACTCAACAGATTAGCCATTGATTATCGATTTTGTTACTGTTATCAACTATCCGAGCAAATATTGGTTTCAAGTACCTTTGGAATACTAATTATGTGATCCTAGAATAATACAATTATTTTGATGAAAATCTCAAACTGAGTACTAATGGTCGGAGAACTAGTGTTGCCACGAGACTCGAGACCAGTCTCGGTCTCGTCTCGTCTCGCCTCAAAAAGTCGAGACGAGACCAAAGAATGGGTCTCGAGTCAAAATTCGAGACCGAGACGAGACCAGAGTCGAGTCTCGGCGAGAGTCTCGCGAGACTCTCGACGAGACTTGTATCATAATCACTTAAATTTCATTTTTATTTCTTCTGAAAGCAATTTTATAGAGCAAGTAGGTTAATACCGACAAACTATAGTAATAATAATTGATTTAAGATGGTTACTGATGGATAAGTTTTTGATTGAGACAATCATTTTTTCTACCGCTCTTTCAGAATATTCACTTCATATTTAGCCTACATGACAATATTTTTTTGTCGATTGTTTTTTTAAAGTGTCATTTGGTTCTATCATGTTTGGTATCAGATTACCTAAAGCTTCTGCAGGAATAATTCTAGTAGAAGTCTGAAAAAGGATATTCAAACGATTGTTAATTTTTATTTGAATGATGTCTAGTTTAGTATCAATCTCAAGCATTTGGGGAGATAGGCTTAGCAGGAATATAAAAAAGATGATAGGTGAAATCCACGTTATAAAATTATACTTCCGGTGACCAAATGTCAAAACTGTATGTTCCAAATTAAAGACCCTGAAAATTTAGAAAAGAACTCTTGATGCATATACCTATTTTATGTAGGGACTTAAATATAACCGCCATCCGTCACTTTAATAATGACAGCCGTCACTTTGACAATAACAGCTGTCACTTTGACAATGACAGCTGTCATTTTGAAATATGCAATTGATTGATGCGACACTCTAAATCTATGAAACAGCGATGAAACCGGCCATGAAACTTTTGGTTAGGGAAGTACTGTGTGGCCGCAGCAGATTTTATATGATAAGATTGTACAACAGAACGAGCCCCAATACTAGCACAACACTTCTAATTGCACAAAAAATTATCGACATAATGGAAGAATATATTATCATACTATAACTGATTTTGACTGGAAATATTTTACATAAATCGACTCCTATAAGATTCCTGGTTATATTCCTGTGTCTCATCTAATTTCATATTGAATCAGATTAGGCTGGACTGGGCCATAGGAAGAAAAAATCAATACTATTCTTCCATAAATTTCAGTAATTTGAACCATATAGCCCGTTATTCACAGTCAATAACATAACCTCATTTGAAAATTTGGTTTTTCCTCATCTACTTCCGAATTTGATAGTTCACACGTCGCAAATAATGCGTTAACTGAGCATGTAGGCATCTTTGATCTACCATCAATTCAAATGAACGCTTTCGTAGCCTGAATTTAGTTTATATGAATTAATCTTGAAAATCGTAGAAGAAATATCGTGTAGCGAACTAACATTATGAAATTCGGAGAATTTGTTTTATAACTCAGCGATTCTCGACTAGAAATATGTGGCCTCAACCGTGTCATAATGCTTTAGTTTACACATTTGTTGCATAAAACTATTGCCTCTTTATTATCTCGAATCCTCGTGGCTCCAGTGGTTCCATTCTAATTCATAGAGACTGCTTGGAAACAGATCGCAGTCTCTATATGTCAATGTTGATATGTCCTAGTTACATTTATAGGAACTTGAATATTGTATGTTGGTGCAAACAATATGATCGATAACTTTATGCTGTCATTTAGTTAAGAACTGTATGTTTGAAATCAGATTCAATTTATTTTTAATCATTCTCCAGATTTATTATTGATTAGAATGGTAAAATTTTATTCTATTGATACTATTATATAACGTACGAATGTCAAATCTGTCATCGAACTAAGGAAAATGACATGACTCTGTCTCTTACTTCTGGAGGACTGTCTTCAACGATGATGACATAAAATCACATCTCTAATTGCAAATTCGACGTAGGCTGAGATTATCCAATACGCAAGCGCGTTGTTTGTGATCACGTGATCACAATTTCCAGAGCTGCTTAGCAATGTAGGAATAATTGTGTAATGCAAGAAATTCAAAAGACACATTATTTAAAGAGTAGTGTTTTAGTGGTTCTTAGCGACTGTAAAGTGAGCCAGAAACTCACGTCTGGAGATTTATGACCAAGCTATGAAACATAATTTTGCGCACCAAACACGCAAATACATTTTTTTGGTAGAATTCATAGCAAATAATAATCCTGTAGAACGAATTGATTCCCATATGTAATTTTGAAAAATCATGGCGAGACT